>CM060973.1:26012803-26577803 GCA_030765045.1 Tenodera sinensis | reverse complement strand
ACTACTATCACAGTATATTCAAGTAGTCTTTACCAGGGTTATCATACATCTTGAAAACTCACAGATAATCGCCGGTATTTAAGGTACCATATTTTATGGTGTGCTTTGGTTTCGGCGCATCGCGAGTTAGTTGTGTTTACATCAAGTGCGGATCTAAGGGTGGAGCGATTATAGGTGCGATCATTTCTCAGTAGAAGGCATCACGAGAAAACAGACAAAACTTTGCCCCGTAACTGTCACGTGCACTAGTCGCCTCTCATTGGCTGCTGCCGTGGAATACGTTTTAAGCGTTACAAAATATTTTCTATGATTATATGTGTTAATTTGGATCACGGGGCCAAAAAGTTACAAATTGTGTTTTGTGAAAACAGATTACGTAACACTTTTGTAAACATATTTTTAGAAACGCTAAAGTGCATAAAACGTTTTACTTTTTTTTTCACTGTGATTATTATTCATGAAACAACTGGTTTTGAATACATTGCAATTCTCAGTCAATTGTCACTGGTATACCTCAGCCCTTTCAGCTGGTACAGCCCTTTCTGGGAAACAACACATTTAGTTGGAAGTTTATGAACATGTCATGAACACTATTTTTAATGAGCTCGACAGAACTAAAATGAACACATATCAAATTACGGTTCCACAATTGTACCTGAGAATTATTGAACATACTCGTATAGGTATTCACTTCAAACCAAACTTTTTTTAAAGAGTTACTATTTTTACATACTTTATACGTTAGTCATTATTAGTGAAGTGTTTGTTATTAGTATAAATTCCAAATCATGTTCACCGATGTTATACAGTTGTCTTCACTTACAAGTGGATCGTGATTTTCCTAAAGTTTTACTCCACATTTGTATGTCAGAAACTTCAATCTGAAAGGCGCATCCAACTCTTATAATGGATTGTACATCTTTTCAAGTAAATTCTGGGGTATAGATTTATAATATCGCCGTTCGAGATATCCCCGCGATGTGATGCTTCATTTGGGTTCCATTCCCATTGGGATATTCACACTGGTCTTCCGGTTTTTTCACGGGATTTTCCTGATTGGAAGGCGAATTGTGGGTACGCTATATAATGCTGCAAATTTTCCTTTTGTTCCTATTTCCTGTAATTTCATTTCCTTGTTGTTTTCGAACTGAACTATCTGGCGCAGGGGTGTTAACAGGCGACCACACGCTCTCTTCCCCTACACATGTTATTTTCCCCACACCACTGACCCAGGCAAGGTGAACCAGACCTGTTAATCAGAGGCGGGTGGCGCGGAATATCGTAGTACATACAATTCAGTTGGAGGACGAATATTTTTGTTTTCGAGATGAAGACGATAAAGTTAAGTGCTTGATTTGTAAGACTGGTAGTTGCAGATTTGTACCATTTCTCTTGCATACGTTCCGTGTTCACGATAAACGTTTTTTCTCTGGAGCAATGCAACGGTATTTTGAAGCAGTTGTACTACACATTCTCTTCACAATTTGAAGACCTAACAACACCTGAAACCAAAATCCAACTATTTTGCACTTTTGAAGTTTCCGTTATTTAGGTACACACGAGCTACAAAATATGGAACTACTTGCATTGCAGAATTCCACGACCGCAAAATGTTCTGAGAAACTGGAGCGAGAATTATTTAGGCCTCTGCCCTGCTGTGAGTATCCGAGATTACGTTTGTTTGAATCTATCGTAATGTTGCATTCCAACTGAACATTTGATATGGACATTTCAGTGAAATACGCGTTTTGATGTCCACTGAGTCCGAACTCCATTTTAGGAAAAGGTTCGTGTGCCTGTGAACATTACTAAAATGAAACATTGGTCAAAGACGAAATTCGATATAAGTACAGCGACTTTCAAGGATGCAACACAAAGATTTTAGAATCTATCTCCAGCTCAAGCTACCATTTACGTGGAAGAATATTTGTGAATTTCTCAAAAATGGCGTTAACGATTTTGATTAAATTGTAACATATGCCAAATAAAATATATATCTTGAGTTTTCTGAAAATAACCCTGAAATTCTCTTCATTATGGATTATTTTTATGCAGTTGATAAATTATAAGAAATAGACAAAATATTTCTTCACTAAAAAGTACAATTTATATCAACCCTCGTGTCGTTAACCATTTCTAAGATATTAAGTTAATTATGAGGTAGAGAGGGTGTTCTTATTCTTCTGTAAAAACAGTAGAAGAAGAGCAGGGAAAGTCATGTAAATGTAACTCGGAATTTTTATTGTCTAGGGTTATGTCTTGGTTGTACTTTATATCCTGGCGTATAAGTATCTTAAAGAAAGCAAAAGCACTGTATTTTAGGCTATATTTCAGACACTTTTACAATTGAAACACAACATTGAGCATATGCAAAAGAATTCTTCCTCTCATTTCATCTTAAATTAAATTATCTTATTGTTAATGAAGCTATAGTCTTCATATGTCAGCTACAGCCCCACGTCATTGAGAGAATAAACCTGAATGAATTACTGGCATGTAGTTTACCTGTTTAATTAGGCGGTATTATTTTCACAATTAACACGTTCTTTGGCCACAGGTGCCTAATCAGCAGTAATTATTGTAAGCAAAGCTCCAACTTGTCTCTTAGTATGTTGCTTATGTAACACATGCACGATCTACCTACCTTCCTATGCACATCACACGCGCACTGCTAGTCCGGCTTGTGTGTTGGGGCAGACACATAGTCGCTGAGGAATGCTTTCAACAGTGCGATGATTCAGAGGGACAAATGCAGCCAAATTGTTGATTTTGTTTTCATTACGAGAAGCTTGTGAACTATTTATTAGAAATTAATGCACGTAAGTTTATATACAAAATCGTGCTGGGAAACTAGTTCAGTTGCTATCTCATTGCTGAGAGAGAGAATCAGAGCATAGTTGAAGGTAGAACCCAGGATAACCAAACACCGTACCAGCTACTCAGAATTTTAGATTTACGCCCAAAATTATCGTACGTACGAGACATGAGGCATAACAAGCGGGGACTTAGCAACTTGATCTTGCAAATACCTTTTGTCCCTATGACCCAGAAAGAGCGTCCCCCAGAGGGGAGTGGTGAGGTAAGAGGAGACAGAAGATGGTGAGATGTAGGACACACACAGCAGAGGGCAGGATCCGTACAGCTTACAGATTGAGTCTGCGGTGGCAGCTCGTACACTGGCTCCCCTTCCCCCTGCACGTTTACACATCCCAATGGTGTGCCCGGGACTTGGAGACTGCCTCTGTTTCGGAGGACCAAGATTTACATTTTCCTTGCCATATAACGCCGAGAGTCTGACTGATACTTACAACCCTGAATCAGCGTGACTGATGAAAGGAAAAGTGAAGTGAAATAAGTGAGATGAAGTGTAGGGACAGGAAATTCGGAGGATGCCATTAGCCTTCCCAGCATTTATCTAGCAACCCAAGGAATTTTGCAACCCCCTTAAAAATTACCCCTTTGTTTGGTATATTTATGTGTATTTTCTCTTTTACTAGTACCTTTATTTTATATTGAAATGTATCTCTGGTTTTTGTCGTGTGTTATTTAATAGCACTGATGGCTAAGTAGTTGAGCGCCCTTCAATCAAAAGCAATCCATCAATCTTCCTAAAACCTCATGGATCAGGAAGATCTGCTCCAGGGATGAAACAATCTCTCCAGTGCGAGTCTCCCACGGTACCACCTCGCTCGGTATCTCGCCCACAAAACGAAGTTAACATTACCAAAATACGCTGACGATAATAATATTCATTTTATAGCATTTCACAATATTGATGTAGACAGCCAGGATTAGTACGCGAGTTTCGCGGTCTCTCAAAGTACATCTTAAGTCTGAACTGCTACAGTAGTAGACAAATATGTTGTTATAGAGTTTTCGGACGCACCGCATTCTTTCATAAACTGGCCTACAAAATGAGCCCATTCACTGTGTACATTGCCAGTCTATTCCGAATGTTAGTTTTTATTAAACCCATTTGTTCACAAGCAGATTGCTATGGGACAACGAAAAAACTGTCAGTGAAAATGTCGTTAGTTATTTTAAATCAGTTTTCCATCACGCTCGGGCATGTGTTTAATATCGTAGCACTACAGAATATATGTCAGACGTGCTCTTTATTTCGGAGGGATAATCAGTTATTGCGAGTTTTCTCCAGTGATCATCGGTTGTCTGGACAATGCTGTTTTCAGAAGATTAACAGCTCTGGACGCACTGGCAATGAAAGTAAAAAGCGAAGGTGTTGTATTCCATCCTAACATTCCATACGAACTGTCCATTGTATAGATACGTTTTGCAGTTCCCTAAATCAAAAAGAAGAAAGAATTTTTAGAAAAAGGTCTGTGTGCGTAATTAAAAGACGAAGGTTTGGTTGAATACCGAAAATGCAGCCCCCAAAAGACCCTCTTAGATTACGAAAGAAGTTCATCGTTCTTCGTATCAACAGCTAACATTCATAATAATCACTAAATGCATTGCTAGAAGAAGACACAAGGATGACGATCACTAAAAAACATTGTATTGTAATTGACCGTTAAATGATAATTGAAGTTTCGCTCTAGTACGTGTAGTCCACACTCAAAACCAGGAGTGGCAAAAATGTTTTCCTTCAAACGATTCGTTAATTCATTTTCTATTCACGCTGCCGAGAACTAAAATTTTAAGAATGTGTATTAAATTCATCTCGAACATCTACCACCCTTTTCGGAATTATTCATTTGTGACTATTAGGCCAGTGGTTAAAGGAAGTATAGCAACTGCCTATACCGCGGCGGAGTGTGCGGCTTTCTGGAAAACAACGGTAGCAAAACCCCGTTGTTGAACAAAGTTCATTTCTATAAATTGCATAGAAAGTCTTTCTTATATTTGATCAGCCTCGATGTTTGTCTTGTTTCAATAAGTTTCCCGCCGTTTACCCATGGCGTCTGTAGGCGTGTAATCAACCTTCGTGTATTCGCTACGGCTGTTTCCCGAAGTTTTCATGGTTTAGCAGACTTTTGTGTTGCCCTATAGAGGAAAAATATCAACTCCAAACGAAATATACACTCCAAAAAGTTCTCTAGTTCATCTTGAAGTGAACAAGTGACATATTGGAGGGTGAAGACAAACTAATGGACGTGGGATCAATTTCACTTACAAAAGGAAAAAGAGCACTGGGACATTCCGATCTATAAATTGGGGAAGAAAGCAATCTCTCCCATCCCGTCGCTGACATCTGGAGTCCACATCGCTGTCAATTCACACAGTGTTGCGGTAGAGCTGCTTCTATCCTTACCCACAGAATCGATATCTCGAAAAGGCGTGGGAGCACGACCCGAATCTCTTAAGTCCAGTCTAAATCTCTACAGGAGTCTGCAGTTGGAATCCGCTTATCGCTGTAAGGGAGCTGGTGATGCAATTACCTACCTACATATGTCTGCGGCTTAACTTCTCTTTCCCTCGCAACTCCTTTCTATCTCTGATCCTACATCATGTAAAGGATTACCTATTTATTTAATCTGAAACTGATGGCTGTAATACTGTTGATCGTTTGACACTTGTAATGCTCCTAAGGGGATCATGTTCATTACACATTGTAGAGTTTACTATTCATTTGAACAAGTTATGACAAACAGTCATGTATTGTTATTCAAAACGAGTGCCCCAGCAATCTAACTGAGGGAAAAATCTTGCTTTACATCTATGCTAGCCGATTGCTCAACATTGCTCAGGTAGATTTTTTTTTTAAACTCGAATGACGATTTAATTTCATCTTCTCTTTGGTCCCATAGCTATTTAATAACATCAAAGGTACACAGTTTTCAATATAATACAGAAACCTTTAATATATACAACGAAATAGAGGTGAAGCTGGTGAATATATAGATTACGCACCCTCCAGTCACCAAATTAACCTCCCTGGAAAAGACAATCTGGTACCATCGAGAAAAACAGTCTTCTTAGTTGTTAATAAAAAATATCCGTTCACTGAACTCTGATGATAACAATTTTCTCTCTCTGTGCAAGTTATTTAGCAAGCTCTGCTGCTGAAGTTGATTAAGTTATAAATACAAAGGAAATAAAGCAGAACGTTCTTATATAATAGTTATTAACTTGGTATTGATGTCGATTCTCCTTGGTTTTGCTCATCACTATCTACACATGCATCCGTGGCGTTTGACTTATTTTACATATACGCGTATGTTCTGTGGACTAACAGCAACTATTTTCTACTCCACTGCAGTCCAGGCCTTTTTTGCAAACCTTTTCTAAAATAGCTCCAATGTATGAATATTCAAATACAAGGGCTGTGTAAATCCTTTTTCATCTTTAGCAATTTATGAAATAAAATTAATGTCTCACTTTTCAATGGTGAAAGAATTATCAAAATGACTGAATGGTTTTTTTCAGATTATCCTACATCCTCCACACACTTGCTTTTCTCTCTTTATAATTAATAATAGTAATAATATATATTATTGCTTGTTTTCATCAATGATTTCAGCTTGAGGAATAAAGGTTTAAATGTTTCTGTCTGAAATAAATCGTGTATTTTTTCACTTTGGGATATCTGTTTAGGCAGTGCCGTGCCCGAGCGGTTAGACTGTTAGACTATCACCAAGGAGGCCCGGGTTCGATTCCAAGGACCCGCATGCGGTATTCGTGGTGGTTCTGCGGTTTCCCCCACCACTCATTCCACCAACTCTACAATCGTCACCTTTCCATTAGTCCATTTCGCCAGCATTTCATATCATCCTCTTCGTCTCTCTCATACCTGGTGCTTAACTGATCACCCGCTTCCAGGTCTTCACTCCCCGATAGGCATCTGACCTTAGGCACAGGCTTGTAAGTCTTAGGAAGTGTCAGTCCTCCATACGAGGAGGATAATCAGATGAAGGATAATTGTTACTTCTTTTGTCGTTTTCCAACTACATGTTTAAATTCTAATGCCATAACTTTCTAAAGCTAGACTGTCATGAAAAATCGAAGACCTTGTAGCACTACTATTTATATGCCTTCAATTCGTGTTAAAAGTCCTAATTGAGGGAAATAAGTGTGTGATTTACCTGTATTAGTTGTTTCTGCATGTGCATTTGATTTTAATTATTTAATTGTAAGGTGATATAAGCTGTTAGGTGCAACATTTAATTCTTTTAACTCTCAATGATTGGGATGCGTTCTGCGCTTCCATGTTGACATCTTCCGTGTGCTGAAAATGTGTTATTTTCTGAATGATCTGTGTTTTTGGCCTTGGCAGCTCTTATTTTTCCTAGGGGTACGTTACTGAATTTTACTATTTACAGAATAAAACACTCCTGTTTGTGAATTTTATGCAGTACTTACTTATTTCGCTCAAACTGCTGTTGGTGCGTCCTTGCAAGATGTTAAATACCAGGTTACTACGCCAGATGGCTCCGTGGTAACGTGTGGGGTTTTCAGGGAGAGGTTCCGTGTTCAACGTCCCGGGGTCAGGATTGGTGATATGGAATGGTTAGGGACCCCGACCTTATTAACGCCCATTGTCATCCGAATCTGATCGCTCTTCTGGTCTCCTCGTCATTCCTACCTCCTAAGGGTCGCCTTGAAAGCACAAAGGGCCTATTGTGGCTTACGTGCGTTGCTATAGCCCAATGGCTGAGGGCCCTTCTTAACCCTAAATATCAAGTTTGGTGCTTAACCCCTTTTGTTTTCGAGTTATGCGTTTGCAGACACAAACACGCGCGCGAGGACGGCTGCTAAATGCTTTTGAAGGGTTAAAGGGATCACAAAACGTGCATTTCCGGTGACATTTGGAGTTACAGTACTTCCACTTAATTACAAGTGATTGAGTAAATAGGGGAATATTTTAGGTGATCTTGAATTAGACCAGTTGCCTACAGCCAAATGGCAAGGAAGGCTATTTAAAAGTCGACCGTGATATTTGACTTGCAGAAACATAAGCACGACGTGCCGGAACAGTTCAGGGTTCTCTCTTCTGACCTTAACCATAATATTCTCAATTAACCCCCGGACATTCCTCGCCTACATAGCAATGTGGTTTGAAATGATGAATGGCTTACTACACCTTTCGCGAAGTTTCTCTTCTGACAAGATGTCGAGTGCTGCAGAAAGGGACAACCTTGGTAAGTAATTAGACATGCAGAGATCGTGGCATCACTTCCTAATTTGTTAATGCATTTGTCGTCGCTAGGAAAGCTCACTCCTAGAGACGTGTTCCATTAGAAGTCTTGAAGACTATATTTGCTCTATGTCTGGATTTACTCTTGACATTTCCACGTGTATAGACCTTTCTGTCTTCTGGGTACGAGGTCAAAATTTAACTATATGCCCCGAGGTTTAAATTTATGCAAACTAAGACATAGCGTATGCAGAAATATGCATCGCCGTTTAGCAGTCTAGTGGAGAATATCAAATTATACAGATAAAGGAGATGTATCTGAAATTCTGCTTAAGAGAGAACACCCCAGACCACGTGTACTTTTGGAAACTGAACTAAAATTGTGTTCTCATTTATGGAAAAAATTAAATTATTTTCTTATTTAACGACGCTGTCAATTGCCAGGATCACATCAGCGTCGCCGGCGTGCCGGAATTTTGTCCCGCAGGAGTTCTTTTACATGCCAGTAAATCTACTGACATGGAGCTGTCGTTTTTAAGCACACTTAAAAACCATCGGTCTGGGCCGGGTTTGAACCCGCGACCTTGGGATCCGTAGGCCAGCGTCTAACCAACTGAGCCACCCAGACCGACCTCATTTATGGAGGCTCTTTAACTGCTATGGTTTTAAGCGTTCCATTCTACAGTGGGCGTGAAACACCGTTTAATTTTGCTCAGAGGTCTCTTTATCAGGCTTGAGGTTCTTTTACGTGTTGTAAATCTACTTGCTAGCACCACCGACTTTCCTTTCCTTCCGAAGGTAGCCATGGTAAGGATGATTACGACCTCGGGAACCAGAGGCTAACAGGTTACCTCTAAACCACGGAGGACGATTCCACCTTTGCATAATTTATTCTTTTGCTGCGTACAGATATTTATATTTATAATTAATTCCAATTCTTTGACATCTAAATTCATCCACTGACCTTTTAAACCACACCTCAGGTGCTCTAATGATTTGTACTACATTTGTGGAAGTCAGATTCCTTCTTATTGAATATCATTCAGTTGTGAAACCATAAGAGCTGGATTTAGTTCACTACATTAAATCTGCAGAACCCATTAAAATACACAGAAGTGCTGTGTTCGTTTTCCAGCATGAAGTTTATTTTGATGGCGGTTTGAAAATAAACCTTTGACTCTTTCTCCTTGCATAAGACCATCATTAACACAAATTGATTTGTGATATAAGCAGCTGTGGGTTATATCAGTGCATATTCGTGTGTGTATGTGCGTGCGTGTGCCTGTCTATATATAATTAAGGAAGTTAAACATATACGTAAAAGAAAGTTAATGTACAGAAATAAGCGTGATACAAGGATAATATTGAACATTTTTCTTACACGATGCTTTATCGGGGCAGCAAGATTATACTAGCTGTGTTGATGAGATATGTCAAGTGGGGAGACTAATAACAGGGATGAATTTGTGTTTACACCAACAAGGTAAATTAATTCCACTTGATAACATTTCCATAAAAAGAGCAGACACATATTAAGGAATAACAAAATAAACTGAACTAACACTGTCATTAACTCAGGAAAATATTTTTGTCCTTGAACGTGCAATCGCGCTGTTGAGAGGGGAACCTTTTGGTACGATGTAAACAGAGTACATCAGCAGTTCAAAATTACTGTCCTCAAGGCAGTTGGACTGAAACAGTACCAGTGGTTCTTAAGTCTCCAATAAGCATAATTCATTAGTAATATTACTAAAAGTATCATCATAGCTGCTTTCTTTATGCGGTAATATAATGTAGCATGGCGTAGCATGGTATGTGGATTTGGGTATGCACTTTGAACTCGTGTTAAAGGTACGCTTAGGTGAAATTTCTAAATTCTACACTTATTAACGGATATTGTTCAGACTCATATAAGAAATGATACATATAAGGAATAATGTACATTAAAATTTCCATGGTAATATCTTCAATACCTTTAAATTTATTATCTTTTCTAGCCATTGTAGCTAAAATGCTCCACACGATGATTTCAAAATTTTGAGAATTTTAAATATTATTCTGTTATAGATAGGCACTCTCAAAAGAATGTTAGGAACAGAAAATATTATAATGCTTTGGTTTATTAAATAAAAATTATTAAGTTTGAGAAAATAATTTTTTCACAATTTTTATAGAACTTTATAAAGCACCAATGGTAAATGTTAAAGTTACAGAACAATTACTCCCACTATTTTTTCTGCATTCTAAGTTGATTACAAGCACTCTAATTCCATATTCGGAGCAGTAGACTTCCAGGAAATACAACACATGTTTACCTTGTAGTGAACCACGGAAGCACATGGCCAATGCGCATACTCTGCCTTCAGTTTCCTGGCGTATTTTTCTCCTACACGCTCACACACATTACTGTTCAAAATGCTGCTTGTTGTACTCTGATACTGCAGAAGACATTAAAAAGTATGAAATTAACCTTCAGACCAAACAAAATAAAAAACTTAGCTTTAAATCTCATTAACAATAGTAAGCGAGATGCACTTTTCTGCTTTGCATCCACTGCGCGCGCACATCGTTTGACGTGACTAGTGTGAGGTAAGCGGCTGTTTCAATGCTAACAATACAAATTCATAGCAGATTGTTGTTCAAAACATACTCTTTAGCAAGCATTATCCCAATTGGATTAGTATATAGGTAATAGGAAAAGCTAACTAAGGAAAACTGGCAGGGTATGCAAACACATCACTCACATCCATTGACGCTACCTCCCTGGTATTAGTGATGCTCTTTCGCATATTTATTGTCCGGGGAAGGAAAGGATAAGTTGCTTTTGAAGCAGGATGTAAAACATCATTGCGAGAGGAAAAAGCAACTGCACGATATCTGAGGTTCGCTTGTGTTAACCACAAGGTCATAACTAAACTCCTGAGTCAAATACAGTATATGAACCTCGATATTGATGTATCGCTGCCAAACACGATTCTGCCAACATTGCAGACATGGCCTTCTGCAGTCTTCAGTCACTTTCGAAGCGGCATTGTCATCCCATAAAATGCACTGTCATTTGAAAAAGGGGTCACCTTATTGGACTAGGAATGCCGCTACAAATTTAGCAAGGTCGGTTCTCAATAACGAATCGCGTTAGGCACGCCAATTTATCATACTCTTGTTTTCGTCCTGTCAGTCATCAATAAACATGTTTTCCTGACATGGCTCATCAGGGAATGACCTTCGGAGACGGATAATGCCGTCCAAACAGAGATGAAACAATATTTGACAAGTGATATGATTTGCTTGATAAAGTAAAATGTGCCGATAACATACCAGACAATATCCCTAACCCAAAGACAATGCTCTGTTACGGAAGAAACCCACTAATGATTAGTTTTTACAGTGGTGATGTAATGCAAACATTCACAAGAGGTCTTTATGCCTTTTAACATCTGTTTCACGACCCCGTGAAAACAAACTTTAAACAAACACGCATGAAGAGACAGGGATGCCAAATGTCACTGCTTGTCAAGAAGTTTCCGGTGCTCTGTCAACATCAAAACACGCTCAGTAACGCATTCGTCAAATTCTTAGCGGTTTCCCAGGCGTTTAAAAGAAATTCACAAATCACAGGGGAGTCTTAAGTTTCCACTTGGTATTTAGCCTCAAATTCAGAGACTGTGCATTTGATCAAAATGGTTTCTCACTTAGAGTACGCTGGAAATGCACGTTTTGAGGTTCATTGTGCTAAAAAAGTAACAGTCTGGGCCCTGTCTGTCCAATGTGTGGGTTCGGGAGAGCCAGTCAATTGGACTGGGTTCTACACTTCGCTCAATTTTCAGAGACGTCTGTAACCAAGGTCCCGTGGTTCGTCGCCCAAATTGGGTTTGCTAAGCAAGTGTAACTTGTTTTCAGTTTTTCGAGCGTTTTAACTTTTTACTTTCTCTACTGGTAAGTAGGGGAAGAATTGTATTCCACCCAAAAATTCGATGTCGAGATTTCACCGGAAATACATGTTTTGAGGCCCCCTGAATCCAAAAAAAGCATTTTTAGAAAAAGGTCCGTGTTTGTGTCTGTGTGTCAGTCTATGGCCAGCATAACTAAAAAACGAAAAGTCGGTTAAAAACCAAAGTTGGTATTTAAGTTTAATGTCGTTCAAGGATGTGACACGAAGATTTTGAAGAAAATAACCCTACCCTAAACTACCCTTTACATGGAAAATTTTTCGAAAATTTTGATTTTCTTGAAAATGGCTCTAACGATTTTGATTAAAATGCCATATGTTTGAGATATTTTTATGACAAATGAAATGTATATCTTGAATTTTCTGGCTATAGCCCCTGTAGTCGTATTTACTTTGGACGACTTTTGCATAACTGGTAAACCGTTAGAGGTAGACCAAATTATACTATACAAAAAATGTTGATCTTGCTAAAATACACAATTTATGTCTCGATAAATTTTCTTGTAGGATGAACCATTTCGGAAATATTCCTTGTTATATGTGCGAGTTTCGGAAAACTTAGAACTGCAGTGAAATGCAACAACGTTGTTCATTTTTTTATATGTTAATCGTGCAAAGAGAACGGAATCTCAAAGATCAAAGAGATTTGACTATCGCACAAAGCCTTCTGTATTCTAATATCTCTCTTGCACCTACAAGGAAATAAGCAATAAGATAATTTGTACGAATGTTTATCTTAACTAACATGGAGATATAGGAATAAGAGTTTGTGAGAATGGTTAGTACAATAGTAGAGAAAGTCATGTGAGTGCAACACATCAGATTTTTAAGATTTCATTTCTAGTATTTAACCCTGTTTTAATTGTTTAGTATTTTAATGTTCTGTTTTACTTTCACCTTTTATTTTTTGTGTATGGGTGTTTTACTCATTTGCCACTTGGTGTTTTACCTCTTTAGGCTTTTAGTTGTTTGTTTCAGCCTTCACCTTTTAGCCAGTTAGCTTTGTCAGTGTTTTAGATTTTAAATTTTGACTTCGGTCCAAATGACCCCCCTCAATCCAACCCTGAAATAGATGACGTGAAGCAGATGAAAGGAAATGATGAGGGCAGTAAGTGAACGACATTCGTCGTAGTTACCCAGCATTCACCTACCGCTCCAGGGATACCACGAAAAAAACACACGTTAACGCGGAGTCATCTCACTTGGTCGTATATAATGTTGAAGAGGTAACTTTTTAACGAACATGGAAACTGCCAATCGCTACTAAATTCTGCTCAGATGGTTGACTGTAACACTCGTACTTCAAAGTAAGAGACCCAATGGAGAATCTAGAGGACCTCAGTGCTAGATAGCACCACTTAAGGCGAGAACACTGAGCATCGCTTTCCTGCAAGCAAAGGAAGTGGTCGATGCTGACAAGTGAAGCCTAGAGTACTCCATCAAATTGGCAACTCCATTAACAGACGGCAACCTAAGTTTCTTGGACATCTAACAGTGAACTAATACTGGTATCTGGAAATAGTGCTGCTTTCAGAGACCTATTTCCCTGTTAAAAATATTGCATTTCACCCAAACATTCGAGCCTGATTTCAGTGGAAGTACACGTTTTGCGGCTCCTGGAATTCAAAACTGAGCATTTTTACAAAAATATATTTGTCCATTTGGCTCCAAAACGCAGTTAAATAACGAACTTCCAAGCACGTGACTCAAAGATGTTCAAGAACATTTCCCCCACCGCAAACTATCCTTAATGGACGATTAAACTACGCTGGACGATTTTACAAAGTGTTTGTTTTCACAAGAATAGTTCTCATGGTTTTGATTTAAATTGCTTAGTTTTTAGATACATTACAATTAAACTGTTTATCCTGAATTTCTGGGAATAACATATAAAGTCGGTTTCACTTTGAATGACTTTTGTATAGCTAATTATAATGGTAGACGTAAATATAGAAAAAATCTTCTCTCTTTCTCTTTATCTGATTATCCTCCTCTTATGTAGGACTCACAAGCCAGTGCCTAGGGTAGAAAAATTCTTACTGCACAAAAAGGTGTTAAACTGGTTCAGGCACACAATTTAATGGCATTAATCGTTTCCAATTTAATCTTTGTTATTGATTTGAGTTTTCAAGTATTGGTACTTCTTTCACGTGATAGATCGCTCTTTATGTTCTTTTATTTTTTCATTTATTTTATTTTCCCTGCACGGACCATGGACTTTCAAAGGCATCACATGGCGACACGCGTTTTAAAATCTGACTATCGCTTTCACCTTATACCTACAATCAATGTGTCGATTAATGTTTAACTAAATTATCAAGAAGCAAAGAAAACAGTAAAGTTTGTTAGCAATAGTGCGTAGAAAAAGGAGTAGAAAGAGTAAATTGAATACAATTCATGAGGTAGTTTTCCACATCACTTACCTAATCACAGTTTCGCAGCTACCAATTAATATTATACTCTACTGATATTCATGCAAAGTTTAATTTCCTATTTATTTTGTGTTAATCATACCATGTAGGTATAGAGGAGCATGCAAGGGGCGAGGATAGCGAGTCAGATGTGATTACGAGTCAGTTTTATGCCTCACTTTCTATAGAGCATGTAATTGTGCAGCATTAACAGACACATCGAGAATTTAGAAGTCATACTACTATAAAGGTAATTTGACTTAATTACACAGTATATGTGTGCGATGACCACTATGTAAACTCAGATAATACACACATTTCCAATCTTCTTTCCTTGGAGGCTCCTCTTAGAAACGGAACCCCGTAGGCTTATCCTATATCTTAACAATGTTGTTGGGGAGATAAGATACATTGAGCTGGGAAGTTTTCCGCGCATTAGTTTGTAATTTGCTTATTTTGATTGTATATAAGAATAGCCAAAATCAATCAACATAATGGATACATTTTGTATCAAATGTTGAATAAAATAATAGAAGTAAAATAAAACGTATGGTATTTCAAAAGGTAACACGCTAAAGAAAGATTGGAGGGAACAGAAGTCGAGATAGTAAACAAATTTAATTATTTAGGAATAAGATTAAATAGTAAGGATAATTGGACTGAACTGAAGAGAATGGTACTAGCTAAACGAAAAGTTAAAAGCATGTATGGACAAAATACAAAGCATTGAAACAAAATGGTTAGACAGCATTTACATGGCGATACTTGAGTCAACGAAGCTTTTTACGGTAGAGATTTGGGGGTCTGGAAGAAGGGTGGCTTAATGTACATTAACCTCTTTATCATTCCTCCCCCATTTCTTTGGCAGAAATTGTTCCCTCCACAACCTTGTTTCTTCACAACCTGGGCGACCGAGCTTCGCTCGGCTTTTCTTTTCCTTTTTAATCGTGTTTTTTGGGAGAAGATACTTATATAGATAAACTTGAAAAGCAAAATGTTAACTAAATATAAATTTTCATCCTAATTGTTGGAGCCGTTTCCGTGACGAGACTCTTAATATCCTGGCTTGTTTGTTGAATTTGGTCCATTAACAGAGAAATTATGGTCAAAATAAGGTTTCGACTAATTGTGGCTGTTACGCATAGACTATATAGCTAAGTCGACTTTCTGTAGGTTTTCTGAAAGCTGTTGGTGGGAGCTTTAATATTCTGGTAGTTTGTTGAAATTGGCCCATTAGCAGAGATAAGGTTTAGAGTAATTGTGACTGTTACGCGTAAAATCGTGCTTTTTTCAGGAATGACACCTATACAGATAAACTTAATAAGCAATTTGATCGAAATCGTTAGAGCCTTTCCAAGTTGTGCGGAAGATATAAATATATATAAGATAATGAAAATAATTATCATGTTCCCGACATAAAGGACATATATCCGAATTTAAACCTTTTCTCAGTACCATTAATCCTTTTTTCTTTCTTTCCCTGACTATCCTCCCCTTATGTAGGACTTACACCCCGTAGGATTTACAAGCCATTGCCTAGGGTCAGATGCCTGTCAGACTCAGGGAAGGATGAGGAATAATCTTGGCGAAAAATTCCTACCCCCCTGCTGGGAATCGAACCCGGGAGCCCTTGCACAGCAGGCAGGTGCTCTACCAACTGCGCTACGGGGCCAGCCCTATTAATCTATCTATACATAATCTAGTCCATGCCCAACCATCTCTTCCCACCCTGTTACATACATCCACATAATTTTCTTTACCCCACTCCTTCATTAGTTGACTATGTACTGCTAAAGTTTTCTTTTCTCTAAGACTTTGAAATAATTCCTGTCTCCCTATATCCTCCTATATTCCCTATCTCCTTCCAAAAACCCCTAGACAATAGCTCCCTCTCCTCCCATAGATTCCCCATTCCAATTGCCTGTAGAGTTCTCTTCAACCCCTGAACCCAATTCATTACATCGCCACATAGGAATTGGCAGAATTTCTTAGTCGTGAATGCCTCATGTTTCAACATGCCTGAGCAGGTTTACATTAATTGAGAATGTAGTAAGTACACCCCAATGTCTGTTTAACAGTAACCAAAGACGGTTCAAATATTAATCAGAAGAGCAAATTTTATGGCTCTTCAACTAGCGATTACCACTGTTTGTTGATCAAAGTCATTTCTAAGCTGAAATGAAGCAGACGAAAAGCTAGCCAGGCTCTCTCGGACAGCGTGGCTTTTGATCTGCCACGATTGCGAGCTTACCAAATTGCAAAGTACACTTTAAAGAAGAGCAATTCGATATGGACCGCGGCGTTTTCGGTTGTTAGGCCGTGAGATAGGATCTGGCTTTGCGTTAAATTGCTTACAAGTGTGAACCATTTCCTCAGCACCTGTGCTATATCCATCATCGGGAATTGCTGCAACTTCATGACTGGCCACGGTTCGTTACCTCACACTTTCTAACGTTGACCCGTGATAACCGTTTCTATAATTTGTCTCATGCTTGTTTTATTGTTTACATAGTATGAAGAGTGCTTTGTTATTTTTGTTGCCGCTGAGCAAAACCCAGTTTTAGTATGTGGATAACGGTAGAGTAACCCCATTATGGCAGAAGCATTATCCCCAAAGAAATCCACAGTCATAAGGGGAAATGGTAATTAAAGCATTCAGTCAGTGAAATTGGTCAAAAAGCAGCCAAAAGGTTGGTTTTAATATTTTTAGGTTTATTTTTTTGTATTTTATACTTTCATGTTCGGCTTTCAGTATCCCAATGGCTTTCCATTTGCATATTGCCGTTGCCCAGATCCCTTAAAATATCAAATGTGTAGTTTAAAGCCAAAATATACTTAAAAGGTTTGAGCCATTTCCACTTCATTAACCTAAAACATACTTTTCTAGGCTTTGTTCATATTTAATATTAAAAAAATCAAATATAATACAAGAAACAGCATGGGGTTTATAATCTTCAATCATTGTGGAAACCTAGAATTTATATTAAAAAAAAAAAGATAAAAGACATAACAAAAAAAGAAAGAAAAGGAAATTCTGGTTGCTTTTTCCTCGCTTAATATTAAATACAGTGTGTCACTGAGGGCACCGATTCCCGAAAATAAAATCTCTTCAAGCATAAAGGGCGTTTAATTTCGTAAGTGACGTCACATACTCCTTAACTGTACCTCACTTTTTGGAAAGGGTGGTGCGGATTTTTCCATACGCATTTCCTGGAGATAATGACTTGGGATTATGAATGTTTTCACAGCTAAATAGAATGTTTGGAATGTCCTGGTCATTGCTAACGAAAATTTTTTAAAAGTAAACAGTTGCAAGTCTTACAACATGAATATTTTTATATGTAAAGATATTACTAAAATATTATGAAATATGAAATTTGTTCTACACTCTGCAAAACGCAAAATTACATTTTTTTCCAAGGATAAAAAAGCATGGTTTAAAATATGAAATTTCATATTTTATCTTGTTTAGTTAGATACCAAATTTCATAACAATTGGTTTAACCATTCTTAACGTGAAAAGTTGATTCATACACACACGCACGCACGCACACACACAGTCTCTCTTTCTACTTCTTTTAATAGGATATTTTGACTATTTCAGTCATAAACAATGCAATAGTAGAATAAATTAACTTTAATTATCTGGGATGCTGGGTTCCTATTAACGACAGGATATAAATTAAAAGCTCATATCTGCTGAATATAAATCAAAAAAGTTTCAGCACATATACGGAACTGCCTAGAGAACTCTATGAAGTACATCTGAAATAGAAACAGCTAGAGAATTGACTGGAAGCAGGGAGTCCCGTTATCATTATTCGGTTTTGAAAATTGCGTCCTCTATCTAAAAGCAGATTAGAAGCAACCGAGATATTCTTAGAAGAATATCTAGAAGATAGGTGTACCTTAAAAGTATATATACTTACACCAAATGTGGGAAGGGTTAAACATATGTAAGAGGAAAAATACACACTATGAAATGGCAGTAGTTTTAACACATAGAAATATAAATAATGACAGAATTACAAAGCAAGCAGTCAAATAAAACCTCCAGCATTTTGTAGGGTGACTCACAGTCAGATGGGAAGATGTCTGTGTCGGAACAGACTTCATAGCCCAGCCTTGAAGAAGCAGAAGGCTTTCTTTGAAATAAGTTACAGTACCATGTAGGCAGTTTGATATTACAAATGCAGGTTGATGTTATTGAGCCTTTCCCCCCAATATAACACAAATATTAAACATAGCTTCTTGTTTGTACGCACAATGTAGTTACATAGTTCCCGTTGGCGATAATGTCTTCACGGTGTTTCCAAGCGTTTCAAAATCGTCCAACCTGTCCATAAGATTCCGTTAGATCTCAAACTACCTACCAATAGAAATGCTTAACAAAACGATCAAAAGCGATAGTCTCTTGTCTCCAAGGTAAATATCGTGAGTCAAACCAGCCTTTGAACTTGTAGAATGACATGCTTATAATGTTATATTTTTTCTTGAACCACATTAGTTGAGTTAAACGACCGCGACGAAACGTTCAGGAAAACCGCAGTCGGCATTTATTCTTATAAATGTGTTTGGCACCGTTGGGTGGGAACGCAGAAGTTAATGTAGAGACATTAATCATTCTTCAGGCCGAGATATCTTTCATCAGATACGGGAAGCATTTCAACACTCTGTATTTTAGAAACCTTGAGTAATACTGTTAATCTCGTGGTGAACTTATAGAAATTTTTGGTGAATTCTGGATCATCATCACGGTCCATTGCGTCTTTCAGCCATTAATTCTCTCTGTCCGAAGGCATACCTTGCTGAAGGAAAGCACGATTTCCCTGACCCCCTTAAGCTGACCACCTGTGAACTTCACTGTTAACGGTGCATAGGTCAGGAAGCCGCAGAGGGCGTGGCATTCCTTGGAGGTACAAGGTGGGGGCGTGTATGGACTCCCTCACGATGGGAATTTAGCAATTCATGATGCCTCGGAGAGCAACTTCATGCTTACACTGCTATTGCCCTCCTAGGGAACCGTCATTTGCACAGTATTACAGCTGCTATTTTCTGGCGCCTAATCACCTACAGCGTTTCGTTTACTTCCGAGTCAGTGGTGGCCAATGTAGTTCAAAGGCTATAAAATCACTTGTCCAGCAATTATCCAATAGTTGATGCAATCACTGCATCTACATTTGTTAAACATAGGACGGTTCGTCTTCTGAAAAGTATGAAATAGAACAAATCTGGTATGTTTAATTCACATGACTTTCTCTACAAACCGTTCCAACTATAATCTATCCTGTCTAGTTCTTGTTAATCCAGATAAACTATCAGTTCAAATGTACACATTTTTGTACGATACAGTAGGTAAAGTGATAGAATTTTTTTTTTTTTTTTTTTTTTTTTTTTACTACATAGTTGCAGAAAGTATCCTTCCCAAAAATTCCCTACCGAGTTTTTACCAGAACTACATTGAGACTCCCTGAATAAAAAAAGAAGGAAGTCTGTGCGCATGCGCATGTGTGTGAATAGTATAACCCAAAAACCAAAAGGCGCTAAAATATCCAACTTGGTATTTAGGTTCTCAATCTTCCAAAGATGCGACATGATTTTCAAGAAAATCCCCTTCCCCACTCCAAACTACCCTCCACAAGCAAACATATTTTCCAGAGTTTTTATTTTCTCGAATCGGCTGTAACGATTTTGATTAAAATTCTCTATATATATTTTCCTGTCATATTGAATTTTCTGGGAATACCAGAATCTTTTTCATCCTGTGACTTCTGACTAGAGTTTCTTAAAACACACCATTTATATCAAATACATCTTTTTATTTTTGTAGAGTGAACCATTTCGGATCCTTGTTATATGTCTATTTTCCAATTCTTACACTTTTTTGAAATGGGAAGACATTCATTACTTTTTATCTCGGCCGTGCAAAGAAAACGGAATTTCAAAACCATCGCATAGCGACAGGCTCTTAAAGTATTTACTTTCGCTTAAAGCTATATTGCTGATCCCCAGGAAACGTGCACCTACTCATCCCTATTTTACTTTTATACACAACAGAAATACCAGAATGCTTATTTTTCTTTTTGCCAGCTTCTTTATGAGAAGTTCAAGAAAAGGTGAATTTCGAGAAAACCGTATTGCGGCATTCTCGCCTATAGAAGCTAGTCGAGAAGGAGAGATCAGCCAGAGAAGCTGTTAGCAGTTTTGACTGTGTGTACGGTCAGAAGCAGTTGCTTAAAGAGAAAGAGTAGTAGAACTGAAAGACAGAAACGTGTGTGTCAAGGTTGCGGGAGGACAGAGTAGCTGTGTGTTGTATGGTCATGAACTGTAGAATTTGTGTTAACGATTACAAAAATGACTTGTTATGTGATGCAGTTTTAACAGAAATAAAGCGACAAGAATTAACTGAATGTATCATTTGTCACAACAGATCAAGACACCTTTCATAAAATAACTATAGCGTAGCAAAACACTTGCATAGGTATCTTAGTCCCTTGGTGTAAAGACATCCTAGATTTATTTTTTGAAACCGGGTAATGTACTTTCTTATGGATAATTGTGTACTTGCTACAAACATTAGGCTTTCTATACCACATTACTGTCTTACAGATCTATATTTCGTCGGTTTTGAATTCCACTTTTTTTCTTCTCACCTCAGTGCTACCGTTCATGATCTAAACTTTTAAAACAGCTACTGTGGAGGTTATCTTTGTGATTACTTTTGGAGTGGGTGTGCTAACTGGGGAACTAAATGGGTATCCGATGCTGCAATTACCTTTGACGCTTTGAAAAGCTGTCTTTAGTGTATGACGAACCGTATTTAGTTTTACCTTCCGACTCAAACGTAGCCTGATGAAACCTTTTGACTTTTGTTTGCACTGGGAAATGTTGCTATTGACACCTTCAGTGTCTAAATTGACATGATCTCGTTGAAAGCCAATCGAGTTACAATTCTGCAGCAGTTGCCGTTAATCGAAGTTCAAAACAGCTGCTAACGCATCGAAGTAAACAGTAGGCAGCATTGGGAAATAACGGACTAACAAAAGAGGATTGCAAGCCGTGTTAGTACTCATTGCTCATTTCCTGCGCGTAATTTTCATAATTAATGTCATGAGCCAGTTCACCGGAAAATTCACAATAGCAATTTACATTTATTATGACAGTTCCGCTGATAAAATAAATTACGTGTAATGAATAATAGAAATCTAACAGAGTAATGGAACAGTAAAACCTACCTCTCATTAGAAGTTTTATTGTTGGGGATGCTGCACTGAAATTTACTAATTCGTTAAAATTGGCATTTGTAGTCCTCACTTTAAAAAAACTTTGCGGCCGTAAACACAAAATGCATTTTTAAGTTTTTATACTATAAATACCTATATTTATATAACGTAGGTTATAAATTCAGAAACTTTGTAAATTTTAATTCTTCTCTTACGCTGTAACTGCTACTCTTATATTCATCCTACCTTAGCCCCACGTTGGGCGCCATTGGGCGTTTGAGACGATTTCCTTTCTAAGCGCTCAAAAGCAAGTGTGAAATTTAGAGACTTTGGAAGCCGATACTGTTATGTTGATAGAATTAATAGCAGTGGTTCGCAAGATTGACGAGAGTAATTTTGTGTGAAATAATTCATTATTGTGATAAAGCATCCAAATAACTAAAGCTCTTTGCGAGTTCTGTGTGTCAGAAGAATTTACATCGCTACAAGCATCGGTCCCCTACCATAATCCTCAGAAGGAAAATCTCAGAGCTATTACTGCAGCGAGACTGAAGCTTTTAAACGCCAATTCAACACATCTACAAATTTCACCACAATGCAGGGCAAGCTTAGATACATGAGAGAAGTATTTAAACGTTTATTGATTCATAACCATTGCAGATTTGAGGTTTTTGGAAATTATCTTTTTCAGAACATTCACTTTTTGAAAATGTACCACACGTAGCAGTTTCAAGGCGATTATTGTAAAATAAAAAAGAAAAGAAAATATCCATGAATTAGCGGCCTAAGAGCTTCCCTTTGGTATGTCTCTTCTTTCCCTCCCATATGTGCACAAGATCTTTCATGTAAGATTTAAAGCTTTCACGGCGCACGTTATTTATTAAAGTTTCACGGGCGATCAGCCGTGTGAGGTTTGAAAATATTGAGCTTTCGGCCATTCTAAACTCCATGGCCTTCGTCAGTCATGGAGTTTAGAATGGCCGAAAGCTCAATATTTTCAAACCTCACACGGCTGATCGCCCGTGAAACTTTAATAAAAAAAGATCTTTCATGTCTGAGAGAATATGTCATGACAAGAGTGTCATCGCTTGACCTTGCATGCCATTTGTAGGTGTTCATTACCCAATCAGAGTAAAGGTGAAGGAAAGGGAGCGCGGAAGAGTACATGTTAGGGGGTCAAGGTTATATGAAACAGGAGCTAAAATCTGATACTAAGAGATGAAGTAGACATTTTGGAAGAACTGTATATACGCTTTTCTAGAACTTGTGCTAGTGACGACCTGAAGGTCACTGCAAAGTGCTTCCTGGAACGCATGGAGATAGTGACAGTTTATGGATATTGAAGTGATAAAAACTCCATAAAATTTAGTGAATTATGTCTGATTTCTAATAAATTCCTACATCAAATGACGTTTTTATGTGTAGAATATTCATTATAAGGTATCTTTGCTAACGCAAACAATTTTGCCAAAAGCTTTTGAACTTCCTGTTTGACTCTTTATAGGTGCTTAAATAAACTATACTAATACATTATAGAAATAAGAGTTGTTTTGACACTTGCTTGTTGATATAACTTATTTCACATATGTTAAACGCTACACATTTGGTGTTCACCAAGTCCCAAGGACTTCCACTTGACACAAAAATAAACTTCCAAAAATTTATAACACAACTAGAGGAGGTAAACACATTCAGGTGGACAGCAGTGAAATATCACGTGCCACCATCGAGTAGAGGTTTCTGAAATGTAAATGATAACCCAATAAGCAGTTCATATGTTTGTCTTGGAGACAACCTCCAAATAAAGTTATGCCATTTAGTTGGTCAAATTGTTCCTTCAAGAACGAAGCCCAAGCATGTGCATCTGTGACGCATTTTAGTCTTATTTTGTTCAGTTTTATAAATTGGGGCTTTCTCTTTAAATCTGTATATACTCTTGTAGTCACTTCTATTTCAAATATATATTTTAAAATTGTATTTGTTGTATTATTTCACATAATAGAAACATACCACAACTCTTAGACACTTTAGAGTAGGTGCTACGGTGCATTCTGAAACGTTAAAAAAAATCAAATACCAAATTTGGTATTTTAAGTTCTTCTTCCAAGGATGCGACACATTTTTTAAATAAAATTCCCCCGTCCCAGACTACCTTTTACATAGAACATTTTACGCAAATTTCGATTTCATAATAAGTGGCTGTAATGATTTTGGTATTCGTTCTGGACGAAGCGGCGTAGGCGGGTTTTCTCCGGGTTCTCCGTTTTACCCCGCTACTCATTCCATCAACTGCTCCTTTATCTTTCCAATCGTCCATTTCGCCTGCTTTTCATATCATCGCCTTCCTCACTCTCATACCTGGTGCTTGTCTGACCATTCGCTTCCAGGTCTTCACTCTCCGGTCCATAGGTTCGCTGCCCCCAACAGGCATCTAACCCCAGGGATACGCTTGTAACTCCTAGGGGATGTAAGTCCTCTATCCGGGTAGGGTAATAATTAATGAAGAAGTGTTGATATTTTCTTGACAAGTGAAATGTGTATCTTGAATTTTTGTGAGAATGTCAATTTTCTCTTTATTTTGGATGACTTAAATAACTGGTGAACGGTAGAAAGAGATAGACATAATTGGCCGCACCGTATCGATGGTTAGACCATTCGCTTCTGACCAAAGCGGACCGAGTTCGATCCCAGGCAACCGCATGTGGGATTTTTGGTGGACGAAGAGGCGCTGGGACGGGTTTCCTCCGGGTTCTCCGGTTTGCCCCACCATCTCATTCCACCGGTGCTCCATCTTCGTTCCATGTATCACGAATATCACCGCCTGTGGTGCCGTATGTAGTAAAATCGAGCCTTAAACACTACAAATAAAAATAGACAAAATCTTACTATACAAAAATGTGGCTCTCGATAAAACATAATTTATGTAAAATACTTTTTTGCAGTGAACTATTTAGGAGGTACTGCTTATTTGTCTAAATTTTCAAATAGTTACACTTTTCTCAAGTGAGTCGTTGGTCTTGTTAGCTCAGTTGGTTAGCCGCTAGCCTCTGATCCCGAGGTGGTGGGTTCAAACCAAGCCCAGATCGATTATTTTTAAGTGTGCTTAAAAGCTACAGCCCCATGTCACTAGATTTGCTGGCATCTAAAAGAACTGCGGGGCGAAATTCCGGCACAACAGGGGTGCTGATATGATTTTGGCAATTGACAGCGTTGTTAAGATACAAAATAATTTTTTGTAGGAAGTCGTTATTCATTTTTTCATCTCTTGGCCGTGCAAAGAGAACAGAATTTGAAAGCCATCATATAGCAAACAGCTTCAAAAGTTGACAATCACCTTAAGTCCACTGTGTTCACATATTCCTGTTACATGTACAAGAAACTTAGTTGTAAGAATTTCTGCAAATGTTGATCTTGATTAATATAAAGGGAATTAGTGTGTAAGAACAGTTTGTACAAGAGTAGAGAATGTCATGTGAGTGCAACAAGTAAGATTTTTATCTGCAGCGTACCGTACTGCTATACACAGTAGCTTTCAGCCAGGTTCTTGGAATTTATTCCTCTGTGGAAGAACCCGCACTCCATTGGATTTTCTCTTGACTTAACTACACAATAGGCTTTGTCTTGACTCACGTTGGCTTCAGCTGTTTCAGTTTGACGGTGAGCTGTTTGTACGGCGTTTGTTTTTAGTAACGTTCTGTGGTATTTCATTCAAAAGGGAATTTTCTAACGCATATGTAAGTATAAATGTGAGCAATTGTTAGGGCACTTATGCATGTTTTTAAAGCTGCTTTTGAATTTTATTTCTGACTAAACATTTTTACTGATAGCGTATTTCAGTATACCTATATCTTCTTCATCTCAGTTAGATACATATTTGTAGAAATTATCGTATTTGTTATTTTCTTGTAGGTACAAGGGGAACATGGGAATACAATAGGCTTTGAGCTATAGGCGAATCTTTTAAAGTTGGTCGCTATATGAAGGCTTTAAAGTTCCATTCTCTTTAAACTGCCACGTTCTCTTTCCATTTGAGGAAAGGATAAGTATCACAAAAATGCATTTTGACACAAATTGTGTTTATTAATGACATCAATTATTTTATTTAGTAACATTTGCTCTAACTCTTACGATTTACCAGTTGTGCAAAAGTAATCAAGAGTAAAGGGGACTGCATGGGCTATAGCGAGAACATCAAAAATGTACATTTCATTTGCCTTAAAAGTATCTTAAACATCTGACATTTTAATCAAACTCGTTACAGCCATTTTTGGGGAAATTAAAATATTCGAAAAATGTTCCATGTAAAGAGTAGTTTAGGGTGGAGGAATTTTTTCAAAATCTTGACGCTGCGTCCTTGAAGTATACTTAAATACCAATTTTGGTTTTTAATAGTCTTTTCGTTTTTGAGATACGCTGCTCACACACAGAAACACACACACACACACACACACACACACACACACACACACACACACACACACACACACACACGCACACGCACGCACCCTTTTCTATTCAAGAGGGTCTCAAAACTTATATTTCTGGTGAAATTTCGAAATCAAATTTTTATGCTGCGACTCGAAATAGTTAATTTTATTGTGATTACATCTACGCATTGTCTTCTATTTAATGTATTTTCTATGATACGCTCATTTACAGTATATATTTATAACTCTTGTTTGGTATCTGTGTGTGGTTTGTGTTACGTGCTTTGCTAGACAGCAACTTTTCAGTGAAATGTCACGTCAGTTATTCGTGTTTATTAGAGTGCATGTTTTGCTCCTTTGTATTAATGTTGGAATTTATTTTGTTTTGTTTACCTAATTTAATTACTAAGGTAACTCAGTGAAATATTCAATTCCACAGCTTTCAGTAACTGTAATTAAATGTATCATAGGTTTGTGTTGTATAAGATGTATTTACGTGTCAGATCATTGTATTTTAAACTTTTCGAGAGCTCAATTTTCAAAGATCTACTAGAAAGATCCTCAGAAGTGTTAAAACGCTTAGAGCTTAAATATGAGGAGCGATTTTTAAAGATCTCCTTCCCATAACTGAGCGTTAATTTTGTCTTCTTTATAGTTTTCCAGAAATGTATGGCATTCCATCTTCAACAAAAATACAAATGCAGTTATGAAAGTTTGATGTGGGCACTTAAACGATTTCTACTCTTGGACAAATTATTCTTATAAACGCGTATTTCTCTATGGATTGCTTTGTGGCTTTGTCCGTTGGCCTTATACCTGAAGGCTCAAATTAAGCGGTAGGAGTAATAAAATAGTGTATGGCATTTTTTAAAACTTGGTTTTATCCTAATATTTTTTCTTACATTCTTGGCATTTTAAAATTTTCAGCTTACCTACTTTGATGGTAAATGAAGGGATTGAAAGAGTATTTTCTTGATATCAAGAGTCGTTTGGGATTTAGAATTTCAGCAATTTAATAAACAAAGTTAATAGTCTTACATATTTAGGCATTTTCTTTCAGGAAATGTTTTAAAGTTAAGTAAGTAACCTCTAGCGCAACAGCCCTCACCGGTCAAGGCTTACCGCCCGGCCGCAGCGTCACCCACCTCTGCCCACTACAGGCGTCATGAGTAGGGTACAGTATTATAGGGTACTATATATTCCATTTCACAGAAGTATAAGTTCTCCAAAACTTACACAAATAACGAGGAATATCTCCGAAATGGTTCACTCTACAAAAAAAAAAAAAAAAAAAAAAAAAAAAAAAAAAAAAAAAAAAATTTAGACATAAATTGTGTGTTTCAGCAAGATCTACATTTTCTATAAAGTAAGATTTTGTCTATCGGTTTACCAGTTATGCGAATGTCATCCAGAGGAAATAGGACTTCATGGTCTATAGCCAGAAAATTCAAGATATATATTTCATTTGTCATAAAAACATCTCAGACATATGGCACTTTAATCAAAATTGTTAGAACCATTTTCAAGAAAATCGAGTGAGTGTGTGAGGGTTTAACGGCCCATCGACAACGAGGTCATTTGGGCCTCAAGGAAATCAAAATTTCCAAAAAATTTGTCCATGTAAAAGGTAGTTAAGGTTGGGGGAATTTTCTTCAAAACCTTCGTGGGGCATCCTTGAAAGACATAAGCCTTAAATACCAACTTTGGTTTTTTACCGACTTGTCGTTTTTGAGTTATGCTCTCCACAGACCGACCTTTTTCTAAAAGTGCTTTTTTGGATTCAGGGTGCCCCAAAACATATTTCTGGTGAAATCTCGACATCGAATTTTTGGGTGGAATACAATAATTCCTCTACTTCACTAAATGTAGTAGAGAACACAGTGGATATGAAAAGTGGGTGTTAATATGACATTAGAGGAAGTGGAGCTCCCTGGGACTAGCTCTGAGCTAATCTCTACAATGGTAGGAGGTCCTTGCAATAAGGGCATTTAATGGGTATATTTGCATGAAACGTAAGTTACGGTAATGTCAACTAAAGTTGTTGAGTTTATAGCAAGTGATAATTTCAGTACCCAGTACCCATTCTTAAAGGAAGTTCCATCTGCCGGGCAGGTAGCACCACTTTAATCGATTCGTGTTTAAAGAAACCCTGTAAAATATACACCGCTTGCGTGATGAAAAGGAGAAGTGCTTTGAAAAATACAGTAGCTCGCGTGTACCTTATTCAGATAATGCCGATCTCATTCCAGTTTCTTAACACCTCCACTACTGCAGAACAGGCTTGTGTGCCCTTGTTTGACATGGATATTTTCTCACCAAGGTCGCTTTTTTAATTCGCACCTAAGCCCCGAGGCTGTAGACATGTGATAAATAAATGCCTGCCAGGTTTTTGTTTCTACCCGCTCGGGCAGCATGGCAAAGGCGATTAGGATTCAACCAATTTATATGTTTTTGCGATAGAACCAGTGTAGTGTAAATGACGAAAACAAAGTACAAACGCTAACTTTTTATGCGGCGAAACTTATGTTCTCTGTAGCTCTGACCATTGACTTAGCTTATATAGTTCTTAAAATTTAAAAGAGGAGGATTTGAGCCTTATGGGAAATGAAGGCAACGACCATGTTGTACACTAAGTAACTAAAATAATTGGACTATTCTTGGGGTCGTTTTTAGTGTTACTTTATTTTTTCTATTCGACTTACTCGACTAAGAAATACATGTCCACTGCTGTCTTACAATGGTTAATGGTTATGCAGCTAGTGGGATATGAACTTGATTACAGCTAGAATGCATAACATAATTATGTAAGAGCGGTAATTACGTTTATCCCATTAGTTCCATGCATTTTATCCGGATGATTTAACAATGACTACTTATCTGCGTTAATGAAGTGAGCTTTGATGTGTAAATAATTGTATCATCATTGGGTAAACATATTACTCTATGATTTAATAATTTCATGACTCAACACTGTAGCAGCCGGCAGAAAATTCAACAAAGATGGAATTATCGGTATTATCGAAAGTCGTGCACTGAGAGAGAAATTACCGACCTTCTATAGTTACGAAACGATTTTTTTTTTTCACAAGAAAATCCTATACTCTTCTTTACATGGAAAATATTTTATTTCTTCTTTTTTCAAATATGGCTCTAACGATTTTGATTAAAATGCCATACCTATGTTTAAGACACTTACGTGAATAACACAATTTTTATCTTGCATTTTATGTGAATAGTTAGTGAAGCCATCTTCATTCTGAATGAACGTTGTGTAATAAATAAATTTGTAAAGCCTAAGAAATAGAGCCAAAAATTTAGATCTCAATAAGACTTTTTTTCAATACATCTCTTGGTGCGCTAACCATATCCAAGATTTTCATTGTTGTTTATGAACTTTAATTATCTTAATGATGTGTTTTTAAAGTGCTAAGTAAACAGTTTCTCTTTCTTGCAATGTTACACAAAGAGTTGAATTTCAACGCAAGAACTCTGTATCATACATTAGTACACCAGCACCAGTGATAGGGTACTGATCCCAAGGTCGCGGGTTCAAATCCGGCCCAGACCGATGGTTTTTAAATGTGCTTAAAGGGACAAAATTCTGGCACACCGGCAACTCTGATATGATCCTGGTAATTGACAGCATCGTTAAACAACATAGGAGAGGTGTCGATAATGAAATTAGCAGGATAATTTAGAAGACAATCACCTAATCTGAGCGCAGGATTCTGTAACGAGAAGTTGAACATTTCTAACTCCTCATTATGTTGTTATTAAAGCGCACCTTGCAATGTTAGTGAAGTGTACCAATTTAATTATAATACAGAGACAGATTTGCATACTTGTTGTGGTATCCTGATAATACCTACAGAAAAACTTGCTGCCTCAGTATTTAAATTAAATTAAGATTAATGTGGTTGTCACCTTTAGGTAAGGGGCAATTAGTTGCATTAAAAGTCTAAATATTAATGCAGCCTTCAGTTATTTCAAACTTTAGCTGCGATAAAACTTTTTTGATTGTTTTGGTCATAATAAATAAAATTGTTACTGTATCTCTTTACTTCCCATATATCTTCTGTTCATTCGTACCTTTCTATCTTCGCTATCTTTGTGCTTTCTTAACTTGTCTTCCTGTCCCTTCCCACCCTCAGAAACGCGACATATTTTATCGATTCCGTGGCCCCGAACATCATTTACCGCAGTCAATGCCCGCCTCTGGAATGCCACGCTTTAAGAGCTTTTCATAAAAAATATTTAATACCTACCTCAATATTCATATTTACAAATGTGTTTTACTTTACTACGCAATTTATTTTAACACAATATGTAAGTTCAGAAGCTTCAGATAACGTTGCAATGGTAGATATATCGCTCAACTAGCAATCCATGACATACAACATATAAAACAAAAATGTGAGAAAAAAAACAGCTATGCCGATGATATGGCAACAAGCTGGAACTACAAAAAAAAAGTCAATACATTGGAGAAATGTGCAGAAGACAACAAACTGAACAAAGAACGATAGCAAAACAGCGATTTTCTGAAAATGTGGGAGGGGAAATCAAGAATACAAAATGAAATTTGGAAATAAACCAAGTAAGTACATATAACTCTTTCAAATAACGCTTCAGACCACCAACAAATCTTTCAGAATCCATATGAAATCAAGAGCAATAGCAACCACAAAAACAATATACATCAAAACATCGACAAAACTGTTACTGAAATGGCGATGTTACTGTTCGACACAAAAATAAACCCGGTCCTAGCTTACGGGATTGAAATAGTCTTGGAGAAGCTGCACATTGAAGATCTCTGCACTCTGGAGGCAATAAAAGCACGCTACTTAAAAACAGTCCTGGGCGTTTCCGGATACAACTGGTCCAGGCTTGTGTATGAGCCTGCAGAAGAAACATTCCTGATAGAGGACTTGAGGGCTAACTTTCAACTGCCATGCACAGGGAAACAGAAAGAAGAAAATGCATGGAGAGCAAAAGAGAAACCCCAGCGGAGTTCTATGTGACCGAAGAAGCCTGGACCAGATAAAATCTTCAACATTTGGTCAATTCAATGGTGGGCACATAAGGCCAGTAAAACAAAAGGCTGCCTTGATCCTGGTATCAGATGTATATGTGAAAGATGGGCTCAGATTTGTAAACGACACCATCTACCAAGTTCTATATAGAAATCAATGAATGAACAGCTTGGACGTAATTTAATTTTAGCACAATTAGTGTGTATTTATCTATTGTATATCTTCATCACGTTATTTCGTGAGTCATATCATTCAGTTTGTGTCGAACTGGTAGGCCCCGTTGAAGCGTCGCTTGGCTCATAGATGGTATCATTTGCGGAGCAGCTTTCCTGCCCAATCTAGTTTGCTATGGATGATTTTCGTTGGATGAATTTTTCTGGTTGCTGTGGCTATGTACCTATAGTCAGTTCCCTCAATTCTTTAGCACCATCTTTCGCAATCTATTTTGCCATTACATGTTTTCTGTGAATAGGAATTAGGATTTGAACGACCTCTCAAACGTAAGTCGAAGATGCTTTCCGCCTGAGTCATCAAGCTCGGTTGTTATTGTCTTATGTAGTTATGGCTGTCGAAAAATTTAATGGCAGGTTGATCAACACAAAATCCAACCATAGGCTTGCCACGCCTTGCATTGCTGTATAGTTAAACACGCTATAAAATCACGCAATAAAGCCGGCGATATATCATTTGTACCCACAAAGTTTATTTGCACAACAGGAAATAGAATAGTAATTGTCAGCTATCAGCTGGCATTAAATTTTGCATCTGCCATAGTTAAGTATGTCTGAGCTTGGTTATATATATCTCGTTCAACGATAGTGTTTTTTTTTTTTTTTTTTTTTTTTTTTTTTTTTTGTGGCATCAGTCATTCGGGAGATATTCCTTATTGTTTATTTGAATTTCTCAATACTTAGATAACCTTTTGCACGATTGTGGATAGAGAAAGTCATTTGAAAGTAAAAATTAAATGCACACACGTATTTTTACTTTCTCTACTACGTAGGTATAGTAAGTAGAGGAAGTATTGTATTCGACCCAAAATTTCGACGCCGAGATTTCACCGGAAATATGTTTTGAGGCCCCCTGAATAAAAAAAAATCTGATGTGTTGCACTCACATGACTTTCTCTACTCTTGTACTAACCATTCTTACAAACTCTTATTCCTATATCTTCTTCGTGTTAGTTAAAATAAACATTTGTACAAATTATCTTATTGCTTATTTCCTTGTAGGTGCAAGGGGAATGTTAGAATATAGTAGGCTTTGTGCGATAGTCATATGTTTTAAAGCTTTGAGATTCCGTTCTCTTTGTACACGTAACATATAAAAAAATGAACAACGATGACCCATTTCACGAAAGTTCCAAGTTTTCCGAAACTCACACACATAACAAGGTATATCTCCGAAATGGTTCACCCTACAAGAACATTTATTGAGACATAAATTGTGTATTTTAGCAAGATCTACATTTTTTGTATAGTATAATTTGGTCTATCTCTAACGGTTTACCAGTTATGCAAAAGTCGTCCAGAGTAAATACGACTACAGGGGCTATAGCCAGAAAATTCAAGATATACATTTCATTTGTTATAAAAATATCTCTAACATATGACATTTTAATCAAAATCGTTAGAGCCATTTTCAAGAAAATCAAAATTTTCCATGTAAAGGGTAGTTTAGGGTGGGGCTATTTTCTTCAAAATCTTCGTGTCACATCCTTGAACGACATTAAACTTAAATACCAACTTTTGTGTTTAACCGACTTTTCGTTTTTGAGCTATGCTGTCCACAGACTGACAGACACACACGGACCTTTTTCTAAAAATGCTTTTTTTATTCAGGGGGCCTTAAAACATGTATTTCCGGTGAAATCTCGACTTCGAATTTTTGGGTGGAATACAATACTTCCCCTACTTACCAGTAGAGAAAGTAAAAAATAGCATTTTTAGAAAAAGATGTTTGTGTGTGTGTGAACAGTATAACTAAAAAACGAAAAGTAGTTTAAAAAGCAAAGTTGGTATATAAGTTCAATATATTTCAAGGATGCGACACGAAGATTTTGAAGAAAATTCCTCCACCCTAAACTACGCTTTACATGGACATTTTTTCAAAAATTTTTATTCTCATAAAAATTGCTCTAACGATTTTTATTAAAATGCCATATGTTTATGATATTTTAATGTCAAATGACATGTATATTTTGAATTTTCTGGTTATAGCCCATGTAGCCCTGTTTACCCTTGATGACTTCCATAACTGGCAAAGCGTTAGGTATAGACCAAATCTTACTATACAAAAATATACATCTCGTTAAAACATACAATGTATGTCCTTTTTTGTAGAGTGAACCATTTCGGAGATATTTCTTGTTAGTTGTGTGACTTCTACAATACTTATACTTATTTCACTGTTTTAACTCTTGGCCGAGAAAAGAGAACGGAATTTCATACAGCGAACATTTGACTATCGCTCAAAGCCTGCTGTATTCCCCTTGCATCTACAAAGCAATAAGATACTTTCTGAAGCACAAGAGTAGATAAAGTCTTGTGAGTGGAACACATTAGATTTTTGTGTCTTGCTTTGGCTTAATTTCTCCAGGTTTATTGCATTCACGTGTGTGGGGTGAAGTGAACAAAGGATTGTGAAAGAGGTTCAGTTCTCTGCCTACTGATTTGTACCTTCTCTTGGACACGTATCAACCTCTCACCTCTGGATTTGATACATCTAACCAGGCTGTGTTAATAAGATTCAATATAACACACTGGCGCGAACATTTGCGTAACGTTGCGATCGGAATTTGTTGCGAGTTTCTCTTCCTGCGTGCCACAATGCGGGCCGCTACGGAGGTCATTGTCCTCTCTTCGACTTCTTCTTGACGGCCTTCCACGATAACGCTTCTAACGGTGTTATTTTTACGTTGTCTACTATTTACGGCTATGCTTTATGCCGTCGCAGTCCTGATAAAACATGCGGTCGGCTGCTCCTTTTATTACACCCACGGCCGGGTACAGTTGGCTGATTTCAGGCTGCTCAGATTAAGATTCCAGTCGCCAATTGGAGTATAACTCCGCATCGGACATTATGGTGTACCGAACTATAAGCAGTCTCTATTGATTTTGTCATTGTAGAAAATACAAAATACCCGGCGTTGCCCGTGGTATAACAATTTATCCGTATTTAAAAAGATTTGATGTGTTGCACTCACATGACTTTCTCTACTCTTGTACTAACCATTCTTACAAACTCCTATTCGTATTTCTTTCTCGTTGGTATGGGTGGCTCAGGTGGTTAGACGCTGACCTACTGATCCCAAGGTCGCGGGTGCAAATCCGACCCAGACCGATAGTGTTTAAGTGTCTTAAAACGACAGCTCCATGTCAATAGATTCACTGGCATGTAAAAGAACTCCTAGGGGCAAAATTCCGGTACACCGGCGACGCTAATGTGATCCTGGCAATTGACAGCTTCGTTATGCAACAAAAAATTTGATTTATATCTTCTTCATGTTAGTTGGGATAAACATTTGCAGAAATTATCTTATTGTTTATTTTCTTGTAGATGCAAGGAGAATATGGGAATACAGTAGGCTTTGAGCGATAGTCAAATCTTTTCAAACTTTGAGATTCCGTTCTCTTTACACGTCTAAGATATAAAAAATTGACAACGATCTTCCATTTAACGAAAGTTTAAATATTCCAAAACTCTCACAAATAATAAAGAATATCTCCGAAATGGTTCACTCCACAAAAAAATTCATTCGGACATAAATTGTATGTTTCAACGAGATCTACATTATTTTACAGTAAGATTTGGTCTATCTCTTACAGTTTGCCAGTTACGCAAAAGTCATCAAGTGCAAAGAGGACTACATAGGCTATAGACAGAAAATTCAAAATATATATTTCATTTGCCATAAAAATACCTTAAATATATGTTATTTTAATCAAAATCGTTAGAGCTATATTCGAAACATTTTCCACTCTGCTACACGCACGCTCACACTCAGTCATAGTTACACTCACTCACTCACTCACTCACTCACTCACTCACTCACTCACTCTAAGGAAGGAGTGGCAATGTTTTCACTTTGATGACAGCAAACGTTCCTGGTATGACATAATTGGATAAACAAGGTCTTGCTGCATAAAAAAGGTAGAGCTCGTTAAACCACATATTTTATGGCAAATACATTTTTTTTTTGTATTTACAATTTCCGAGATATTGCTTGCTATTGTTTGAATTGTCCAAAACCTCTTACTTTTCTGAAACGTGTAGTCATTAGACTTGTCTCTTGCTCATACAAAGAATGGAATTTCAAAGCCGTATAGCGTCGGCTCTTAAAAAGAGATTTGACTATTGGTTAAGTCAGCTGTATTTCCCTATCCCCATTGCAGCTACAGGAAGTACACAATAAAACATTTCTACAAACCATTTTCTCGTTTAACATGAAATAGGAAGAAGGATATAAGTTTGTAAGAATCCTTTAAGAATGAGTAGAGAAAGTCGTATCAGACTTTTTCCAAGTAATATTTGCTTTTTTCTCGTGGTGGTATAAATAATATACAATTTGGAAGCTGTCGCATAGCAACCCAGCTGTTGAAAGGTTTCAATGTTTTCCTCTTCAGATGATATGAAAATATATTAGAATTGTAAAGATTTTTTTCCATTTTCCGATTAGCTGACAGAGCAAATTGCGACGATATACAATGCAGAATTGTTTTGCTAGAAAGTTCAGCAACCACTCCATCCCAGACACAGAATTTCCAAGACATTCACAGGCATTAATAACTATGTAAATTCTTAACACTAATGTCACCCGGTCACGGCTCCTTACCGACGGCTAAACAATAGCCCGGGCGGTACAATAGAAACTGTGTGCTGTCTTTCTGCTCCAGAGGATTTTTTTCGAACCGGTTCTATAGGAGTTTTCACGTTAAGAAGGCACAATGGCTCTTATGGAGAATCAGCGTGGCATTGCCACGTATGCTGCGCCAATGTGATTACCGCGTTTGCACACAACCAGGTTTATTATTTGTTACTATTACTACTATTAAGTACTAGGTACTATTACTACTATTAAGTTCTACTATTACTACAGGGGAAGCGGGTGTTGTTGGCCGTGCGCTTGGCGCGCTAAAAACATTTGCCTTTAAATGGTGATTTATGGATGGCTTGTTACTGGAGATGTTCTATATTTATATAAAAAATAATTTCGTTATTTCCTTAACAACTTTGTCGCTGGAAATTTTTACGTGGACCTACAGAACGAGAATTAGCCAGCGACGACATTTTCCACTGTATAAACAAAGAATATTAACACTTTATTTTAAACTTAATTAAAAAAAATAGTTTAGACATATTGATACAATCTAAATACTAACGTGGCCTATAAAAGCAAGCAAATAATCCAGATTTTTTTTCATTGCAGTTATTTCGGTTTAAAGCCATGTTTAAACGTGCGGAGCGAGAAAGATGTTAAAAAAATCTGCTTGCAACAAAATTTTACATTTTGTTATTTAAAAAAATGTACAATTGCATAGGTTTATCGTGCATACCATAGTATTCTTCGACACATTTTACACGAAATGCATGTTCATACTTTATCTTAGTCACATTTGAAAACACGCAAATTTGGCAACGGCGCACCTGATTCTTCCATAAGAATAACATGGTCCATAAGAGCCCGTTGTGCCTTCATGACTTGAAAATAGCTATAGTGGGTTGGCTTTCTAGAATACTCCTTTTGTGTGTGGGCTCCAAAGTGTCCACTGGACGGAGGACTTTGACAGCTCCATGGGTTCCGTGGGCGCCTCCTAGCACGTCGGTTATGGTTCGGTTCGATGGATCAATTGTATTTTGCTCGAAGGGTGTACAAAGCAGTGTCTTGAGTTCTCACTTGTTACATTAATTTATGAGGAAACAAGAAAAGAAGCAGAAAACTTTATCAGAAAGAATGTTTTGCAGCCATAGTGAACTAGCAGACAGAGCTATTGTGTCTGAGTAATTGTTCGCATTTCTGTACTATAAATAGTATGAGAGACCTGCATTTTTAGACAGACACATTCATGCAACAAAACACCAAAAAATTTATATTACTATACCAGATAAATCATCTACTTCTTGAGGACGAAATTCGGGCGCATAGGCGGTGCTGCTATGCTCCTGGTAATCAACAACGTCATTAACAAATAAAATTATATATTCCTTGAAGCGAGTCTTTATTTCTTTCTTGCACAATTGTTTATCCCTCGTAGCTGTTTTTGTTGAACTTTTTCTTGCAGAAAGGGTTTACTGTACGGCTGCTGTTTTCTGTTAATGACCCTCGGTGCTCATAGTCCTCATATGCAAACAGGGCTGCATGACCGAGGCCCGTGTGGGTATTCAATTTGTTGATTACAATTCCCCGCACGTGCTGTAGGTCGCCTAACCTGTCTCTGACTTGCTAATTTGTATACACATACATGCCGCAATAAACTGCATACCTACCATCACAGCATCGTCCTCTGACGGTAATAAGAATGGGCAGAGGACAATGACTAACCCAGCTCATGAGGAAAGGTTGACACCTCCATCAATAGTTTCCTCGTTATTACCTCAAGGAAATTGTTTAATCACGTTCCTGTCGATAGTACAACCAGCTTCTGCTGCTGCAGCAACTAAATCGCTCACGTTTATTTTAGTATAGGATATAATAGACGAAAGGGGTCCTCCTCAGCACCGCACGTCATCTTAGTAGGCACATTGTGCCCTATGTGACCTCTGGAAGGAAGGGATGAAGGTCGACCAGATCCGGACTACAACTTACTCTAGCAGAAACGGAGTCCCGACAGAATGACACCAGTCCTAACGCCACGTGATCCTACCTGTGCCATCATGAACCTGGGGCTTCGGGAATTAGCCCCTGGAAGAACACCCAAGCACCTGGAGGAAATACTTTACATCGAGCAAACTCCACCGCAACGCACCAGTCACCGTCGGCTCTTCCCGAAATTCTAAAACATAGTGGTGAAACAATTGAAATGATGGGAAATTCGTGGTAGAAGCAGAAGCATTCCACCAATCGGCTACTAACATGGGAAAGCAACAAATAACCCAAAGCCAGGGTGGCTGACCTAACGGGAGAACGAACCAGAGACCTTCCCAATGGGAGCCTCACACTTTACCGCGGAGCCGGGCTGCAAAATAAATCACACAGCCCATCTAAATAGCTAGAGAGATACTAGAAATAAAATCTTAACTTTTATGTGTAATTTAGGATAAACTACAGTCAGTCATTGTATTCTCTTGTGGGCAACAATTGAAGCTTTTGAAATGTCTATTCTTGATGTCTCTCAGATAAAATTGGTCTTATTAATATCTTCTGCCAGTAGTAAAGGGAAATATGTCAGTGTATGGTGTTTCCTCACAAATATGTAATTTGTATAATTCAGAAATGAAAATTAATTCAGGCAGAAACGGGTTAAATAATGGAAAAGACCGATCAAAGGACTGGTACCTCGAGTACACCTCAACTTATGGAGGATTCAAAAATTTCTCACACACTTCAGTGGGATAGTTTCATTGCAAGATGTTTAAGGATAAGAGCAACTGTTTTATTTGGATTTGAGCAACAGTTAAATTACAGTTTGAGTGTTAACTTGTTAGTAGGAAATAGCTTATGTTCCTGTGCAGCAGTACGGTTAGCGGTATTCGCCTTGCCACGTTACGGTTGAATCCCTTATTGTTGAGCATCTTATTCAATAACTGGGCTCTGATGGAGTAGGCGGGATCAATGCCAATACCTGTACCGCTGTCCACATAATTTCATTTGGATCGCTGTTGTTAGATGAGTCCCTACATGCCTTGAATAACGAAACTTCGTGATCCGATTATCACGCCATTCGCTCGTAATTCGAAAGATTGATGCTTGCAAAGCCTTGCACCGTTAGTAGACATCTCAACAATTTCCTTTAATGCGAAGGCAACGAACGTTCCGTCTGACCGATTTGTTATGAATGGTTCGCAATCACGTCTTGCACCGCAATCGGCTGCGATTTATTTCAGTAGGGTCATTAGCGAATGAAAACAAAGAAACACCCTCACCGCAAACTATGGCTGCACATAATTTCCTTTCTCCAGTTTTTTGGTGAAAGTAAAAGCTCTCGCAATGGAAAAATTAGTTTTTCGAAAGGCGCCCAGTGGTTAGTGTTCTTAAATAAATGGGGACGTGTGCAGTTCATTACAAGGCGGGGAAAGTAGACATACCACTTACGCTGTATTCGTGGTGGAGAGAGAGACAGAAAAAATCCTTTTGTTGGGTGTACATACAGTGTTCATTCGTCCGCGAAGTTGTTCTTTGTTAGAAAACGCTCTTTGGAAATTTCTTTCTGTGTGATAAATGGTAGTAATTTTCTATTCCTTTTCATCTTTTCTCCCATAGTAATGACTCATCTGTAGTCTGTACCAGGAGTAATATTTACGAGGACAGGGGTCATTGGTCCAACCGATGATGTAGAGTTTTTGCTTATTTCTGTTTTCTACCGGTATACTAGACAGGATAATATATTCTGCCAAAAAATTCGATATTGAGATTTCACAGAAATTACACATTTTGAGGTCCACTGAACACATAAAAACGCCCTCTCCTTAGTGCGGTGGTAGCGCTGTTTACCAAGCGTGAGACTCGGGTTCTATTCCCAGCAGTGGCATTGAGATTTTCTCCCTCTGTGAGACCTGGTCCGGGGTGCACTCAGCCTCGTCAGGTCCCTGAGGGACCAATTGAGGAGATACTTGATTGAAAAGTAGCGACCGCTGGAACGCATAACCGGCCGAGAGGAACCGGGGGGCTGACCACGTCCCACCTACGGTACTGCAACTCACGTCGCCCGTGGTGGGCGGAGATGGTCGACGCAGCAGCCGGAAAGGGCTATTGAGCTGCGGGGTTAGGTCTAGGAACACATAAAAAGCACCTACATATGTCTGTCTGTGAACAACATAAAGAAAAAGCCTGATGTGTTAAAATCTCTTTCTCTACCCATTCTTCTACAAACTATTCTTAAAAAGCCTATTCTTTTATCTACTTCGAGTTGGTCGCGATGTCCTCCGTCCTCTAGGAGTGACATGACGGAGGGTGAAGGCTTTTTCCGGGCGTTAAAATCCTTAGCTATGCTGTATCGTAGATTTACGGCAGTCAAAAAAACCTCAAATCCCATAGAGGCGCCTGAGCAAAATTAAGCGGTCTTTCACGTTCAACATAGAATGGGACGCTGAGAACTGTGGCAGTTAAATAGCGTCCATGAATAAAAACTCAATTTCAATTAGTTCTTCGAGATAAGCATTTGTGGAAATTATTTTATTACCTACATATTTACTTATAGTTGCAATTGGAATAACGGGATACAATAGGCTTAAGCAACTGTCAAATCAATGAAGAGCTGGTCGCTACGTTTTGGCTTTGAAATTTCTTTCTCTTAACCAAGAGAAAAAGCAAAAAAAAAAAAAAAAAGAAAGAAAGAAATAGCGACTTTCCGTCGTCTAATTTGAAAAAAAGTATAAGGGAGGGAAAATTCAAACAAATTACAAGGAATACTTCGGAAAAAGCTAACTCCATAAAAACGTATTTGACGTAAATAGGGTTTTTTTTTTAATAAGATCTACATTTTCCTGAATAAAGACTTTGTCTGCCTTACGGTTTACCCGTTACGCAAAAGTCATCAGTCATCCACTGAAAACTTCTAAGGATATTCCCAGAAAATTAAAAATATACATTTCATTTTTCATAAAAGTGTCTTAAACACATAGTATTTTAATCAAAATTATTAGAGCCATTTTTGATAAAATCAAAATTTTGAAACTTTTTCCATATAGTCTGGGTGGAGGCGTTTTTTTGAAAATCTTCGTGTCGCATCCTTGAAGGATGCTGAAGTTAAAAACAAAGTTTGGTATTTAAGAGACTTTTCGTTTTTGTGTTATGCTGTTCACACACACAGAAACATAAACTACACGTACATACAGACAATTTTCTAAAAATGCTTTTGGAGTCAGGGATCTCAAAACTAATATTTCCGGTAAAACCTTGCTATTGAGCCTTTGAATGGAATGCACTACTTCCCCTACTTACTATACGTAGTAGAGAAAATTAACACGTGGTATGAAATGCGAGAATAACTTGTCACAATTAAATAATCTTTCCAAAATAACAATTAAATAATCTTTCCAAAATAATTAAACTTTGTTTTAAAAACTGTTACTATAGCTGTCTTTGAGGCATTACACTCACAGACTCTGAAAATTTGAGCTTTCTAGGTTGTATGTTTATTTAGTAAATGTTCCTTACATGTGATACGTTTTAAAAATGTTAACTAACACAGGGCATTTCATAATCCCTTAAGTAAAAGCACCAAAATTTGTTTTGAAGCATCAGTAGTTTTTTCAATGAAATGCTAACATGACGTAATATAACAAAAGTAATAAGCATGGGATGCTATGAGAGAAATTTAATATGAACTCTAGTGTGCGTAAAAAACTCCTTCGGGATGTGGCACAGGCTCCCTTTGGGTTTCTAAACCCTACAGGGAACACAATATTTTTACTGGCTGCCTCAACATAGTGGCTTAATTAAATGGAACATGCCCCCCAGAGATATTGCCAGAAAATAAAATTGGAAACGTCATAGTTAACATTAATTGTGTCTCGGTAGTGCAGTGTAAACTACCAATCATGAACCAGTTGCAAATCAACAGTGAGAGAATTTTCACTGATATAACTCCCACTGCATTTGTGTTACATTTTCTTAGAACGTGGGAGTATAATGGCAACTGAAGTGGACTGAAGCCAAAACAAAAAACAAGAGGTATTTTTTGCTCCCACCAACGATTTCTCTCAGTAATATACCTTTCTCACCGTGATTGGCCGAACAGATCTCATGGTAGGAAACGTCAATGTAATCTTTGCGAAAAACCAATTAAAATCTCTGAGGTGTAGATTGTTTGCCAGCCTTGCTGGGAGCGAAATTACAGCGTATCGATTTTACAGACGTTTTGTAATTAGCTTTCTCTTCCAGGAAAAAGGGAGCTAGAATTTTCGATTGGCTATACTTTCATTGTTATGCGATACTAAAGCCGTTTCTAACATCGGCGCGTGTAAAGCGGGATATGTTTATCGTGCCAAATCGTTTACATTGCGTGGAGTTTGGAGTACAAAGATGTATGTACATTTTGTACCTAGCAGATGGGAAAAGGAACAATGAAAGGCAGACAAAATACATGAATAAGTACATGTGCGGTTTCCAACTCCACATCCCTCTCTCCCCTCCCTCTCTCTCTCACCCTATCTTCCTCTCTCTTCTCTCTGTCTCTCTCCTGTAGTAGAGATGTAGTATTGTATTCCACATCGGATTCCACACGAAATGCAGTTTGAAGTCCTCCTCAGTCCTGCTCCTATTGCCTGGGTTCCGGCGTGCCCGTAGAGAGCTCTCGTCTCATCCCTTGCTGCCAGGGGTCTGACATACAATTGCCTTGGTTGCACAAAGTGTGGAATCCCCTCCGCTTTTAGTCCAATCCAGTCCAGTCCTCCTCAATCAAAATGTTCAGAAGGAGAGTACCTAACTCAAAAGATCTGTGTTACATTCACATGATTTTACCCACTGTCGGCTATTTTTGTACTGCCTGCAAACTATTCTTGTAACATATTATTCTTCCGTCCAATTCAAATTTACTTCAGATAAACGTTTGCAGAAATAGTTTCATTACACGTTTCATTATAGGTACATCATTCGGAAGTTAGGCATGTAATGTCACTGAATTCTCATTGGTCCGTTTTCTACTTCGTACTTGCAGTAAGCACTTGGTCTTTAAGTTCAGGACTTTACATCATTACCCCGCGAGTGTCATGTATAGGATGCTGATATAGCGTTTTGTCCCTTCTCAGGGATTTAATTATCCGCCAGGGCTTCTTTTCAGAGAGGTTTACGTTCCTCATGGTGTTTTCCCAGGCCTCTTTGCGATGTGCACGTAAGAGGCGTCTAGCCAGGGTCTTAAATCGCAGATAAATTGCCTGCAATCTGGGATGGCGGAAACGCTGCCAAAGCTTCCGAACTGTTGACTTAGCTCTTAGCAACAGTCGGAGTTCGTTTGGGATGGTTGTGGGGTTAGGAGTATTGCAAGGAATGCGGTAAGTATGCCCTCGTATCACATTTGATATTTGTCGGGAGAATGCATTCGCCGCTAATTCTAACGACTCGATAGAATTTATGTGCGGTCTGGGATCCACTGATTGGTTCAGTTCAAGGACGGCTGCATCCCAGTCTACCTCATACGACCAATCAGGAGTTACCAATGCTGACATACTAACATTGTGTCGATTAACACAGGATCGTGGTCAGAATCCAGTTCATTGACTGTCGTCAGGTCTATATGGAATCTAAAGTTTTTAGTGACCATAATATCCAGCACGTCCGGTCTCCCTCGGGCAGGATGAAAAGTGGGCTCTCTCGGTCCATGAGCTATGAGGCTTGGGTTACCGCTTATAAGGCGGAATAGTCCTCGCCCCTTCGCATTGGTGGCACGACTATGCCAGTTGGCATGTTTTGCATTTAGGTCACCTGCAATGCAGACCACAGGGTGGAGGTTTAATAAAGCCGTGTAATCTGCTTCATAGAAGCGGTGATCAGGGGGGTCATACGCCACTATCAGCAATGTGTCTAGACCACCTAAAGATAGCCTAATAGCACAGGCTTCTACATGCTGAAGTGGTGGAAGAGGGAAAGGCTTATGGGTAATATGGTTCTTAACAAAGATGGCTGTACCTCCCCCTTGTCGGCCAACCCTATCAGACCGATGGGTGACGTAATTAGGGAGGGAGAAGTTGGTGGCAGCATCCAAATGAGTTTCACAGACCATCAGAATGTCGATTCCGAAATACTGTACAAAATTAGAAATATTTGGGTAATGACTCCGTAGTCCGTTTGCGTTCCAAATCGCAGCTCTAAATGGTCTCCGGACATGTCTTCCAGCCATTATTGAGCGGAGTTGGGGTAGAGCTGTTCCAGTGTCTGAAGCAAGATGGAATGCTTCTGCATGGGGGTCAGGTTGGGGTTGTTCAACTGCATCTTACAGTTTCTCAGAGCGGGTAACGCCTTATTTATTAAATCCCCAAACCATGAGGATAAAGAGCTAAATTCCTCCAGGTCACTTTGCGAAATAGTCGCTAGTGTGGAGGAGGATGTTGCCGTGTTAGGCATTGGTGGAATAGGGGTAGGGGGTATATCCCTAACCTCGGATATAGGCTCTGCCTCTACAGGTGCGACTGTAGTTATTACAGGAGCTTGTGGCTCCGAAGTTACATTGGGGGCAGAAGATTTGCTCTGCCTAGGTTTTCTGTTCCTCCTCTTCCTGCGTGGTTTTGGTGCAGGGGGTTTAGGCACTATTGCCTTTTCTATAGGACCTGGAGGTGGTGGCACAGAATTTGATGGGGAATCGCTCTTTGGTGTAGCAGCCTCTTGTTCCACTCGACGCAGAGTGGACTCTGCCTTATTTAAGGCATTGGAAAAGGACACACCTGGGCGAACCACTTGATCATCTGGGCGGTTCTTGCGGCGGCTCTCTATGATCTTTTTCCTTGTGGAGCATCCTTTGTACACACTTACGTGTGTACCATCACAATTAGCGCGACCTGATTTGGCTCTTGGCTCTCTTGGCTCTCTCATTACCCCAAAACCTATTGCTGCCCCCTTTCTGTATCCTAAATTAGGTATACAGAAAGAAACCATTGCCCTAGACACAAAAGCATGACAACACAATGACAACCTCCAATACCGCACAGATAAAGTCGCATTAGCGGCTAGGTGCTGTGCAAACATGACATACCTTACAGGAGAACCTGTACGACCTGATCTCGAATGCTGGAATGCTGGCTGGAAAAAAATATTTTCTCAAAATGGGTCTAACGATTTTAAGGTACCAAATGTTTAAGATATACATTTAATTTGAAATTAATGAAAAATCTTGAATTTTTTGGGGACAGTCTCTGAAGATCTCTTCATTCTGAATAACTTTTGCATAACTGGTTAACTAAGAGATGGACAAAATCTTCTCTTGTTTATCTGCTTACCCCCACTGTATGGAGAACTGAAACCCCCTAGGACTTAAAAGCCCTTAGATGCCTGTCGGGGAGCAGACGAACCTATGGACCGGACAGAGTGAAGGCGTGGAAGCGGGGTGGTCAGCCCAGCCCATTGTAATACATTATAATGCCAACCTCATTCTATAGTGCTGCATTAATCCTAGTATGATACATATATTACACGCAACCTTCACTGTTGCAAAGTTCGCCGTTGTGCATAACGAACAGGCGACTTAACCTTTAAGCGACCGGCGTGGCCATCGGTGGGAATAATCGTGGCTGAACCGAATTTATTAGTGATGATATTGTTCTCGAAATTCTAGATGGACGGCTACTCAACGTGCCTCACTCGCCTTCTACCTGGTAGAGAGAATTGTGTGCAAGACAACCGATAGGTTTGCTGACTTATAAAATTCTGGGAAAAAGAGTAATTGATTTTGTTTGGTAAATGCCGAATCTCTGATACATGGATGGTCATGCAGATGCACCAAAATCAGTGCAGAATCAACAACCGCAATTATTTGATAAAGGCGCCCATTCGTTTTGGGAATTGTCCCAAATTTTAATAAAAGCATAATAATTTTGGCATAAAATATTGGTTTTATTAAAATATGTTGTGAAAGAGCATTTTAGTGGAATTTTTTGTATTAGAGTGTAAGCCAAATCAATGTACAGAATACTAAAATAGTTATAATTTAATTGTGTTTTAAAGAAAACGTACATATTCCTTACAAACATTATCAATCAACGTTACCAATGACACCACCTATACCCCGATTTGGTGTGATACCAAAAATTCAGCTCTGCTTTTAAACGATGCCTCAACTCTATGTAGGATACATCTTGCATTGTTGTATTGGATCCTAAAGTTGTTTTCTGCACGTTTTCAATGAAAACTACCAGAACAATTCTTAGATCATCATCATTATCATCATCATCATCACTACTCATATTTCGTAAATACGTTTTAATGCATTAAATAAATCTGAGTTTGTGCTTTTGCTTCTTCTACCACTATATACACGAGAGTAAGTAGAAAAGGTACTGCATAGCACCCAAAAATGCTATACCGAGATTTCACTGGAAATATAGATTTTTAGGTCTCCTGAATAAAAACCAAACTAATAAATAAAATATATATATATATATAAAACTAATAAATCAAAGTGGAAAAACCTTCGCCCATGTGTCTGTTAGCAGTGTAACTCAGAAACTTGATATTTAATTCAGCATCTTCCGAGGATGAAGCATGAAGATTTTCAAGAAAATATCTCCACCTCAAAATACCCTTTACATGGAAAATAATGTAGGTGGTTTTCATTTCCTGAAAAATGGCTCCAACGATTTTGATTGAAATTGTCACATGTTTAAGACAGTTTAATTAAAATCAAATGTATGTCTTGAATTTTTAGTTAATAGGCTCCGAAGTCTGAATAACTTGCCTAATGGTTTACATAAGAGACAGACTAAATGTTGCTACACGAAAAATGTAGACCAATTTTAAAGAAAATAACATTTTGTTCAGTTAAATATTCCCAAGATATTCCCTGCTACTGGTTCGAATTTGGAATTATGTACTTCTACTTTTCTCAAATAGTAAGCAGTTATTCGCTTCTTTATGTTCTAGTCATACAAAGTGAACTGAATTTAAAACCATCATATTGTGGCCATCTCTTAAAAGATTTCACTAAAATTTAAGCCCGTGTTCCTTTTTTGGCTACGAGGATATTTGTAATAAAGCCTTTTCTACGAACTTTATCACGATAGTAGGTAGAAAAATAAACTTTTGTGAGAATAGTTTATAGAAAAATCTAATGTGTTGCACTCACATGACTTTCTCTACTCTTGTACTAACCATTCTAACAAACTCTTATTCCTATATCTCCATGTTAGTTAAGATAAACATTCGTACAAATTATCTTACTGCTTATGTCCTTGTAGGTGCAAGGGGAATATTAGAATACAGAAGGCTTTGTGCGACAGTCAAATCTTTTTGACCTTTGAGATTCCGTTCTCTTTGCACGATTAACATATAAAAAATGAACAACGTTGTTGCATTTCGTTTTCCGAAACTCGCACACATAACAAGGAATATCTCCGCATTGGTTCACCCTACAAGAAAATTTATTGAGACATAAATTGTGCATTTTAGCAAGATCTACATTTTTTGTATAGTAGAATTTGGTCTATCTCTAACGGTTTACCAGTTATGCAAAAGTCATCCAAAGTAAATACGACTACAGGGGCTATAACCAGAAAATTCAAGATATACATTTCATTTGTCATCAAAATATCTCAAACATATAACATTTTAATCAAAATCGTTAGAGCCATTTTCAAGAAAATCAAAATTTTCGAAAAATCTTCCATGTAAAGGGTAGTGTAGGGTGGGGCTATTTTCTTCAAAATCTTCGTGTCACATCCCTGAAAGACATTAAGCTTAAATACCAAGTTTGGCTTTTAACCGACTTTTCGTTTTTGAGTTATGCTGTCCACAGACTGACAGACACACAAACACACACACGGACCTTTTTCTAAAAATGCTTTTTTTTTAATTTAGGGGGCCTCAAAACATATATTTCCGGTGAAATCTCGACGTCGAATTTTTGGGTGGAATACAATACTTCCCCTACTTACCAGTAGAGAAAGTAAAAATGAATAGAGAAAATTCTGTGAATGTCATTCCGTTGAATCTTAAGTCTAAGTCTGAGTCGGGGAGTCTAAATCTGAAACTGTGGGGTCCTTTCACTCTGCTGTGGTGCCTCCTGTTCACCAACCTCTGTCTCCTTTCACCTCATCTGTAAATTTCGGGGGCACCCGTCATGGGCATAAGTAATAAGGTCATAGGTCGCGGTGCTTAGTGAACCATGACAGGAAGCGATGACCAGAGTGAGAAAACTCTTTCTGAAGGATCAACCATATAACAATACACTCTAAGTCGCACTGTACCCAAGGCACAAACATAAAACCTAGTGCTTACAGAAAGCCCAAGCAGGAAACATCGATTAGAAGTGAAGCCAACTAATCGCACACTAGTTATTAGACACAATAAAGGCTAAAGCTGCAGCAGATAATTAGAAAGCATGATTTTCCAAATGCTTATCACTCTACGCCTGCACAGATGTTAGGAAGTACTTAAGTCAGGTAATTGCATTCTCTGCTGCAGTCTTGTTTGGTGTAATGACGGGCTGTAAAGGAGTAGCGTATCATGCCGCTTGCTGAAAGCATCAGTAAAATATACGGAAGTTCTCCGATCTTACCTAGGCTTTCTGTTCCCTTTTCCTGGTCACAGCGTGCAATTTGAAGTTGCAAAGATTGATGCCTGCGGCTTCACCTAATGAAAATTCCCTCCGTAGTTTGAATTCCGCATTCTAACATCCCTTTGCCAACAGACTCATCAATCTATCTTTGGGCGTCTTGCGTACAGAAGCAGATTTCGAAGCCTTTGAAGCGACCAGAAATGAACGGCTGTTTCACTTAGCACTCTTTGTGCGACGCGCATTTGTTATTCCAGAAAAAACTATAATTGGATTCTTTTTACTTCCTCTACCACGTATGTAGTGATTAGACAAGGTACTCCATTCCAATCAAAACACCGATACCTAGATTTCACCGGAAATACATGTTTTGAGATGTCTGAATACAAAAAGGGCATTTAAACAAAGGTCCTGTGGATTGTGTGCATGTGGGCATGAACAGCATAACTCCAAAAAGCCCAAACTATCCTTTTAATGCAAAGTTTTTCCTTTTAATTTTCTGACCGCCTCCGTAGCGCAGTGGTAGCACGCCTGCCTTTGGCGCGGAGGACCCGGATTCGATCCCTGGTACCAACATAGGGACTTTTTCCCCTGCTGGAAGGTCTGGCACGGGATGCACTCAGCCTCCTTAGGTCCCGGAGGGGCCAATAGAGGAGCTACTTGAGTGAAAGGAAGCAGCCCCTGGTCGAGAAGACCAGGTGGGGACCGAGGCGCAGTTCACATCCCAACTCCAGCACTGCACCGCACTCATGACGCCTGTGGTGGGCAGAGTTGGAGGACGCAGTGGTCGGGCGGTAGGCCTTAGCCCGGATGGGCTGTTGTGCCACGGTCTTTTTTATTTTCTTGCACTTTTGACTGTTGTTTTGTAGTGTTTGACGCCCGCTTTTACTACATACGGCACCACAGGTGGTGACACTGATGATACATGCAATGAGATGGCGAGGGAAACCCGGAGGAAACCCGCCCCAGCGCCGCTTCATCCACACTTTTGACTGAAATACCATTTGTTTGACATTAATATTTAACTTATTAAATGTATCTGTGTCTTGAATTTTCTGGGATTGAACTGTAAACTCCTGTGTGTATGTAATTGGAAAACTGCAGGTAAGAGACAGATTCCGGTTTGGGTGGCTCAGTTGGTTAGACGCTGGCCTACTGATCCCAAGAAAGTGATAGTGAAAGTTCCTGTTTGTATGTGATTTAAAAAGATTAGCTCAACATTTGTAGCATAACATTATAGTTTCTAAATTGTGTATAAAATATGACAGAACTGCTTCACTCATTTTAAAGTTCATGTTATGTTTCAACAGCTCAAGAATTTGAGATTTCTAGATGCAATGGTTTTAGAGAAAATGATAACTAAATGTAGAAAATTATAAATTATGGGAAAATGCAAAAAACCAAAATACTGGAATTGGGCGTGGCAGGTGCAACGTACAACTCATGTGTTGCATATTAATGGATGCGGAAAAGAATAAGTTTTGGACAGTGGAAAGAAAAAAAATGGATTTTTTTTTGACCTAGGAAACTACAATGTGTTCTCAAGAGATTTGATTATTGCTTATAGCTCATCGTATTCCCCAAAAGTCCTTGTACCTAAAGGAAGTATGTAATAAAATAATTTCTGCATACGTTTATCTCTATTACCTTAGATGGCTGAAGAATGGGTGTCACGTGAATGTAACACATCCGATTTTTTGTCGCGAATAATGCTTGATGTTTGGATGGGACGTTGCTAATTTTAAGTTCTGATCGGTATAAATCAGATTTGCAGATGGCAGATATGGTATTTACGGCCCGTGATTCAATAAATCAGAGAGAATAACTCGCCAGTCATTCAAAAGTTGTAATTGGTGGCTTTGTATGCTGACAAGCTGTTGTCATTCATGTGTGAGAGAAAGTAATTGAATACTGATTTTCCCATACAAAATTCAGTTTTTGTATGACACATTTGTGCCATTGGTAGCAAATTTTCTGATTGGAGTCCAAAATGATGAGGTTTAGTTCACAGCTGGGGTTTCATTTGGGGTCAGATAGCATTGTAATGCTTCAAAGCATATGGATCAGTCAGCGTAGCCGAATTGTTTAGTGCGTTCGTTTATTCGGAGAACTTTAATCAGTTTGAACGCATCAGATAACCCGCTGCAGACATGAAGCTACATTCGCATATCAGAGCTTGATAAAGATTAACAAATATGCAGTAAAAAGAAATGACATTTGTTTACTTTTACACGATACCTGCATGTGCCGGGCATTTATTTTCCATATAGCGTGAACCCATCCATAACAACCAATTATTTTCGAAAATTCCAACAATGCATTGAATGAATTACGCATTTTGCTACATATGCCGATCTTGCTCTAATTCTTAGACTGTTTTAATATTAATTTCACAGACACCTTAATCCATCCATACAAAGTCGAATGTCATGTGTTCGAGATGCAAGCAAATGCGCTTGTGGTAAAGGTTGGGGAGTGCCCACACAAAATAAATGGTGTGGGTACACGCGTGGGTACATTCGACTGCAGTTGCAGTATTATTGAAGTAAATACATATTTTAGTATATAAAATAGCTAAAAATATTATGTTTGGCTTAGTATTACAGGAAAGTAACAAAACACTTCAAATATTCTAAAAACAACGTCTTTGCACTTTGCATTGAAGGGTTTGACTTTTCGAGACAGGATACCAGTTTAGTTCAGTGATTTCGTGCACGGCGCTCCTGCTGATGGTTCGATTCCCGGCTTTGGGGTGGCATTTTTAAGCCGGTCCTATTTAAGCCTTTACCTCTGGTAGCTCATAACCCAAGGTAGTTGGAAGCCACGGTAAAAGTTGCAGGTCTTCTCATTCCACCACAATCCTCATCGGAGGTAACAGACTCCACTCTCTGGGTGCCTTTACCTCAGAGGGGGTTCAGTCATCGCTTGGTAGAATGGGATTCCCTCGAAGGTCATAGACCAGATGGGGTACTTTAGAGTTGACGACTTCTCGAGACAAAAGTAAATTCATAACTAAAGTATAAGTGAACTTCCACCTGAGGTTAATTTCATGTCAGTCAAAACAAGAGGTCCCTTCTCTTCTCTCCCCTCCTCTCTCCTCTCTCTTCTCTTCTCTTTTCTCCTCTCTCGTCGGTATGGGTGGCTCAGTTGGTTAGACGCTGGCCTACTGATACCAAGGTCGCGGATTCAAATCCGCCCAGATCGATGGTTTTTTTAAGTGTGCTTAAAAACGACACCTCCATGTCAGTAGATTTACTGGCATATTAAAGAACTCCTGCAGGACGAAATTCCGGCACACCGGCTACGCTGATGTGATCCTGTCAATTGACAGCGTCGTTAAAAACAAAATAATAAATCTTCTCTTCTTGTCACCTTCTCTTACCTTTTCTTCTCTTTTCTCCTCCACCCTCTACTCTGCCCTATTCCCCTCTCCTCCCTCCTCTTCCCTCCCCCTCCTCTTCCCTCCTCCCTCAGCTTCCCTCCTCCCTCAACTTCCCTCCTCCCTCCTCACCACTCTTCCCTCCTATCCCCTCCTCCCTCCTCAGCTCTGCTCTCCGCTCTACACCGCTCTCCTCTGATCTCCTTCGCCCTCCTCCGCTTTGCTCTTCTGTCCTCTGCTCTGCTCTCCTCTCTTCTCGTTTAACCAGAAGGTAAATAGAAAAATAGTCTCTTGCGTTGCAGAAAACTCATGTGATAGCAAAACGTCAAATGTGTGTACATGTATTTTCATTGCTGAAGCCCCACCACATTAGCTAAGGATTCCGTTATCACCATTAGTGGCATATTGGAATATCCACAATAAAATACTACGTAGTTTTTTCCAAACCATATAAAGCGAATTTCACAAAGCTGCCACACTATTTGCGTCTCAAAACAAACACTTATAGTTTATTTATGACAGTTGAAACTCTTCCCTACAAGGTATGTATTCTCCTCCCTTTCCATCATTCTATTTAACACAGTTTAGGAGTTACACAGTGCAGATGTTACTCGGTAATTTGTACATTATACAGTATACTTGCGAATTAGCATCAGCAGGAAGCCAGCGGTACGATTTCCAGCTGGGAACTTGTCATTAACCTGATTTCCTATGTGTTCCAAATGACAGCAGCTAATTTTCCGAGCGAAACCTAGAGGTCTGTGTGAGTAAGCTATCAAAATAGAATAGATAGCTTCATTTAATACCCTTTGTTTCTACATGGCCTCTACAAACTATTCTTACGAAAGCTTATATTTCTAAGTATTTCATGTTGGGATAAACCTTTACAGAGAGAGAGAGAGAGATGCAGAGTTTCATTATATCTATATTCAAGGCACAAGAGGGACATAGAAAATCGAATCGATAGTAAGATGTTTAAAAACCGAATCACAATATGGTGGCCTAGAAATTTCATACTCTTAAGTGTATGACATGTCAGAAACAACTGAATAGCGACAGCACTTTACACAAGTAGAATGTATTGCACAATTCAAATGAATACCAACGACGGAAATGGCTATTGCCAAGAAAACTATTTGAAACCAATTGTGTTTTCTAAAGAGATCTGCAATTTTTGTGAAGTAGGCCTTTTTTCTATCTCTTAACCTCTACATACTTTTTTTTTTTAAGTCGGTCTGGGTGGCTCAGTTGATTAGACGCTGGTCTACTGATTCCAAGGTCGCGGGTTCAAATCCGGCCCAAACCGATGGTTTCAACTCCATGTCAGTACATTTATTAGCACGTAAACGAACTCCTGCGGGACAAAATTCCGACACACTGGCGACGCAGAGTGATCTTGGCAATTGACAGCGTCGTTAAACAACAAAATAATTTAATTTAATTTCTACATACTTTGGAGCACAGTGGTATGTGTGTATATATATTTGAGATCCCGTTCTCTTTGCATGCTCCATCTCACGAAAGTTTTAAGTTTTTCAAAACTGACACAAATTGGAAATATCTCCAAAATGGTTCACTCTAAAAGCAAATTAATTTCAACATAAATTGTGTTTTAGCGAGATCTACATTTTTGTATAGGAAGATTTTGTCTTACGGTTTACGAGTTATTCAAAAGTCATCGAGAGTAAACAGAACTACATAGTTTTCAGCCAGAAAATTCAAAACATACATTTCATTTGTCATCAAAATATCTAAAAAAAAAAAAAAAAAAAAAAAAAAAAATGCCATTTTAATCAAAATCGTTTGACCAATTTTCAAGAAAATCAAAATTTTCGAAAAATTTCCCATGTAAAAAGTAGTTTAGGGTGGGGATATATTTTCTTCAAAATCTTCGTGTCGCATCGTTGAAATACATTAAACTTAAATACCAACTTTGGTACCAACTGATTTTTTCCTTTTTGAGTTATGCACACATACACATACACACACACACACACACACACACACACACACACACACACACACACACACACACACACAACATTTTTTTTTTATTCAGGAGCCCCAAACATATATTTCTGGTGGAATCTAGACATCGAATTTTGGGATAGAATACAATACTTCCTCTACTACCAGTAGAGAAAGTAAAATGCTTTATTTTGGATTCATACTTATGTATTTATGGTGAAATATTGATATTGAATTGTTGTGCGGAATGCAATATTTCCCTTACTAGTTTAAACCAGGTCAGAACTTTGAGATCATGCATGTATAACCTGCAAACCTTTCAGTCTGATATTTTAAATAGTGTCTTGAGATAATTGGCCATCGTACATTGTCGAGACAGGACCCTTAATCTTTTCTTAAACTTTTTTCTGAATTTTAATGAGTCTGTTTTTTTTTATTTCAGGTGAGTTGCTGTATATCTTTATATCAACTGCAGGCACATCTATTGGTGAGTAGTATATCATTACAGCATAAAATTTGGTTATATGTGTGATGTGCTGGTAAAAATTATGAGACACAAGGTATAGTTTCTTTACCAAGAAATTTGACAGGTCCATAAATACCCCTACTTCTGAAAAAACATCATAGCTTCATTCTAATATACTTTCTGCCCCTCGAGATTATTTCCAGTGGGTTATCTTGACCTCATACTACCTATTGCTTTGTCAGCTATAATCACGATGCAATTATATGAACCATAACTAAGAGGGAATACTACAGTAGGTCCATAAAACAGAAACAAGTTTCTTTTCTCATACACTTTTTACTGTTCACTTTATGGTTCATTGGTTGGAATTTGCTGATTTTATGATTGCTATCTCACATCTATATTGCAGAACTTAATATCTCGAATATAGGGCTTAAACTTCACAGACGTAAGATAACATACTACATAAGCGTTCACAAGAAATGCACATGCAATGTTATTACATCAGCACAAGTTATATGCCATCCGCAGTTATAGGTTAATGGTGGCAAGAGAAGAGGGGATGGTTTATTGTTTTCCTGCCTGCTAAGCTTCGTTCAAAGTGCAACTAAACTCAGTCCCTTGTAATCGATTTTGGGCTCAATACCGAAATTCAGTATTTACACGGACTTAAGATTATATGCAGCCCAGAGTGCTCCTGCAACAAAAGACCCAAACAGTGGACCGTGCTTTTTTAATATTGAGTGTAGTGCAGTGAAAAGTGAGAGAAATTCTAGTTAAGTGTTGTTAAAAAAGACAACTGCGAATGCACAAGTGTGTCCTGATTGTCCATGTGGTCTGTTGGTAGTGTGCTAACGAAATCCAGCGGGTTCGATTCCCGGCTGGAGTTTGGGGATTTTCTTTAGCCAGGCTTATTCCCCATCCTGCCTAGCATTGGAAGTGTGTGGGAGTGCGTGCGTGTGCGCTCGCGCGCATGTGTGTGTGTGTCTGTGTCTGTCTATTGCTTGCTACCACCCCCCCAGGGGGAAGGGATGAGGTGAAGTGAGACCGGAGTCAGAGAGCGGAGTCAGTGAAGCCCAGAGACGCATGAAGTTCCTAACCATTACAGATATTGACACCTGGCGCACAACCGAAGTGTGTCCTCTACCCAGGGAGAGGGCGACGAGGCAACGCTTGTGGCCCGGGCAGCAACTCCCAGGTTCCAGTGCGTAAGCAACTATGCCATCTGTCCGCATTGGCCGGAACGAACCGCACCACCAACCAAACCTAAAAGATGACAAGGGAGGAAAATGCGAAATGAAGGGAAAGAAATTAATGCACTCCAGCATTCGCCTAAGTGACATGGAAAAACCATGGAAAAACCCATGTCAGAGTGCGCGGCCACGAGGATCGAACCCGCGACCTCCCGAATGCGAGCCCAGACGTTACCGCCTAGGTCATCGTGTGTATACAAATTAAAAGTACAAAAGGGGGCCATAGTCGTAAACGGAGAAACTGTACCCCTAAGGATGCTGATGGCATTACAAGGGAGAAAACCAAACCGAAGAACCGATTACGACCATGTGATAAAGACAGCGCTTTGAAGAATAAACCCAACGTTATCTTCAACAATGGAGTTAATGTGGTTTATTTCATACAGAGGCGAGGCGCGGCAGCAGTGACATGATACGCAGAAGGTTCCATTATTGGATGCTGACTTGCCCTCGGCTGTTGTGCCTAGACATTCCAAAGGAAGAGCGTAATGGCGGGAAAACGGTTTGTGAATGTCAAGTGCAGGCTGCGCCCTTCTCCCCCCTCGGGGGCTCTATCTCCCCACACCCAGGTTACGTCGATACACGCGCATGTTAAACGGTGTGTTATAAACGTACCAAAAAACTTGAGAATGAGTAGATCATATAGATACCTTAACCCCGGGTTTGTCAACCTGTGGTGCGCGACATTAATGGTGTATGAAGTATCTAGAAATCATCTGGTGGGTACAACACAAATTTCTCTTTCCCATATACCTACTATATAACGGAAAAGGCACACAGCGCGCAATCACTTACTAAATAGTATTTTCAGTTGTTAATAAAATCATAAATACCAGTCAAGCAGTTTCTGATATACTGGACACAATCTTTTCATATTATTTAGCAGTACTTGAGCGACCGAGCTTCGCTCGGCTTTTATTTTCTTTTCCTTTTTTTTAATCGTGTGTCTTTGGGGGGGGGGGGTTACTTATTTAGATAAGCTTGAAAAATGTTAACTAAATATGTTAACTAAATATAAATTGTCATCCTAATTGTTGGAGCAGTTTTTGTGATGAGACCTATAATATCCTGGCTTATTTGTTAAAATTATCCCATTAACATTGACATTATGGCCAAAATAAGGTTTCGACTAATTGTGACTGTTACGCGTAGACTAAGATAGCTAAGTCAACTTTCTTTAGGTTTTCTGAAAGCTCTTGACGATACTATTAATCCTGGCTTGTGTTTTTTTTAAATTAGCCCATTAACATAGACATAATGGCCAAAATAAGGTTTAGAGCAATTGTAACGTTACGCGTAAAATCGCGTTTTTTCAGGGATGACACCTATATAGATTAACTTAATAAGCAAAACCCTGTCTGAATACAAAATTTGATCGAAATCGTTTGAGCCATTTCCAAGTTGCGCGGAATATATTGTTCGTTTAAATATATAAGATACACTGGTAATGAACTTGACTGCAAATATAGCTACAATGATCCGTCAGACTTTAACTGCGAATTTCTCGTTTTGTGAATAACAAGAAAGTCTAATACCAAAATGTTGAAAAGTTTATAGTTTTCTAGAAAAAAATATTTTTATCAAAAAGATTTATCATTACCTGGCTGAATTATTATTGATTGAAGGTTCTTGATTTATGGCTATATTTATAGCAAATTGAATAAATGACAACTTTTTCCTTTGGCGTATTTTAATAGATTCAATGGTTTTTGTGTAAATTAAATTTACAAGAACCCTCCATTTGTTGCCTTTTTATTGCAATAAATTGTGGGTTTTCCACCCATAAATTCGATGTCGAGATTTCACGGCAAATATATATTTTCAGACCCCTGAATAAAAAAAATTCTAGAAAAAGGCGCGTGTGTGTCAGCCTGTGGACAGCTTAACTCAAAAACGAAAAGTCGGTTAAAAACCAAAGTTGATATTTAACTTTAATGTCTTTCAAGGATGCGGCACGATTTTGAAGCAAATAGCCCCACCCTAAACTACCCTTTACATGGAAAATTTTTCGAAAACTTTGATTTTCTTTAAAATGGCTCTAACAATTTTGATTAAAATGCCATATATTTAAGATATTTGTATGACAAATGAAATGTTTGTTTTGAATTTGCTGGTTATAGCCTATGTAGTCCTGTTTACTCGATAACTTGAATAACTCGTAACCCGTAAGAGATAGACAAAATGTTACTCTACAAAAAATGTAGATCTCGCTAAACACACAGTTTGTCTTAACAATTTTTTTTTTGTAGAGTTCACCATTTCGGAGATATTCCTTGTTATTTGTATCCGTTTCGGAAAACTTAAAACTTTCGTGAAATGGAACATCGTTGTTCATTTTTTACATGTTAAGCGTGCAAAGCTTTAAAATGTTTGACTATCGCACAAAGCCTACTGTATTCTAATATTCCCCTTGCACCTACAAGGAAATAAGCAATAAGATAATTTGTACAAATATTTATCTCAACTAGCACGAAGAAGATATAGCAATAAGAGCTTGTAAGAATGTTTAGTACAAGAGTAGAGAAAGTTATGTGAGTGCAACACATCAGATTTTTAAAAATCGAGTTGTAATGAGATGGCATTGATATTTCATATTCCTTGCATGGCCACGGTGACTTACCACTTGATTTAACAATTCAAATCAATAAATATGAATATATCGAAGATTACAAAGCCATAAAAAGCTTATTAGACATAAATTGGTGTTTAAACGGCATCTACATATTTTGTATATGTCTTGCTGTTTATCCATTATATTGTAATCAAAATCATTACAACGGTTTTTGAAAGTTAAAAAAAAAAAAAAAGATTTTCTATGTAAAGTCTAGTTTCGGGAGATTTTCTTGAATATCTTTGTGTCGAATGCAGAAGTTAAGTGCGAATTTTGCTTAGTGTTAAGTTTATTCGTTTTTGAGTTACGGTGCTAAAAGATACAAATGTTTTTCTGAAGGTGAAATCGCGTTATTTCCAGGGCGAAATGCAATAATTACTCTACTTATGTAGGTGGTAGGATTAGGAACTAATTCGAGTAATGAAATAGCTTCTGTTTTATAAGAAAAGAAAGGTATTAAAATTGAACACGTTTCAAGCTACGCTGTGTGTCTCAAAATTCCTAACATGCCTTCTATTTGCCACTCAGATCTCTCATTTATGATTCAGAATTGGACACTCAGTTCCAAAAGCTGCTATAAAATAAAACAGTAGTGAATAAGCACTATGATACCTCCTTTCCTCTGTGTTACAAATCCCTTTTGTAAGCTTATCTACCAGTCCAATAAATGTGACTCCATGCTTTTGAAACACACTATACGAGGCAGTTTTTGCACAGGTGACCCAGGTTCACTCAAAGCAAAGGCACACTCATGATAACGTCACAATCAAGAAGATTAAAGCCACGTTCCCTTCAAAAGAAAATCCACTTTTTTTCTGCCCCTCGTTCGTTTCCGCCCGTCCCTTTGCTCACTTTATAACTCCAAATAGCGGTCCTAACGCAAGACTAAACAGTGTTCACATTGGCTCTTTCTCTGCTACGTATAGTAAAAAATACCTTGTCGAGATTTCACCTCAAATCTATTGTAACTATTTTTCTTTTCAAGTATTTATTTTCTTTGATTCCCTTCCAAATGTGGCCTCACAAATTCACCAATTACACTTTCTTTTCTCTTTTTACACAATCCTTCACAAACTTTTTAACCAGCATACAAAACTCTCAAAAGTTACTCTCTGCCTCCTTGGCAACGTGACGTCAGTGAAGGAGCATCAAACTAATGCGATACTTTCTACGAAAGCTCGACGTTTCAATGTCCCAATATGTTTTAAATATAAATGATAAAGGATAAAAAATAGTATAATGCGAAAATATTTTATAAAGTGTAATAATGTGCAAAATGATTATATAATTTGGAAATACAAAAGCTAACCATTGTATAATAATTTATTTAATTTAGTGTACAGATGACTGTGCAACATATTCAAAGAATCGTGGATAATTTGTAAACCAATGTCTTCTAAAACACTTAATTGCAATTCAAAACATTGGAACAAATTAACAGTAAATTTAGTAATCACCAAAAGGTAGACCAATCGCTTCCCAATCTCACTGTGCTGTCAGTTTGGTACTTTTTGACAGTTACAATACGTGTGAAAAACGGAAAATTATATATTCTAACATATTGTAAATGCAATGTTGCATATTTTAATCGTTAAAATTTTCAAGAAAGTTCCCCACCCGGAAGTAACCTTTGCTTCTGCGTCGAGTGGTGAGCGTTCTGGCTTCTCAGTCCAAGAGGTTCCGGGTTTGATTCTCGGCTGAGATTGGTAATTTTTCTTTATCCAGAATAATTGTTTACCCCCACCTCCCATACAGTCTGGAAGTATCAATGTAGGAGGGTATGCAAGTGTGTTTAATCTTAAAAATGATAAAAATTAACGTTAAAAAATCTTACAGTTTAGCGAGCATTAATATCATCAGTTGTTTCTCAAGTTGAAGCCCCCTACACAAAAGAAACAATAAGACAATTAACGCTTAAGTGGAAACTTTTTCTAAACTTCTGATTTACTCAAAAATAGTTCTAACCACTTTGATTAAAATTTATAAGTTTAAGATTATTTAATGAGAAATGAATGCAGGTCATGAATTTTCAGAGAACAACTTCTGAAGTCCTTATTGTGAAAGAATTTCCATAACTGGTTAGAATAAGAGATACACAAAATGTTACTTCACAAAACGTAACGTGTAGGTCTTTTAAAACACAATTTATGTCAAATATTTTTTTAGTTAAAACATTTCTAAGACATTCAGTGCTATTTGTTTATATTTTAAAATAAAGTTTTCTCAAATGGGAAGTCTTTTGGTCCCCCACCCAATCCCTTTCCTTCCTTCTTTGACCATTCAAAGAGAACGGAATGTTAAAGCTGTCAATAGCGACCCGGTCTTAAAATATTTCACTGTCCCTTAAAGCCCACGTGACTCCTCTTGTTCTGTTGTATCTATAAGGAAGGAAATTTGCAATAAAAATAAACGTTTATAAGAATAATATATACAAGAAGGAGTAGAGAAAGCCGTGAGAGAGCAACAGATTTTTACAATCTTGCACACGGGTGAAGCCCTATTGTTCAACGTGTCCTGCGTCATGAGACACTCGGTGAAGGTTAGCCAATGGATACAATTTTAGTCAATAAGGCACTTAAAATTGGTGTCACATTCTCTGCTGCTGCTGCAATTCAGGCCAATGAGGAAAATTTAGTTAGAGGTAGCGGTCGTGGAAAATTCGTTATTATGCATCATGGGAGAGAAATACTGGTTTTTCCCGAGATATACGATTGTGAGCCGACGGATTTATCCTATGCGTTACAAATGTATAGAAGGTGAAATTGTTTTTTCAATTCCGTAGCGATCCATGTACTATTTTTCTATAACCGGATCTACTTATTGCATTTTTTGCTTTCTCTGTTACCTGTAAGTAGAGGAAGTATTGTATTCCATCGAAACTTTGGATCCAAGATTTCGGAGAATACATGTTTTAAGCCTTCCTGAATCCCAAAAGAAAGCATCTTTTAACAAAGGCTGTCACTGTATTCAATATCGTACGTAATTGATTTATGACACGGATGTGAATAATGAAATGACGAAATATTGATATTCCAAGTTGCAATGTCTTATGAGAGATGACATTTTGTTATATCCTTTTTTCTGGAGCAAGGGAGATGCAAAAACTTGTGTACATTATTAAATTTAGAATAATTAATGTATGAATTAATAATTACAATGCTATGCTGATAATGGCCTACAACACAGTCCGTAGCATCTGCTCACTTCTCTCCCAGGGAATGCATGAGAATGCAAGTTTCTTACTTGGCGACATACATCAGGTATGGATCTCGAACTATTTAATGCTTATGTTTTACAAGTTGTAATATCAAGATTGCTCATGGATTATCTGAAGATGATACTCGTGCAAATTGTCGAAACAAGCACTCGTGCCATGACTATCGGGTCTAGCCACTTGCTGCGTAAATTACTACTGTCCATTCACCGAAATAAAATACTTTTAACTAAAAAATATTGAATATTATAGTAATAGTGAACATTGTTGTCACGTTGGTGAGAACCCAGTGTGCAGTAGTGTGACTTGTAAAATAGTTATTGTTCCATATTTCATCCACATGAAAATGAGTCTTCAGAACGCCAAGCGGTATAAAAATGAAGCTTATGAAAAATGCAACGCTCGTAAATCACTGTTGTCAAATAAACATGCAGAAGGAATGTCGTAGCACACGATTTCGAAACGATGGAAGAGTTCAAGGCATACACTGACTTGTTTAACCTTGACATTGACACTGCATGTAAAAGAAAACAAACCCACACTAGATTCCCACCAATAAAATCCTTCTTGCGAAATAACATTACAAAGTCTTCCTTTTATGATCTTGTGATTTTCCCAAGATTTCATGCTCCAGTGTTAGGTAATGCATGGAAAATGTAGGAACAAAAATTATATCAATTTATTATGTACATATATATTAACAACATACATAAATAAGGACTACTCTTGACCTCTTAATCTATTCTTGCTGCATGGTTACTTGAAATACCCAATATTTTTGAAGGACAAAAATCTGTTTTAAATGACCTCAGAAAGGTGAAATAAAACGTGGTTTATCTTCATATGTAGTATGCTGGCCGTTATGCAACATATCAACACATTTGGTGACGAAGAAGTAGTAGTTTCAGTTGTAAACGCGATATGCGGGGAAAAAAGAAAAAATATTCTTCCTTAGACGGCAAGCTTCAGACCTTAAGTCATACATTTTAACGACACTGAACCAGCTGTGTGCAAAGGAGCTTAGGCTATCCAGCATTTCGGTTATATGCACTAAATGAATTTGTAATGTGCTGCAAAATATTTTCAACTTCCCTCGTGTTGGCGAGTTCTGTGGAAAAATTTAAAAGGAAGGTTTATAACAATGTGTTTTTCTGACACAAGTTATTGATTACAAAACTATAATGAGATGAAAGTTTCAAGTGCTCCGCTTCATTTTTTTGTTACCTGTGTATGCCTGTGACAAATTGCACTACAACTGTAGTACCACCGCTTTTACCCAAGGTCGCGGGTTCATATCCGGCCCAGACCGATGGTTTTTAAGTGTGCTTGAAAACAACAGCTCCATGTCAGTAGATTTACTGGCATGTAAAACAACTCCCGTAGGAGTAAATTCCGGCACATCGGCGGCGCTGATGTGATCCTAGCAATTGACAGTGTGGTTAAACAACACAATAATTAATTAATTAACCACCGCTTTTGTCATATTTTAATCGTTCTTTATACAGACAGAACGTAAAGTATGATAATTTTTGGTTGCACTTATTGTCCATTTTCCTAGAGCTAATCACGTCTGCGAATGGTTTGAAACAAATTGAAAATAATGAGCCAATGAGCGAGGTTATATTCGCTATGCAGCGAGGTCTCTGAGCGAAATCTCTAGCTCTAAAGGATGTAAACAACTGGCATGTATACTCTGTTCATCTAGAGATTAGAGGACACGTAAACAAAGCCACGTGCGTTTTGACCACAGCGCGCCCTCTTGACGCTTTCGCCGTGTAAATAGTCCCTTGAAGAAATACTGTTACTATGGTCTGAAATGTCACTTAATGTTTGCTAAAGCATGAACTAAGTGTACTAAGCATAGTTAATTTGTAAGAATACGCAGTTAAGTGAATTTGTAACCAGCCTATTTCATTCTGCGCGCGCATTATTCAGTATGAAAGTAACATGGCGGAACAAGTGAGTGTTGTAAAACATAAGCGCGGCAAACCGTTGCGAAGTGGTGAAAAGACAACAATATTGAACATATTTAACAAGTTCTACGAGAAATATCCTGAACTTGCTATCGAAGACGTGATGAAATTAACATCCGAGTTTACCGGTGTGTCAGTTGCAAGTATTTACAGTACACCCAAAGAAAAATAGTCAGTTGGTGAAGATACCGGTAAAAACGACCACGTGCTAGATACATGTTGGATGTAGTTTGCGACGAATTTGTGAGTGTGAGAGCTGCAATCCGTCGAAAAGTTCACCAGTTCTTTGTTAACAATGAACCTCCACCTTAAACAAAGTGCTGTTGGCAGTTAACTCTGATCCCGATCTTCCAGATTTAAAACGAACTTCCCTCCACAAGCTGCTTCTGGAGATTGGTTTCGAGATTGTGAGCAGGAAATGAAAAAGTGTTATTGTGCACAGAGATGACGTAAGTAGCAGTTAATTTCCATGTGCTACATGTTATTTGGATCAAGTAAATATATCCTTTAGTAGTGTAAAATGCATATTATACCTACGCGTAGCGGTAGGTAACTGTGTTGCGTCATTGTGGAAGCACGTGGCCGCGGAGTGATACAAACCGGTGCTTTGTTTATATCTCCTCTAATCTCTTGATGAACAGAGTATAGTATAGCTAACAAGTGAATGGATCTTCTAGAGGGAAAGGAGGGTGAGAAAAAGTTACCTGCAGCGTTAGAAAGCACAATAGTCAAAATATTCTACTTTGGAAGCAGTAATGGAAAGAAAATGTAAAATTGTCGCTGTCATTCAGTAGGAATGTGACTAGCATTGCAAGAACTGAGAATTGTGCGCATACCGCGAAGAGCTGAGAAAATTGTCAGTAACATTAGGAGTGTGTTTCATCATCACGAACGGTATTTGGAGAAAGAAAATCCTGTAGTTGGATATCTGTCCTATTTTAGGATTATCATAAAGTTATAGCCTGATAAAAATCTAGAGAAAAAGACAATTTTAATCACGAATAAGAAAAGTTAAAAAATGTATAATGTAAAGATATTCGACAAATAAAGTGTAATAATGTATAAAATTATAACATTTGGAAATAGGACAGCTAACCATTATATCATTATTTATTTAATGTATTGCAGTACACAAATGAGGTATAGAATGTAGAAAGAGACACGGATAATTTGTAAGCCAATGTTCTGTAAATCATTTAGTTGCAGTTCAAAGGAACAGGTCAGTAGTAAACTTAGTAACCACTGCACGAGCACTAAAAAGTAGACCAATCACTTCCCCATTTGAAATTTGGTATTTGTCTCGTAAATAAGGAATGCAAGGTTCATAGTGTAGTATTTTCCCTTGTCAACCTCCTTAATTTGGTCTATATTTTTTCAAACCGGATTGTATGGTCAAGAATCAATTCTTTATCTCATCTGTCAATGGCAATTATGTATATTTTGATGGAGCTGGACATAATTTCCTTTGGGTTCTGAATGAATTAGCAATTGCCGTCCTTACGGTGTAATGTCTTATTTCTATTACGTTCGCCCTTCCTGCAGAAGCCAAGTATATGTGCGAGGTTTTCGGTCTCGCTGCACACACGGCAATGGTTTACTTGGCCTCTATTTGGAACACTCGAACTGCAAACACATTGCAGTTCATCTTGATGGTGTTGGTCCATTTTAATGAATAGAGATTTTTTTGGGAAAGAGGGGGGGGGGGGAGGGTATAAAGCCACGAGTTGGATTTGGGCCATTTAGAAAAGTGAACAACTATTCCTTTCTGTGGAAGTTCTTGTATTTTTCATCTCGACAGTTCTTGGAATTCTTGTAATTCAAGAAATATTTTATAAGTAATTTTAATTAAATAAAAATAACAGGAATTTCCTATAATAGTATTTAGTTGCATTTGAATTACATATATACAGTTTCTATGGACTTAAAAGGCAATATTTCTTTACAAATCAGAGACCCTTGCAAACTACTTCATTAATTTCAAGCGATAAAGACTGACATGGACTGGATATTGAATTTGTTAAAATTTATATTATTACGACTAAATTGCATCAATAATAATAATAATAATAATAATAATAATAATAATAATAATAATAATAATAATAATAATAATAATAATAATAATAATAATAATAATAATAATAATAATAATAATAATAATAATAATAATAATAATGTGTAATTTAAAGTGACGTTAAATACATAGACATTGTTGTTTATCCTTATTAATTATTACGGCAACTCAACCAGGAGGAAGATAAACAACTCATTGAAAATGTTTTCCTCCGCCCATGTTTCGGATGACGTAAGTAGCTTGTCAATTAAGTGCCTAGAATTATGCAAAGAATAGTGGCGCTTAGTTTTTATTCCCCCAACCAACTGAGCGTCTATTATGCAGAGAACGTAAGCAAACCATGCAACACAGAAGATTACCGTTCATCTCCTAGGCGTATTCCCATAGGAAAGCCTCGTCTTTCAAGAGGTATTAAGCATTAATAGTTGTTTCTGGCCATCGTAAGAAATGAAAGCTTCAGGCTGTCTTTAGTTCTGAAGTGTTTTTTGTATTACAGCAAATTTCAACGTAAGTGCAGTAAACATCAGAATATTCACACTGCTTGTGTAATCTGGTTATTAACAAGCTAGCCAGCTTCTAAATATAGAGGTCTCCGGTTCGAGTTTCGGCTCCAGGGAGTGAATTTTCCTTTAGCCATGATTATTCTTTATTCCTCCTAGAGTCTGGAGGCATGAATGAGAATGTCATTGTGTATTGATCACAATACAACTATTAACAAGTAAACACCATTGCCGATGAGCCACTGTTCCAAAGGGAAAGCAGCTGCCGATATGATTTGAGCAGCTTTCACTTCATGAACCTAGCTTTTTTGCTTTCTCTACTACATATACTAAGTAGGGGAAGTATTGTATTCCACCCAAAAATTCGGTATTGAGAATTCACCGAAATATGTTTTGATGCCCCAGAACTTCAAAAAATCCTTTTTAGAAAAAGGCCTGTGTGTGCTTACGTACCCGCGCCTATCTGTGCACATAATGCTTCAAAAACAAAAATTATCTTGGTATTCAAGTTCTCCCAAGGATGCGACAGGAAGATTTTGAACAGAATCCTCCTATCCCAAATTGTCATTTACGTGGAAAATTTATAAAAATTTTCAATTTTCTCAATATGGCCCTAACGATTTTGAGTAAGGTAAAATAAGTGTAAGATATGTCTGTGACAAATTAAAAATATCTTGAATTTTCTTGGAATAGCCTCCAAAGTCCTTTTCATACCGGATGTCCTTTGGTTAAATGGTGAACCAACCATAAGAATAGACAAAACACTTTTTATACAACATACTCGCTAAAGTACACAATATATGTCAAATCATTTTTGTTATGAGCAAACCATTTACGGAATATTCCTTTATATTTGTTGGTTTGAATTTTCAAATACTTATACTTTGCTCGACCGCCTCCGTAGTGCAGTGGTAGCGCACCTGCCTCTGGCGTGAGGATATTTTCTCCGCTTGGAGGTCTAGCACGGGGTGCACTCAGCCTCCTTAGGTCCCGGTGGGGCCAATTGAGTTACTTGATAAAGAAGTAGTGACCCTAGGTTGCGAAGGGTTCCTAACCAGTCGGGATGTTCGGGGCGCTGACCACGTCCCACCCTCCAATACTCCACCCCACCTATAGTTGGTAGAGATGGGGGACGCAGCGGCCGAACGGTAAGCTTGGCCCGTGAGGACTGTTGCGCTAGGGGTTACTTTTGATTTTTTACACTTTTCCCAAACACGAAGTCATTCTTTGTTTTTAATATCTCTTGGCCGTGCACACAACGGTCAGCTGTTAAAGGATTAGATTAACACTTAAAATCTGCTGCATTTTGATATTTTCTTTGTACTTAAAAGAAATTTAGCAATAATCTCTGCAAATGATTATCTGATTAATATGAACTAGGTAGAAGAACAAACACTTGTAAGACTAGTTTCTGTAAGTGCAGAGAAAGTCATGCGAGTGCAATAATTTTTTTATTCTTGAATTGTTCGTGTTAATTAGTATATACAATGATGAAATCACCGTTTCTTTTCCACCACTCCAATAAAATGAGCGATGCCTGTCCACTGAATGGAATTATATTACCGAAACTTGGAGTTCTGACAATTTTTAAACAAAGGTACTAAAATGTATCCTGGAAACGATGAGAACTGTGACATAAATGTAGAGTAGGCCAGTGAATCAACAGACTTGCAAATTAACAACTCGCTCAACAGGAAAGTCGGCAGAATTTAATGACCAGTCATGTCATTACAGACAACCACGTTTGCTGCTGACTTTATTGCCAAAGTTTAGGGTGAACAGGTGTTCATTATACTGCGAGATAAGCGGCGTCACTAGTAACATTAATACTTGCTTTTAAACTACGTCCTTGGCTGCAGCTGTATGCACTTGGGAAGAAACGCATTAAAACACTGATTTCTCACAGTACCAGGTTCAGTAATGAACAAAGTAGCTGCGAGGTTCAACGCAATCAGGTTTTCAATTTCAGGCAACATACCTTCGCTCAAGGTACCTGTTTTATGTAGGACAGAGGTTAATATTTGCTGCAGGTGTAACTGTCTTTGGTTTAATGTGATAAGCTTACAAGGGAGAATTCAAGGGCACATCTTAATTAAACACAGTGATCTATACATGAAAAATCTGATGTGTTGCACTCACATGACTTTCTCTACTCTTGTACTAACCATTCTTACGAACTCTTATTCCTATATCCTCTTCGTATTAGTTGGGATAAGCGCTTATAGAAATTGTTTATCTTTTTGTACGTACATGGATACCATGGGAATACAATAGGCTTTGAGCGATAGTCAAGTATTTTAAAGCTTTCAAATTCTGTTCTCTTTGCACGGTTAACATATAACAAAATGAATAACGATGTTCCATAAAACTCGCACAAATAACAAGGCATATCTCCGAAATGGTTCACCCTACAAAAACATTTATTTGGACATAAATTGTGTATTTTAGGAAGATCTACATTTTTTGTGTAGTAAGATTTTGTCTATCTCTTACGGTATACCAGTTATACAAAATCATCCAGAGTAAAAGGACTACATGTGTCACAGAGAGAAAATTCAAGATATACATTTTATTTGTTATGAAAATATCTAAAACATGTGGCATTTGTATCAGAATCCTTAGAGCCATTTTCAAGAAAATAAAAATTTTCGAAAAAGTTTCCATGTAAAGGGTAGTTTAGGGTGGAGGACTTTTCTTCAGAATCTTCGTGTTGCATCCTTGAAAGTCATTAAACTTAAATATCAACTTTTGTTTTTAACCGACTTTTCGTTTTTGAACTATGCTGTCTACAGACTGAAGGACAAATACACACGCGCAGACCTTCTTCTAATAGTGCTTTTTTGGACTCAGGAGGCCTCAAAAGATATATTTCCAGTAAAATCTCGACATCGAATTTTTGGGTGGAATACAATACTTCCTCTACTGTACTATGCGTAGTAGAGAAAGTAAAAATATATATTCTTCCATAACAATCAGTAGGCCGTAGGATCTGATATGAGGCTAACTGGAACTGTTCTATCCACCTTCTTCGTGGTGGTCCTATGCCTCTTTGTCCGAGGGGTTTGTACAGTAATGCTTGTCCAGGAAATCTCGAAGGTCCCACTCACTTGCAGAGAGAGATTGCTTGATTCTGGAGAGGTCTATTTCCACGAAATCTTGATAAAACATTTTTGGATGAAATCTAAAAGCTCTTGCAGAGAATAAGTCTTGAAACCTCACCACCTAAAGTAGAAGGCATTTAATGGTGCCTACAGATTTTCATAACCGTAATGACATTTATATTGAAAGATGAAGCATCGTCTCGTGAAACTGTCTCATATCGCTGACATTGTAATTGATGTAACAGTTGAGTGATTAATATCTCACGCTCCGTGATTCTCTGACATAGTGGATAAGCGTGTGAATGTAATTACTTATAAAGTTTCTGCTGGAGAAAATTAACAATTCTAATGAAACATCCAGGTTTAATTTTAATGCATTATTTATTGCAAGAAGTTCTAGTTTAAGTTGAACAAGTATTGTTTCATTATCTTGTGCTTCACATTAAGGAACTCGAGGATTTTGATGCAGAAAGAACTTAGTAAAACGTCTACTTTCATTGCTAATGAGCAGGGTCTGGATTTTAATGAAGTGTGATCTAATTGTTGCGTCGTAGATATTGCTAAAATATACACAAATCCTTATCATGCATCCCAATCTATGAACATACACATTTAATACATCTGATATAGTAATTTAGAAATGCTCTTTGGATCCTATGATTTACTGTATCGCTCACAAAATTGTAATTCGAGCTTCGTATATAATCAAAATAACTTCTGCGCGTGTGCGTCAAATTCTATATAAACAACTGTCATCTACTATAGAGAATTAAGCATAAATAAATTGAATTTTATTTGGAAAAATAAATCTCTACTCTTTTTATTTATGTAGAAAATAAATGTCCTTGAAATAATAAAATACACACATGCTCCAAGACTAGCTAAAAAGACGAAAACAAAGTATTCCAAATCTCAGCGTGGGCATAGGATCAATTTAATACATTTTAGGCTTTAACTTTGTTGATATTTCATAGATACATTGTTTCGGTTTGGTGCTTTGGAAACTTCTCCAGTGACTTTACATTCTGCCCTTATATATTTTTTTCCGCCTATATTGTTTCATTTTGGGTTATGACAAAATTTTTGTCTAAATTGTCTTTCTTCAGTTTCGAAAGTTTAATATAAGACTATAAAAATAGTGAGAGAAGAAGGAAAGGAATGAATTCACATGAAAGGTAGAATAGCTTTCACAAGCCACGTGTGTTATAAACTTATAAAATGTTGGGAGTGCACATGTGGAAGAGCGGTAAATCATAGTTTGAAACTTGGTCGCTTCACGAGCCATAAACGCGAGATCGATACGGACCACTGTTAAACGATACCCATTATATGCCCGGCGAATCACGATTTTATAACCTAACGGGCTCCGCAAAGATGTGCTTGAAATTGTAGCGCAGGACAGCGAACTGCGGCAGCCAAAGACCTTTATTTCGCTACAGAATATTGCATATATACAAAGGAACATGAGAAAACATTGCAGTGTTGATACTGAAATGTAAACTTCTAGTGTCGGACTTATTCCAGAGGTAGTTCAACTAAATATTGTATCAAAATTAAGAAGGACCAGTGCAATTTCTTTTCTATCTCTTTATTTTTCCTCGAAACTTTTGAAGAAAAAGGTGGGTGGGGTTATCTTCTATTGACGTTAACACTCTAGTCTTTCGTGATATGACCACTCACAACTGTCTTCTTCTCGTAGCCTTGACTCACTCCTTTCACTTTCTCCGTCTCTCAAACACTAGCTCCGACGATACAATCACTCACTGCCTGTAACCGTAGCTCCTTTGCTGTTTCCTCGCCTCCTTATATAGCGAATATGACGTAACATGGACCTTTCTCGACTTCCACAAACACGCCGGCTGCCTACACTTCTCGAATCATCTGAGAAAACTCATTTTGGTTCTGCCGCTCTGATTGTTGTCACGTGTTTACTCGCGCAAGTGGTGTGGGTGAGCTTGACCGTGAGCGCCTTTGATGCCTGCCTCGCCCATTGTTGTTAGACACGTATACATATACATTCACGTGCGGCAGCCTGACCTTGAGCGCCTTTGTTTGCTCGCCGGCCTGGTATGTATTGTGAAATAGCTTAGGCCAGACCGTCCTCTGTTGTGCGCCGATTTTATAAATGTATTTATGCAATCCTGTTATAATTTGTTATTGTGTCCGTAAATGATTGGTCCATTATGGCTCGCATGCCAATAATATTTCCTATAGCATTAACACAATACCGTCCAGGTTGCCCAGGTTCTCAGAGCAACGAAAATACGAAAATCTCTGTACAATATTAAATAACAAATAATTAGGACCTGCATTTTAATTACTTATGTGCTGATAATGTGCTGCATCACAGTTAACACCTGCCCACTTTTCTCGCAGGTAAGGAATGCAAGTGGCTCTCTTGCTAATCGGTTCAACATGGCAGGTAATAAATTCAATGCCAAGAAAACAAGCTGACGCTTCAATCGATATGAACATATGAATACGCTCACACGAAGTCATCCGTCTATGTAAATTTTAAATGATTTATTGCCTATAATTTCTGACTAAGATTGTATAAAACGTATCCAGTACTTGGATAATCTTAATATGCCCATTGTCGTTTGTGTTACAACTATTCACTGAATCCATCATTATCAAAATTATTATAGCAATATACTAATAATATAAAATAATATATAATATATTAATTATTATTAATTATTATTATTATTATTATTATTATTATTATTATTATTATTATTATTATTATTATTATTATTATTATTATTATTATTATTATTATTATTATTATTATTATTATTATTATTATTATTATTGAGCAAAGATAGAACAAAAGTAAATTCGACGTGACAAAGAATGGGTTAAAATGAAATTCCGTGCTGTTGGGTCACACTTAAGTGTACAGAAATAAAGTACTTCTCTTGGTTTAGTACTCCGTTTATAAAAATAGACACCTTAAGTGCACTGTAAAGAAAGAAAAAAGGACATTCTTACATCATCACTCCAGTTTTGATTAAAGGCAAACAAACGTTGCGTAATTATGTAATAATATTTCAATATTCCTTTTTTAGCGTTCCTACTTTGTAACTTGAACTAGGTCGAAGCAATGACCATAACTATTAAACACGGAGCGAGTTTTACGAAGCTCATAAAGTTGGGTCATTTAAGAAGGGAAGGTCGTCCTGTGATTGTAAAGGAAGAGTTGCAGAAGATGATAATGCCATACATAGGTAGTGATTTCACAGCTTGGGATAAAAGAACATCGCATGACGCGCGAAATCCGTGATATGGAAATAAAAATTTGAACCTGATTTATGCGTATATCAAGGGGAAGAGGGAAGATTATTTAACTCGGAATTACATACAACTGGGATTTTGATGATCCATATTTAAAAAAAACAGTACAGCGGGGCTATATGGTAAGATTTAACAAACAACAAAGATTATGTATGAAGAAAACATTATTTTGAACTTGGTCCTCCTTTAAGGAAATCAGTTAATTTGGCTTGTTTCACTTTTCTTACATTAAGTGACTTTTCTTATTGATGACTAGACATGGGAGAAAATCTCACATGGGCGTTACGTTGACTACGCATCGACCGTAGAGTGCGGGGATGTTGTGCGTGGTATGTAAACAAAAGAGGTAGGAAGGTCACTGTCAATAACGCACCGTGCACTTCACGCCACAGTTCCACTGTCATTGGAAGAGACTGCACACCCTCGCATACAACCTTCCCCCCTGTGAAGTAAAAGTCCCATAGTTCAGTTATGCTTACGCAGTCCCCCCAATGTCTGCTGATGACCATACGTGGCGCGGTATAAGCAATTCCTAAGTCTGAGCAATTTTGGTTTTGGTTTTGTGTGGATAAAATTCCACCTCTCGTATGAATTGTATTTTCAGATATAGTCTGCACTACTTCCTTTTTCTGTTCTCCATGGCTGATTAAAAGGAACTGAAAACTGAAAGAAAAAACCGCTGTGTAACAGTAAACGCTAGATACCGAAAATGTTTGCTTACTTCTGGTGTTTTTGCTACGATATTGTCGCGCCGAAAGCCACCCGCTCAGGTTGGGTCTTCAACAGAGATAAGGAAAATAGGCCTGGAGTTTCTTTCAAGATAGCATATGCCGTATGCTCATAATTACGTAAAATACAGTTGTGTTTCAGTGAAATTTAATACGTACAACAGCGAATTACGTATGAAAAAGGTTTTATTAACATGTTTCTAAATTATATTTTACCAGAACCTGCTAAAATTTACGTATAAATGCGAATTACTTAGAAAGGAGGTTCAACTGTAGATGATATTAACTGAGAAAAAATAATTACCACGTAGCGCTGTTGTAATCATTATTTAAAACAATGTTTTATCATGGGTATTGTCATGCCTAAACCTCCAGTCTATCGATTGAAATTACCGTTAAGCCTAGCAAGAAAAGAACAAATGAATTGAGTACCAAGTAAGACATTATGCGACGGTTACTGAGCACGGCCTTGGCTAATCGGCATTCCTTAAAGCAAAGTAGATGTCAATGTCGGCTTAGACGTTTTTTAAGGCTTACAGTGACACAGCAATAATTTGGGCATGTAGACTGCAGGCTCCAGAAAATAATCTCCGCTTAAACAGTTCCAGTAGCCAAACTACCTGCAAGGAAATTCTCGGTTTTAGTAAGCAGAAGGAACAAGCTATATTACAGCTTCCATGTTCAAATGTTTTTCCATTCTTTCATCCTAGTAGTTCTATTTTATTTGTCTATACTATAATAATCAGTGATACTTTAGTTCGTAATTACTAGACAACAAAAGCTATAGGTACTTTATATTCTAACAAAACACGCTAGCGAAACAAAATGCAGGTTCAAACAAATGTAAAATAATGCGTTCATGATGATCATCTGTGTCTTATTACTTTGTCTACTACGTATAGTAAGTAGAGGAGGTATTGTGTTCTACTCAAAAATTCTATGTCGAAATTTCACCGGAAATATGTTTTCGTCAACTCATTGATCTAAATTAGGTATACAATATGGTTTTGTAAGAATATAGAATTGAGAGAAAAATAAATCATAGTGATAAAAAGTAACGTGAATTCAACCCCTATTCTATTGTTTTTGTGTACGAACTCCAAATGCATAAATGTAAAATTTTAATTCTTAGAGTATAATGTGTCCAATCTAGTGGTAATATTTTGAAAGACTATTTTTAACTATTTTTAATTGCCACATGCATGACTTTTGAAAATTATTTTTCACTGAACTGGTTTGAAAGGAACAAATTTCCTAGAAAACAAGTTACTATGGTGAATATATCTTCAATTTGAGTGGCAAACATAATATATTACATATTATTTAGAGCATATATTCAAGGTAATTTCCTGAGCAACTCTGCCTCTCTGTTTTAAATGGGAACAGTTGTTTTAAGAGAATTATGAGAATTAAGAGAATTGCGCTTTACGCATAAAAATTTGGTCTTAAACCTTTATTTAGTAACTATTGTATTACACATTAGTGCCTGAAAGGGTTACTTAGATTTCATTTACTTGAGCTTAGCAAAAGATAAAGCCAGTTTAAATGAGTATATTGGACTACTTTCCGAACTAAAATATGCACTAAATAAAATGTAACTAAAATTATTTTTCGTCCTCAAATAAAACATTAACTATAATTTGTCTTCTTAAATATGCTTGCTCTCTAGATAGTTGTGAAGTTAAAAAAGCTAAAAGTTAAAAAAATATGTTAAAAGTTAAAAAGTTTAAAAAATATGTTTTATTACCTTTTTCTGTGAAATTCGTGATAATGGAGCATCTACTCATTGAAACGTTTGTAATGCGTTGATTTTGACTTGAGTGTAAGTTACTACTTAAACACAGTTTATCACTTCGTCTCGAATGCACATGACAAAAGACTTCAACTGTTTTGTAAACTGTGAGAAGGATCCTTAGATTTGACAAACGATTTCGGTAGTCTGCTGTAGGCGCCTCTACAGGCGTCCAAAGGAAGTGGCAGCTTCCTGGGAAGTTCACAGTGGGTGGCTGCCTTAACGATCATTGGGTAGGACGAGAAAACAGTCGTTGGTTGTGAATGCATACACCCGTTTAGTGTAGTAGAATGACGCTACAGGCTTTGATTCAAAGAAACTTTTCTTTTAATGCAAAGGGGCAGATACCTCTCTTGTATATATGTTCGTAGTAGCTTGTATCTTCATACAATTCATACAACAAAGGTCCAGACTTGGTCTTAGGATAGGAAATATGAGTTTAAAGACAACATACTTTCTTGATAAATATATTTAAGCCTCCTATTATTGATAATATAATTGTAGACATTCAGTATACGTCTTGGCATTTAAATCTTAACGTCTTCACTTTACTTTCATGTAGCATTTACATATAAGTTGTTCGACGCAAGCATCTATCTCCCCTTTAGTTGTTGACTGGCTTGGTGAACACCGCCTGGAGTAAGTAATCTATCACAAGTTTGCATTCAAAGTAGCAGTGCGACCTTGATACTGCTTTTGAACAGCTGATAGTAATTCGTTTCATTTTTACGTAAAAATTGTTGTGCATTAGTTAAAAATATCAAATAGGTCAGTTGAAATTAATGGTTAGACCGCTCGACTCTCATAATGGCTGTCGAGTTCAACCCAAAGGGACTAAGTGGGATTTATGGTTGCATCTTGACGGATTTTCTTCGGTTTCTTCATTTACTCAAGCAACTTCACAATTACCTTTCCTTTCATCCGCTTCACCGTCATTCCATATCATCTTCTTAACTCTCATAGCAGGTATCACCCATCCCGGAGTTCAGCTCCACGACAGGCATAAGCTCCAGACACTGACTTGTAAGCCCCGCGGAGTGCAAATTCTCCATAGGCTTGTAAATGAGGAAGAAGAAGCAATTATTTTCCAAAGCGCACATGGAAATATCTGAAAAAATGTAATAGACAATTAAAAGCTAAAAAATGCATGCACAATAATTCACATGCATGCACTGGTGCACTTCGGACGATGTGATAAACTGTGGACTGAAAGGCATATTTCATATCAAAAAGTGATTAATTATGAATCGTTTTAACAACGGTTTGACATAGGTCGTTAAATTGTATGTTTTTAAAGTTTTAAGTATTATGTTAAAGTCCAAACAATCGAAAGAAATGTGTGGGTGAATGATTAGGGTTTAAGGGCTCGTCGACAGTTAGGTCATTAGGGCAGAAGTGTGTAGATATGTTTTTCAGAGATACTTTGCCGAAGCTTCTGCCTGCCAACTCTACTTGCTTTTCAAGGCAAGAGGGGATTCTAAAGGCCAGAATATGGCTTTAGGAACATTAAAGAAATATAAAGTTAATTATAAGGTTATCGACAAATATCCGGTTGTTCTTTGTATGAAATGAGTTATGGCCATAGACGGGTAAGCTAAAAGTGGACGACCTTGAGTTCACCTGTTCAATGGCGAGGATGCTAGATTCATCAGTATTAAGCCAAAGGCTTCTTGAGCTTGTATTGATACAAATGACAGATAAAGGAACCTGGAAATCTTAAAACAACCGGGCTAAGTTACCAGGTTAAACAGTTTGGGGTAGAAGCGCTGAGGATCAAACGTACACATGTTCCTGTCTGAAGAAATATTATTAACCTCGTATTTATAAAACCTTAATACCGAAATACACACGTATTGTTGCGTGTACTGATTTAAGACTGTGACTTATTATTTTTTTTTACAGTTTTTGTTAACATTTAACGCAAACATAAACATTGCAGTACTTAAACCTTTTGTAATTCATGAATATAATCTTGTGGTAAAAGTTGGAGAACTATAAAAAGCAATGTTTATTTATTTAACTTCAATATATAGTTTCTAAGGAATACAATATTAGCACAATAGAAGACCTCTGAACTAACCGATGAATTCTCGGGCAGTGAGTGAATTTATCTGGAGAACTCAGACCGTTGAATGATATTTATTTGGACTATGTCATAAATAAAATATGAAATTTAATACGATATTGCCAAAATTTGACCAGGAAATACTAAATTCTGTAAACAATAATCTAATATTACTATAGTTCGACTTAATCAGCACTGCCAACTGAGGAAAATGACACCATCTTTTGTTATTATAACAGAAAACCAGTTTATAATCTCAAATACACTTCACTTTATTTTTAACATTGAAAAGCGACCCTTCCTCTGGAAAAATAAATTTTTAAAGAACAGTTAAGACACAGCTGTCAAATTCAAATGGACTGTTATTTTGATTGTTAATCTATTGTATGTGTAATAAATTGTTTTTCAATGATTTATGGGATACAGTTGGCGACACTGACTAAACAAAAGAATAACCAGATGATTAGTTGTGATAGTTTAAGAATAGAAAGAAAAAATCTTAGTGACAAAAGCCCCAGTGTAACCGTTTCTTGTTTTATACAAAATTGAAGGGGAAAAAAAAAACGTGAAGTCCACAATTTTTCATATTTCCACTTTTTCTTTGTTACAACCATTACTTGTAAATTCGCGGCCCGATGACAATGGAATGGTCAGGACAAAGACTACTATGAGCGCGACAGAACAAAGCGATCTCAACAATTCTATAAGATGTTCACGTGCTATTTTACGAGAAGTTTCGAGAAGATGTGTACTTTCTAGTGAATTCTCCGGCACTTCGCCTTGAGTATCAAAGTGAGACGGCACGAAGAGAGGAGTTAGTTTTAATTTTTAAGTGTTGAAACCCTTTCCTAGTTGAGAAAATATTCAGCGCGTATATCGCCAAATATTGCTGTTTGTGTGAGTAGAAAGACAATGAAATGTGTCATGGTAACGATAGGACAGAACAGCTGTGAGTTGCAAGATTACGACGAATTGTAAATAATACAGAACTGTGTTTGGTGATTCAGTTTTAGAGAGGAAATAAAGTGACAGAAAGTAACTGGACCGTCTGTTTGTCACAATCATAGATCAGTTGAGCTTAAATTAGAATATCGTAACGTCCTAACAGGTTTGCCACTAAAGGTCTGTACCGGTGTGTTCTATAACATTGGCACTCTTGGTTTAAAAACTCGGTAGCTATAATGTTGGATGCCTGCGCGGAACTGCAGTCATTCTCTGGCATGTGACGATTGCACAGAATATCATTAATCTTTTTCATGTTTGTTTTGTATTTCTAAACAAGATATTATTGTATGAAATATACACAAATAAATGTTAATACAATTGCAAAGACCTTCACGGTCGGCTGGAAAGAATTAAATACATAAAACTGAACAGACGACAGCAAGTTTTAACCGCTGTACTCCGGATCCATGTCTCTGTGTTTCTGACAGTTAGTCCATGAGACCACAATGAACCGTTGTTGGAGTTTCCTGCATTGAATCATTTCTGTGTCATTCTGCTTTCATATCTACGAAACGATCGTTTAAAGCTCTATAGAGAATCTTTGCATTCGTACGACATTTAATCATCTGATGCAGATAAGAAACCACAGCCAAAATAATTGCTTTACAAAAGTGGCGAGATTTATTTAAATATACCCATCTATGAAATTCCTCAAATACACAAATTTAGTGTGATTCTCCTGAAATTTTAATACAGCGATCAGGATTTAGTTAACAAAAATTGTTTGTTAATGACGTTGTCAATTGCCAGAATCACATCAGTGCTGCCGGTGAGTCGCAGTTTCGTCCACATGCCAGGATTCTACTGACATGGAGCTATCGCTTTTAAGCACACTTAAAAACAATCAGTCTAGGCCGAATTTTAGCCCGCGACCTTGGAACATTTGACTAGGGCCTAACCAACTGAGCCATTCATACCGACTAGTTTTATCGAGATAATCTTTTTAATTTGTTTTACTGGTTTGCAAAATTGCCTCACACCATGCAATTACTTTTTGGAAAAATTGATATTTAAAATTGGTCTTTAAAAGTAGCGAAGTATTTTTACTTTTCTCTACTACGTGCTTACAGTAAATAGAGGAAGTATTGTATTCGAACCAGAAATTCGATGCCAAGATTTCACCGGATATACACGTTTTGAAACCCTCTGAATAAAAGAAGAGGGAAGAAAAAGCATTTTAGCAAAAGATCTGTGCGTGCATCTGTCTGTAAACAACAAATTCGGTCGTTTAAATACCAAACTTAGCACTTTAGTTCAGTATATTTAAAGGATGTAACAAAGATTTGGAAAAAAAGCTCCCATCCCCAACTACCATTACATGGAAAATGTTATTTTCTCAAAAACAACTCAAACGATTATGATTGATTGCCATATGTTTAAGGTATATTCACGAAAAATGAAATGCTTATTTTGAATTTTCTGGAAATAATCTATGAATGACTTTTGCATACCTGGTAAACTGTGAGAGATGGGGAAAATCTTACTGCACCAAAAAATGTAGATCTAGTTAAAGCACACGATTTGTCTAATAATTGTTTTCTTCGTTTAAGTTTTCCAACACCTTTATCAAATGGAAATGCCTTTTTTTCCTCCTGGCCATGCAAATAGATCGGAATTTCAAACCCATCACATAGCGACCAGTTCTTAAAATATCACTTAATGAAGTGCACGAAGTAAATAACTAATAAGTAAAGTAAATAAATGAAGTAAATGAATTAACATGAAGTAAATAGAAGAACAAGCCTTTTAAGAATAGTTTACAAGAGTGACCAAAGAAAGTCATGCCACATGTCAGGTTTTTGATTACCCTACTGATTGGGAAGACAAATTCTAAATATGAGACTAATTCTTTTTATGCTTAAAAGTTTACGCAGTATGAATATTATTGTATAATAAGATCACAGTCGAGCATGTTAAGAAATATTCATCTCATTTTTTATTCTGTTCTTATAAGGAACTATACAGATCTGATTTATTAGACTAAAAGTTACATCGTATGGAATGATTTGAAAATAAAAATATTTCCAGCAAATTAAACTCCCAGAAAAGAGAGTTTAAAAATTATATCTGAAGATAGTGTCTAGCATCTGAAGATTCCCGAAGCCTCTCTTCAGTTGTTTGTCCAACTTAACGTTGGCAAGGTTTATAATTTTTTACTAGCACTTCATAGGAAGCTAGGCCTATAGGCCGACATTTAAATCACAATATAACATGCTTTAAGTACGTTGTGAGCTACAAAACCGCAGAAAACTAAAGTACAAGGTTTGTGGTGTTGGATAATACAAAGGTTCATATTTATGACTTTGGCAATTTGCGGCCTTGTTTCACAGATGGGTATAATTAAAGGGCATTAATTATGTAGATATCGAGTAACTATGAGCTTCTAGAATATCGGAATTGTCATCGATATTCACATTCAGCCATCGAAATTGTCCGCTCTGCTACTCCGGCATCATAGTCGGCAGCTCCAATGTCGGCGAGGAAATGAGTTGATATTAGCATAATCATCATATAATTACATGCAATCTATTATGAGGTTAAAAGCAATTTGTTTGACGTAGATACGTGGAACTTCTTTCTTAAGTGGCTGTAAATGTAGTTATGGGTTTGAATACCGCATGGGTCAAGGTCTTTGATGAGAGCATTATGCAACATATATTTTTTCAAACTCTGAGCCAAGGATTTTGACGAAAAAACAGTCGCTAATCGTTGAGACATTTAGTTAAATGTTCAATGAAAGTGCGTGAAACTTAAAATGTTTGATTGAACAGATGGACCTCCCTAATTAGGTTTTATGCCAATATAACAAATGGCCTTAGTTTTTCCCAACAAACAGGGCAGTAATGGTAGAGTTAGACCTATTTTCATGAGTACTGTGTAATAGGTACTTGTAATTTCAATTTAACGTCAGATTACGTGCATTTAATCTATTAGTTAAGCTTGTTTTTATTATTCTTGTATAGGTGCATATTTTAAATGCTAAATATAAATCATATGATTCAATTATCACAGTTTTAGGTTACACTTGGTAGAGCTGTAACATTTCCATGCCTAGAAAAACACCACTAAAGAAGCACCCCTTTAAAAAGGTTTATCATTGATTAAATAGCTCTGTATTGACGGCAAACAGCTTTGAAAATATTTTAATTGTTCTAAGCGATGTATTAAAAATTGACGAACATTGCATTGATTTAATATTTAGGTTATTATTGATACTCCTTAGTGAGAAAGATACATTTACGAATCGTATGTTTGTTTGAATTACTGCTTGGTTCCCTAGTCTATTCACACTGGGATCTGTGCATGTGATAGCTCCTAGCTTTATTGTGCCATTGTCAGTTATATGGAGTTCTGAAAGTTAAATGCTCGGGTCCTAATTCCGACTGGTGTAAAATTCTGGAATGAGGTTTTTATTTGCTTTTTACTTTCTCTACTGTTAACTAGAAGGAAGTGTTGTAATCCACCCAAAAATTCGATGTCGAGATTTCACCAGAAATATGTTTTGAGACTCCCTGAATTAAAAAAAAAAAAAAAAAAAAAAAAAAAAAAAAAAAAAAAAAAAGAAGAAGAAAAAAAAAAAAGAAAGAGTCCGCGTGAGCGTGTGTGGTTAATGTCTTTCAAGGATGCCACACGAAGATTTTGAAGAAAATAGCCCTACCCTAAACTTACCTTTACATGGAAAAATATTCAAAAATTTTTATTTTCTTGAAAATGGCTCTAACGATTTTGATTAAAATGTCGTATGTTTAAGATATTTGTATGACAAATGAAATGTATATTTTGAATTTTCTGGCTATAGCCTATGTAGTCCTGTTTACTCTGGATGAGTTTTGAATAACTCGTAAACCGTAAGAGATTCAAATTCTTAATATAGAGACAATGTAGATCTCGCTAAAACACACCATTTATACATAAAAAATTTTTTTGGTGGAGTGAACCACTTCGGAGATATTCCTTGTCATTTGTGTCAGTTTCGGAAAGTTAAAACTTTCGTGAAATGGAACTTCGTTCATTTTTTATATGCACCTACAAGGAAATAAACAATAATTATGTACAAATGTTTATCTTTAACACAAAGAACATATAGGAATAAGAGTTTGTAAGAATGGTTAGTACAAGACTAGAGAAAGTCATGTGAGTGCAACACATCACATTTTTATATTTGTTTTGTTGCGACATAGAAAAGGAAAGATAGTTATTTTTTAATTGCATATTCAAATAAAGGGATACTATTAGTATCGCTGTCGGTTTTGGTATAGAATTACGTAGAAAACACGCTTAACAATTCCAAGCTTTGCACTAGGAGAAGGTTTACAGTTTCTGTGGACAGTAGGCAAGTTTCTTAATCACTGAAAGTGCCTCTTGAAAGCTTTTCTAGCTCAGACCAAGAACAATTAAAGTGCCAGTAAGTTAGTTTTCCACTTCGAGCAGTTGAAGAGCAAGATCATAGACTCGGCGACCACAGTGAGAGCCTCAAGTGAAGATGATGGTGCAGATACCTGCATCATCTTGCCAGTACCAATTACCTTTTATAGCAGGAGATGGCATATCCTATCTCCACACTTTAGAGGCACCCATACTCTTGTATTTTTAATTTCACGCAATAATAATTAAATTTCTGCTCGCTGTTGGTGGGAAAGAGAAGGAGAAGATTGCCTCGTCATAGTTTTCTACAAAGCGAGACTAATTGTATAATGAAATGCAGTGCTATGGGTATAGATGCATACATAGTTTCGACAGAGCTCGAACGTTTTATTAAACCAACAGAAAATGAAGTTCCTCGGGAGGCAATTACTGTTCAGGTTAAGTCTACTGGGGAACCAAAGTCATAACGAGGTTATTAAGATGGCAAACTCGCGACTCATGTCCTGGGATCTGATTAAAGTACTCAACTCTTCTTATTTCAAATTAATATTTAGGCCTCCAGGTACCATTTCTTCCTCAGGGTAGTTAGCTTCCATTAGCTGCGTTCACATTTTATTGTGTTGAGAGCTTCAGCAAGGGAATACAAAATAAATGGTTGGATTATTTCAGAGACAGTGATGTGCTGAGTGCAGAGCTAAGCACAAATTCTTCATGTCTGTCAGATTATTTAGACAGCTCAGTAAGTTGGGTCAGCGGTAACCTGCCAGGCTCGCATTTGTGCGGTCTCGGAGTCGATTCCCGTCGACAGCCACTGACCTTGGGTTTCTCGTGGTTTTCTCTGATTGACGGTTGTTTCTAGGATTCGTATTGTAGGTGGTGCCGGACAGATGGCGCGGATGCTTTCCAAGGAAAGAGCAATCCCCTGGACACTAGAGGGCTGCCTGGTTGCATGGATAGTTCATGGTGCTCTCTGGGCAGCTCCAATAATGGGTCCGTCTCTACCTTTCCAACATAACACACGTGAGAAAGAATAACCCTGGCAGACACAACATTTAATGACGCCTGATTGCTAACTATTACTACTCTCTTTCCTGTTGTGCAAATAAATTTTTGACAGTTGTACGATTTCATGGCCTTTTTTTTATGTTGACATTGCAGGCATGGGTGTCGCGAAGGGGGGGGCAAGGTGGAGGCCCCCCCCCACGGGAAATTAAGTAACGTGCAGTCAATTATTGACTACTAGACTATTGTTTTAATTTTGATGTAAAGAACAATTTTTATTCAGCACAATTGACACTGTTATCCGCAGCAAATACTACAACTTTTGATAACAGAATAATGAATTAATATTGTCTGACTCCAAACTTCCAACATGCGCCTCCCCCCCCCCCCCCGAAAAAAGTCTGCCGACGCTCATTATTGCAGGTATCTGAATTATTCCGTATTCACATCTACCAACTTAACCCACCTTCCTAACTTACATGCTATCCGCTAGCATTTTCACCCCCTAAACTTAACAATATTTTGATTAATACTGATATAAAATACAATCAAACTAGTTGATTTTTACCACCTCAATAATTGTCCTCTTATTTGCATTGCTTACGCTATATTTAAAAGAATGCAGCACTGGAATCAGTCCAACTTTCGTTGTAATGACGGTCGAAGATATTATGCAGTCACTGAATCTTAATACAAGTTCCGCGAAAACAAAGTAGGCCGTGCTCAAGTCAATAATTACCCATAGTAATAGCGGCTAACTTGAACGAGTGTGTTGATTCTAAAATCATAGAAAATTGGAAAATAGTCTGTACTTCTCTCGTACCTGAAAAATCTAATTAAATTCAACCATAAAGACACCATGGGAAGATGAATGTTATGTTTCAAGGTTAATATTTCACATTTTATTCATACGCCATATTAAATTACAAATTGTCTCCCATAAAATTGTATGCAATACACATGTGGTAAGCGTGTTTACTAATCCTCGGAAGTTGAAAAGACCCGACTACGTCTCATTTTTTTCAGACTTTTCCTGAGTCCAGTAAAAATCGTTTACTACTCTTACAACGCAATATGCTATTATGGGTGGAAATCACATATTAACGGCTTTACAGCGTAATTTCAGAGCATGATTTTAACTACAGAACACTATAAGGCCTGGCAAACCCTGGTTGAGTCTTGTGTTGGGCCACCCGCCATTAAATTTTGTGTGAGCTATAATTAATTTGAAGTTATTAATCCGGAGTCAGAGCTCTTCAAAAGATGGAAACTGAATTGTATCCTGTGCAAGGTTGCCAACATTTAAAAGTAAAATTATCGTACCAGCCACTCAAAATTTTAGATTTGGAATCAAAATTATCGTACATCTTAAACCAAATGCTAAATATCAGTATAATACTTATGAAAATGTAATAGTAATGATGTTTATGATATTCACTTACAAGATTGATGACCTCAACCAGAATTGCAACTTTAGAACTGATGTTTCTCGCATTATCTGAAAGTTCATCTTCCTCAACCGTTGCAGCATTATACAAATTTGTTGTTGAGATAAACCTTAACATCTTCTCGGTGACTTGCAGATTTTCGGATCTACCGCATTATTTCAAAACTAAGGCGACAGAATAAGTTCATTTACTGTATATAGTGCCAATCTGCTTCTAACTTTAGTTTTTATTAAGCCCAGTTTAGGAAAAAAAAAAAAACCTTTCACAAGAAGCTTTTCTGTGGGGAAACGAAATCACTAATAATGAAGGGCTGCTAGTTCTTTGAAATCAGTATTTCCACCAAGGTGGCATGTGTTTAGCAGCACTTCAAAACCTGTCAGGTTCTAGAATATTCTTTATTTCACACGGAATATCACTTATTCAGAGTTTTCTCCATTGATCATCAATTTTCGGAACAGCGCCTTCTTCATTGAGACTGCCAGATCTGGGCACACTGGCAAAAACAGGATAAAGGGTAGAAGGATTAGTACGATATGAAATGGTTGCCTTAGAGGGGTGGAGACAGGCCATGAGGGCATTTGTAATTAGTTTCATTTCGCTGGTGTGACAAACCAGTGAAAATGATATTTCTCCGGTATCAAACACATTCAAATTAATTATCGTACACCCCCATAATTATCGTACGGGTTATCAACCACGTGTACAAACATTAAAATTATCGTATGCCCCCATAATTATCGTACGAGTTGGCAACTCTGATCCTGTGGAAAACAATTGCAATTATTGAGGTGTATTGTGGCATCCATATTAGACCAGTAAGAGAATGCCAGACATCGTAAATGGAGCAGGGAAATGCCTTGTGTGTCTTTTTGTATATTTTTTTACAGTAAATTGGGACAGCTCGTGTTTCCACAACTAGCACAGCTGTTTTATCAGTATAAGCTCTGTTTCTACTCTCTGCGTTTCCTCTTTCACCCACTCAAATTACTCTTCCGTTCGTCCAAGCTCCCGTCGCAATTTTAATATTGAAATATTAAAAACTTCTCCCTGTGAAATTAAAACACCCACATTGGACGCTGATGATGCAGAAGTCCAGGCAATCTACCCAGAGGCTTGAAAAGTTCACGATCCTCAATGGCTTAAAGCAGAAAATAGATGTTTTATAAACGACACTGAGGTAGAAGCTAAATTTAAGGATTTAAAAATGCTCTTTTCTTCGACCAAGGCCATAAAAGAGAGATTTTTTATGTTTCAGGCCTGTTAATTGGATTGTCTACGGATACTTTTTACTGTGTGTAGCAGAATGTTCAAGAGAATAGCGGAATATTTTAGTAGTTTTCATAAAACTCAACCTTTTAGGTGGGGGGTGGGGGTAAGAAGAAAACTTAAAGACTATTTAAATTTATTTTAAGTTCTACAGTAATCACAAAATATAGATGAAAACTACCTCCAGAGACAATTTTTGTGTAAAAGTTATAACAAAATGCTTTGTCCTTTACGATTTTATGTAATGTTCACTCTAAATAGGTAGTAAGGGGTTAAATATGAAATTACAGCAATTCTTGCAACCTAACCCAGAAATACCCCCCCCCCCTTCTTTGGTCGTGTTAAATGGCCGCTTTTACTACTGCGGCACTACAGGCGGTGACACTGATGATCCATGGAATGATGATGGAGCAGCGGTGGAATAAGATGGTGGGGAAACCGGAAAACCTGGAGGAAACCCTTCTTAGCGCTGCTTCGTCCACCAGAATCCCATATGCGGTTGCCTGGGATCGAACCCGGGTCGCTTTGGTGTGAAGCGAAAGGTCTAACCACTTGGCTACGGCGCGGCCCAAACACCCAGCTATCATTTCCATTCAATATAACACCTAAGACTATTTTCTATGGTGTAGCCGATAACATTTCTTCTTTTTTTTTTTTAATTTATAGGTCACAAACATCAAATTTCTTAAATATAATTATCAGTAGTTATGAGGTATTAGAATAAATGCATAAGTATTTCATTCATTAATGGAGCTAGAACTTTAATAAACATATATTAGTCTAGAGAGAAAATTTGTACGTGAGGTAATCTGAAATATCACTCAACCAATTTTGATAATTATTTCACCAAAAACCCCAATTCTTTATGGTGCAGATGATCTTTAAAATGCCTTAGAATTTCATTTCATAAATTACTAAAACATTAAAAAGGATTTACAAAGCTCTTGTGTTTCAATAGTAGAAAGCTGCAGTTGTAAACGAATGTGCCGTAAAATAAGACAAATGCCGCAGATATTTCATTCCAAGCTGTATACAACCTTGTTAGTTGGTTATGTCAGAAAATGTTCCAGCTAGCAATAGCGAGTAATCAATCAGTACTTCATTATTAACAAGCTAGAAAGTTGATTTGATTTTATTCGTTCTGTTTTTCGACTATTTATTAATGACAGACACTTTTCCAAACAGGTTTACTTAGTGATCTGGGAGTGGGGAATCTTCAAGATCACCATTTTCACTTGTGCTTCGTTGTGCATGTTACACACACATTGGGTGCAATACTATTAACTCCTCTGCTTGCTAAAGGTAGTGTTACAGGTTGAACTAAGACCTTAGCTGAATTAAATCTGTTGTAGCTCAAACAACAAAGATACCTATAACCAAAATATATCATTTAAATTAACAGATGGGGTGCTTTTTCTAGCAACCAATCAGCCAATCTTCTGCCGTCGAATTTGCAATTTCCAAGGCATGCAAGAATGTTCTAGCTATCATTCCTTGTCTGGAAATCAAGAGGTTGCAAGAACACTTTCTCTACGTAGGTGACTTCTCGCCATACCGAGCCATGTTCTCCTTTGCAAATCCAAAGTAAAAATTGATAAGTTTCGCCTTCAAGCTGCCATATGTTTTCTGCTGAAACCCAAGCCTTAGCTGTGATATAGCTTTTGTTTTGTGATATACCTTTGAAATACAGAGATCCTTTATTTACGCCTCTTGATGACATGTGTATAGAAGGAGTCAAGGATGCTGAGTGCAGTTCAGTGTTCATATCAGTAGGAATATTAAAACATTTACAATCCACACCAAACCTTCACCGTCTGACGGCTCGATACTCGGACTGAAATTGCCTTTGCTTAGGATCCGTTTACATATAGGAAAAGACCTTGTCATAGCAGATGTGTAATGATAAGTTATGGTAATGATAATATTCGTTAGCTTCCGCACGTTGACAGTGAAAATTATTGATAGCCTCGAAGATTGGTTTGAAGGTCGTTAACATCCTGGCAACCCATCCATGAAAAAACTAAAATGCGTAACTCTGGACCTATTAACTTCACATCTTTGTGATGAATTCTACAATATTAATATCTTATAGACTGTAAGCTTCACTTGTCTTCATATATGATACAAGTTCTTGAAATTCAAAGCAGTGTTTCGCGACAATTCTATCGCATCATCAGTGCCACTTTTGTTTATACTGGTCACCATCGTAAAAAAACGCTAAATCGCTTAATATTTCTGTGTTACCAACTGCTGAAAACAAAATATATTAACAGAATTAATTAGGAACCATTTCGGAGGTATTGCTTGTTATTTGTGTCAGTTTCGGAAAACTTAAACTTTCGTCAAATGCAACATCGTTGTTCATTTGTTATATGTTAACCGTGCAAAGAGAACGAAATTTAAAAGCTTTAAAATATTTGACTATCGCTCAAAGTCTATTGTATTTCCATATTCTCCTTGTACCTAGAAAATAAACAATAAGGCAATTTCTGCAAATATTTATCTCAGCTAACATGAAAATTTATGAATAAAGGTTTGTAAGAATGGTTAGTACAAGAGTAGAGAAAGTCAGACTTTTTCATAATTTTTGTGATGAAGTTCATTTGGTATAGCCAACTTGGGGCCTCTTAAGTTAAGCAGATCAATTACTAAAATGTTAAAGTCTAATTTTAATGTTTTCAAAATGCTCTTCGAGATGAACGATTGCACATCTGTCTCAAACTTTAATTTCTGTTTCTTTTAACAGTTTTACTGATTCACATTAACAGAGAATTTAGCTTTGGTCTCAAGACCTCTTTAAAAGTGTATTTTAACTTCATTGAGGTTTACTTTCAACGCTGTAGCAATACAATAATTGGAGTTCCAATAGGCTTGTGAAATCTCAGCTCCAGGCCCCAAGTTCCAAGCGCAGTTGCCTCTTTATTGTAAGTACATTGTGAGCAAAGCGTGCTCATGTTGGTGACCGAGAATAAGCATTCGACTGTATGAAAATTTAATACGTGCCTTGGGCTTCCAAATACACCGGAAACCGAGTGCTCTAGAGAAAAGAAAGAAAGGCTTTTGCACGAGGTAATTCTGTCTGCGTCGAGCACACTGCACTGCCATTCTGAATAGCATAGCAATCTCCTCGGTGGGTCACTGGTTGCATGTTAGATTAAAGAGATAGAGTGCAGTATGGAGGGAAGTGACGTAAGAGAGCTTCCGAAAAACGAACGTAACCGTCATATGCACTTCTTTATCTGATAAAATTCACCAGAATAGCTGCAATAAAACCCTGGCTTAGTAGTTCAACGGCTAAAGAGAGAAAAAATGTGAGGAACGTTTCGGTAAGATATGATATGAACTAAATAACAATAAATAGCATTCAGATTTACTTGTGTGTTTAGATACTGCAGTATTACAAATTTTGTTTTTAGTACGATGAATTTGCGTCATAGTTAACAACCACATTGCTTCACTTCTGCAGCACTCCAGCAAGTAGCTGCAAATTCACTCTCGAAATTGTACTAAGCGCTGTTTGATTTACTATTTCGAGAACTTCTCAGTAAAGCAGGAGAACATTTTGCTTTCCATTCTGTTATTCACTTTATTCCTAGCTCATATTGTGGAGAGGGTAGTCTGGAACAGAAATTCCATTAAATTTCCGACACTTTTTTGAAGTAAATACGATCAAAGGTTCGTGCGCTATTCACACACACACACACACACACACACACACACACACACACACACACACACACACACACACACACACACACACACTCTCTCTCTCTCTCTCTCTCTCTCTCAAACACACGCACGCACACTCTCTCTCACATACTCTCACACTCTCAAACACACACACTCACACACACTCTCACTCACACACACACTCACACACACTCTCTGACATACTCTCACGCTCTCACACACTCACACACGCACAATATCTCTCACACGCACAATCTCTCTCTTATACACACTCTCTCACTCTCTCACACACACTCTCAAACACACGCACGCACACACTCTCAAACACACGCACGCACACACTCTCACACACCCACATACACACACACACACTCTCTCACACACTCACACACACTCTCTCACAAACTCTCACGCTCTCAAACACTCACACACTCACATACACACTCTCTCACACACACACACACACACACTCACACACGTTCTCACACACACTATCTCACTCTCAAACACACACTCTCTCTCACTCTCACACACAGACACACTTTCGTGGGCACGCTGTTTCCAAAAGTACTTTTTTAATCCAGGAGACCAAACACGTATTTACAGGATAGAATTTTTGGATACAATGTGATATCTTCTCGATCAAAAATAGTATAATTTCTGTATTGCTAACGCTACACTAAGTATTATTTCTTGACATATGTATGTCTTTCCGCATAGAACTTGTGGCTATGTCTCAGTGGTTATTCCAGTTTTGTTTTTCTTTCTTGGGGATGTGTTATGTACTGTTTGACATGTACAGCACTGATATGAAATTACTGAACAGAGGGCCATCTGGTAGCCGCGTGGAGTCCCGAAAGCTGCTACAACGCCGTATGGTCAAGCAGTTAATGTTTAAAAAGCAGTAGAGCCGGGCCAGTTATAAAACATTAATGTTGCTTGCTTCTCACTTACTCCATGTGCTTTGATCTCGATATGCTATCTAAATTCCTCCGTAATTCTGCCTTCTTTATGATTACATCCTGAGAGAACAGCCTCATTATCCAGGGCAGTTAAAATGCTTCTCGAATTGGGAACTCGCAGTAAAACAGCATTTTCCTTGTATTAGGGCTCACTATTGACCCTTTGTCGTAACATCTTTTTTTGTATCGTCATATTCCAGTAGAAAACATTTTGTGTGTGCTCTCTCTGTCTCTCTGTGCTTATGCTTTAATTTTAAGGCGATTCAGCAACAAAGTGAGCCTGAATTCTATTTTAAAGATGATTTAAAAAGTTAGTTTACCATCCGGCATAGAAGAAAATGTTTTGTGTCTTTCATTCATTAAAGTGTTCTCTGTTTTATTACAGTTTTTGTATGTTTCCTGTGCTAACAGAAGAACAAAATCAGGTTATGCCTTTAATTTGTGAGCACGCCCTTTTTTCTAAACTTTTGCCTATTTTTTGTTTTGTGGTTATCCAATTGTTGGAGGATAACTGATGTCTCAAGCATAAACTGCATTTCTTTGCTAAGCTATTAATGTTTATAGACATGGAAATTAGCAAGTTAATATAAATGCATAACCAAACCACAATAGTTGCACATATTGAGTAATTTAATTGCAACAGGCGACACATTTTCTCATTCGTTATATTTCTTCTCAAATGTCATAGTATACATGATGCAATTTAAGCTCTAGAATTCAGGAAATCACAAATAAATTATAAAATATCTAATATTTTAAATTTTACAAACATACTGTCAGAATTCCCAGGAATATAATTTTAGTTGAGTTAGCTCCAAAAAGGGCTTATACAGAAAATAGCAGACGTTGGGAAATAAACTGTGAATGAATCTGGTTAAACCACACAATTTATGTCTAACACTTCGTTTAGTCTTTGAGTGAACTATTTTCAAGATATTTTTACTGATTTGTTTGAATTTGCCAACACGTATACTTTTTTTTAATTGGAATATGCTATTCCTTTTCTCTTTATCTCTTGACCTTGCAAAGTGAACGGAATTTCAAAGGCGTCGCATAGCAACCAGCTGTTAAAACATTTTAATATCACTTAAAGCGTACTGTATTCTCACATTCCCCTTGCACTTACAAGAAAGTTACTAATAAGATGCTTTCTTAAAATGCTTATGTCGATTAAAATGAAGTAGATAAAGAAATAAGCATTTGCAAGAATAGCGTGTTTAAGAGTGAGTATACTCTACATATATTTGCGAACAGAGTTTCTCCGAATTGAACTATACTAAAATTCTGTATCTCAATTGGTTACGCGACGATCTGGATTTATAAGAATATTCACTTCGACTTTGTCGCCAAATATTGACTTCTTAAACGTATGCAGTACCTGCCGAAGAAGTCACTAACAAACAGATGTAAGTCCAGGACAGTGGAAGGAGCTAAATGTAAACGTTGGACATCGCTGATGACTATATGCCACAAGGGAAAAAATGCGAACTACTCAAGTTTTATGCTGCTCTTAGACGGAGAAGTAACAGTGAGTGCAAAACAGATAACCGACCCGGAATCAAACCGCGGTATCCTAGGGAAAGCTCTGCGGTATGAAAGAACAGTAAGCGGACATACCAAACACAGGCGCCCAGCTTTCCGACCTGTTACGAAATAGTCTACCTCAGTAAATTAATAGCTTAGAGAAAGTACATACGTTTCCTTAATTCGTTAAATATCACTTACTGGTGTAATTGTAGCGCAGGGAAGTTTCGTAAACATCGTCTGACATCTGGCCACACAAGTGGTTCGTGAACATGTCCAGTAATCACTTGGTGCTTCACTTCAACTCAACAAATGTCCGAGCATGGGATGTTTTTTTTTTCCGTTAGGAACACCTCTTCCGTGTTCTCTTGGAACTTTATACAGCGGGAGCAGTAGCTAGACTTTAACAAATACTTTATTCATGTTTTAATGTCCACCCGTGGCTCTGAAAAATCCTTTATAGCACGTTTGATGACAGTGTGCGACGACCTTACAAGTCATCCTTTTCAGCATGGACGTAAACGTTCCATTTTCTGCACAACCCTTCCCGCTTTTTGTTTTAATGAACCTTGTAGCTCGTGCTACTTCATTAGTTGATTCACCGTCTGCTATTTTAGCTCGACTCGCAACTCTTTTACTGAATGTGACCTTCCTTTAAGCGAAAAAGGATGGACTATCCACTTCAGTTTGAAAAGACTTGCCAAGATGGGTTCTGTACCATCGTGAAAAGAGAGGTGCATAAAGAGTTGCGGATTAAATAAGCGTGTCAAATATAACGTCTAAAATCTCTTCAGACAAAAAACCGGCCGCTCCTCATCATCAAACCTTCAGGAGCCCTTTACTGAGAGAAGCACTACAACTGATCACAGATGTCCTTTGTAATGAGAGTGAGAGAAAGTGATTGGGCAGTACTAGCACAAGCAAATAAACCTTATATCAAGATGCTTTCTTTGGGGAAGCACTGAGCAAGTGAGAAGAAAGGTCAATACTTCATCAAATTTGTTGAGTGTAGTAAATATAGATTAAAGCAACACAGAAAAAAAATTGACACAGAAGCATCAAAAAATTCTGAGGAAAACCAGTGTAATACAAACAAAACACGCATGTCAGTATAGCTGTTGAATCAAATCACTGTTTTGTTTTGTTATCACAATACATTTGTAATTAATGACATTTTTCAGCATCTACACTATAGCTAGGATCCCAAATAGATTACAGACATCCTTCTACATTTTTGGAAAGTATTCATATACAATCCTCCGTCCAAAAAAACTACCCATATTAAAAACTCGAAACAAGGGGTATTTTTATTTTTCATTTAAATGTTCTATATCTGACAAGACTCGGATGCGGCACAGTGGCCTAGCGGTTAAACCGTTCACTTATCACCAGGTATTCGTGATGAACAAAGCGGCCTCTGAGCTGGTTTTTTGGCTGTTTCTCCGGTTCCCCGGTCACTCATTCCACCAACTGCTCCATCATCATCACCCTTCCAATCATCCATTTCGCCTGCATTTCATATCCTCTTCCTTACTCTCATACCTGGTGCTGGGCTGCCCACCCAATTTCAGGTCTTCCCTCTGGTCCATAGGTTCGTCTGCTCCCTAACAGGCATCTTATCCTAGGCACTACATTGTAAGTCCTAGAGGTGTAAGTTCTCCATATGGGAAGGGTAATCAGAAGAAGAAAAGAACGAGACTTAGGTGACAAGATTCAAACGTTTATCAACCTCCTGGGGAAAAATGCTTTTCCTTCCATGTGGCTACCTTTATCTTCTTTTAAGCAAACATTTTATAAATAAGTTATCATTTGTTGACATTTTAGTTTGATAAAGTAAATTAATCGCTGTATATTTGGGATTTATATAGCATTTTAGCATAGATTTACTGATCATGGAAAACGAAGATAAAGGAATATAAGACTATTTCGTGTCATGTTGCACTTGCGAAAAGTCACCCTGCAGTTCCAATCCTCCCCACATACACACATTAATGTCCAACCTTTATTATAGGATAGTATATATTAAATACACAATGAAATGGGGTCTGCATGAATACAAAAATGGCTTTGTTGCACTCAGACATTGTTTGCGATTCACTCTACTGAGGTTATATCCATAAAAGTATCATAACGTGTCACTTCTGCAAGAAAGAAGCAAACAAAACTGTCATTCCTTGCATCAGCACGTTGTGCTTATCGATTGTATTATGTATTCACACACAGCGTATAGTTTTGTTTCTTTTAACCACCATTTTAGGTAGAAGCTTACCATACAATGACATCGCTGGGCTTTTGACACCTCCACTAATCCTTGACAGAGTTGTGATGTGTTTGAACACCGCTTATCGGGATTACATGCACGGATGACAAAAATCCTATCTGCCTTATAGGGATATCATTTCCACGCTCTTTGGTGGTAAAGTATTGGCATTTGTTGACGTAAAGGAGAATAAAATATTACTTGGTGGTAACATTACATTTAAGGCGCTAAATATCCGTTAGAAGGCTTTGGCCCTCAAAGACCACAAGTGTATGAATAAAAGTTGAAGAACAAAATGTGACTAGCTTATAAATCTCTTCACGTTTGTGCTATTAGTCTTTTTCCCCCTTGGTGGCTTGTCAGAAACTGCTTCTTTTGGAATGCAGCTTTAAAACTCTCAGGCAAGAGCGGATCAGCGCCCAAGTCCAATAATAATCAAATAGTCAAGGGATAAACTTTTTGTTTCGGTGTCCCCTAATGTAACCTCTTTCTGTTGCCTTCTGAACGCTTTCCTTCTCTTATGTTTTCTCTTTCCATACGCTTTTTTATTTTTAGCGAGTTTTTAAAGCTTAGACACTTCTTCTATGAAATTATTTTAGCCAATTTAGAAGAAACAGTTGGAGTAACTTGAATTGAACGAAGCTGAAAAGCATTACTAGCAGGTAAACATTTGAAGGGGAAAAAAAAAATCTGACGTGTTGCACTCACGTGCCTTTTTCTACTCTTGTACCAACCATTCTTACAAACTCTTATTCTATCTTCTTCGTGTTAGTTGAGATAAACATTTGCAGAAATTATCTTATTGCTCGTTTTCTTGCACGTGCAAGGGGAATATGGAAATACAGTATCCTTTGAGCGATAGTCAAATCTTTTAAAGCTTTCAAATTCCATTCTCTTTGCTCGCATAACGTATAAAAATGAATAGCTATGTTCCATTTGACACAAGTGTAAATTCTCCAGAACTTTTACAAATAACAAGGAATATCTCCGAAATGGTTCATCTACAAACAAATTTATTTAGAAATGCATTGTAAGTTTTAGCGAGATCTGCATTGTGTAGTAAGATTTTGTCTATCTCTTACGGTTTACTAGTTATTCAAAAGTCATCCAGAGTAAACAAGACTACATAGACTATAGCCAGAAAATTTAAGGTATACATTTCATTTGTCATAAAAATATCTCAAACATGTGGCATTTTAATCAAAATCGTTAGCGCGATTTTCAAATAAATTAAAATTTTCGAAACATTTTCGATGTAAAGGGTAGTTTAGAATGGGGATATTTTCTTCAAAATCCTCGTGTTGCATCCTTAAAAGGCCTTAAGCTTAAATGCCAACTTTGGTTTTTAAACGACTTTTCGTTTTTGAGTTATGCTTTCCACAGACACACACACACACACACACACACACACACACACACACACACACACACACACACACACACACACATCAGACCTTTTTCTAAAAATGTTTCTTTTTTTTATTCAGCGGACATCAAAACATATATTTCCGGTGAAATCTCGAAATGGAATTTTTGGGTGGAATACAATACTTCTTTCTACTTAACAGTAGAGAAAACAAAAATGGCACTCGAACGATTTATTCTATATAGTTTAAATATATAGTCGCATATGTAATTGCTGATAACGACTGAAATGTTTGCTCTAATAGTAAGAAAGCTTGATGTGAAAACGAAGTTTTTAGTATATGTTCTAAGTTTCAAAAGAATTCGCTGAGAACTAAAAACATAAGACATGTTCAATAAGCATTGCCTAAGAAAAGCCATCAAGGCAAATTTTCAGACGAGTCCTGTCTTTCGCATCCTTGATTCTTCCCCTTCACTGAGCACTTTGTTCGTCCTGAGCCATTTGAAGCGCTGTGGTGGTTTAATTAAAAACCCATACAGACCCGTGACAGCCGGACTTTATTATAGCTCTTTCTTTTCAACGTCCCATTTCGAGTCATCATTTAATTAAGATATTTACTCCCGGTGATGAATACCGGCCCCCAAAATTAACATCGTAGGAATGTCACTGATGAATTAGATAGCTGATTTTTGGTTTCTATACAACCTACCTGTAGATGGTAGTAATCATTGTAAAATTGGACACAGATTTCAATGGAAATTGATTAAAAAAAAACCGAGAAAGAAAGAAAGAAAGAAAGAAAGGACTTCTTCTTTCCCTATTTACGCTACTTGTATGCAGGAATTAAATGGCCAGGACTTACAAGTGAGCTTCTGGGGTCAGACGCCTGTCGAGGAGCGCAGGAACTCAGCATCAACCCGATACCTGGTATAACCCTTTAACGCCCAGAGTGACGTATAAGGAACATGCAAATTTGTTAAGTTTCGAGATAATTTATTGGGGCTTTCTATCTAGTTTCTTTTTGTGCCAACGTAGCTAATAGAATTAAAGTATTTGCAGGTGTGTTATACTGTAAAATATTGAATGTTTTCAATAAAACTGTAGTGTACTTTTTGAGCAAAAAGAAATAAAATCCATGCAACTGCAGTGAAATGTAATCTCTTCGGCATCCAAGCGTGCCATTACACCGGTTATTTTACTTGGACCCTCCCCCTCCTTTATCACAGGCACATTTGACTGCTGGGATTCGAACTCGCAACGTTTGGCTTTAAACGGATGGCCAGTGCATTGCGTATCGCTCAACGGTCACGGCTATTCTAATCGCTTCGGCTGAAGTGCTTTCTAAAGGGATATGAAAACCGGTTTAAGAATTAGAGCAAGAACGGCATATATAGCAAAATAAGTGGGTTATATAAAATGGCAGTGAAGTGGATGAAAGGATGGACTGGTTAGTGGAATGAACGGCTGAGGAATTCGGAGAAAACTTGTCCAGACTCCACCGTTTCCACCGCAAACTCCACATAGGGTCCCCTGGGAGCGAACCCGGCCGTCTTATGGTGAGAGGCGAACGGTATAGCCGTTCGACCACGGCGCCGTATGTGCCCCTGCATACAGAGTTCATTTAAATACCAAACGTGGTGTTTTAACTTCAGTATCTTCAAAGGTATACGCACGAAGATGTTCAAAATAATACCTTACCCAAAACTACCTTTTATTTTTTATTTTCTTACAAATGCAACATTTTGATTAAAATGCCGTGTTTAAGGCATTTACACGCCAAAATGAATGTGAATTATTTTATAAAATTACAATTAAATCCACTTTAAATTAGATTTAGATAACAATCCACAATAAATTACATTTATTGTAATTCATTGTTTAACTTACATATTAATGCATCGTGACTTCATGTCATAATTCCCGAAAACTTGCTATTTTCCTCTTTCAAGGAAAATGACATGAGAAATACATGACACTTTTCTGATGGACACGAATAGCCAAGGTCATTAAGTCATGAACTCGTGAACTGCAGGCTAAGGTTCAAATCCTGTCAGGACCGACCTTCCTAAGTTTTCCTCACTTCTCGTAGCTGGCAAATGCCGGGGAAGTACCCTATAACTTTTCCTTTCCAAATGACCTTTCCAGGTTAACATTTCATTTCATGCATTAGTGGCACTGTGTGCTGTAAGAATGGGCGTTAGACACTAATTGCATTTTCTGCCAAGACTCTGAAGGTCTCTTCATTCTAAATGGGTCTTGCATAACTGCTAAACTAAAATATAGTTCAAAACATAGTAGTTACGTGAAAATCGCGAGTAACCTCAGCTTTTTGACGCTATTACTTCATGATATATTGAATATTGTTATTCATTGTTCCCCTAATTTATCAATTTCTGAAGTGCTTGGTCACATTCAACCTCGCGGTAGTGTCACGCAGGGTAGGAAATTTGAAAGTCATATAGGGATGTGTTGCACTCACATGACTTTCTCTACTCATGCACAAGTTATTCTTGAAAACATTCCTCAGTCTGCTTCAGTGTAATCCAGATAAATGTTCGTAGAAATTATTTCTAACTTTCTTGTAGGTACAAGGGGAACACAGCAGGCTTTAAGCGATAGTCAAATGTTTTAAGAGTGGATGACTCCGAAATTCCTTTATATTTGCATCACGAAGAGATAAAACATGAATAACGACCTTCCATTTGAGAACCGTCTAACAAATAACAAATATCTCCGAAATGGTTCACTTCACAAAAAAGATCATTCGTCATAAATTGTGTGTTTTAACGAGATGTGTTACATTTTACCAGTTATGTAACATGGACTATCACCAGAAAATTCAAAATTATCTTAAAACATTTGACAATTGGTCAAAATCGTTAGCCATTTTTGAGAAAATCAGAACTTTTTATGTAAAGGGAGGAGGAATTTTCTTCAAAATCTTTGTGTCGCATCCTTAAAAGAACTGAAATACCAACTTTGGTTTTTAACCAACTTTTCATTTTTGAGGTATCCTGTGCACATGCACCATAAAGACACACGCACGCACCTTCTTCTAAAAATGTTTTTAAAAAATCTGGGGTCTCAAAACACATTTCCGGTGAAATCTCGACATCAAATTTTTGGGTCTAATATAATACTTCCCCTACTTACTACACGTAGTAGAGAAAGTGATAAACAGTAGTGCAATTCTTGTAGATATTTTTGAGTAGTTTCATAAACACTGATATTTTGAAGTAACAATCTTTTTATTTTCTTTGCTTCTAGAAACTGTTGAGAATTTAGGCGATGAAGCCTTCGTTGACCTAGAAAAGGCTTCAAATTTGGAGAAGTATTACTTTACATTCATTAATCATTGCACTCCAACTAAGTTGGAAGGATTTAATCATACTTTAAAAAACTCTGCACTCGGGCGGGATTCAAAATCTTCGGTGTTTAGTACCACCCTGTCTCCTGTTGGCTACCAAGACGAGACTCCAATTATTGCACACTCAACTCCTGTCGTCCCATTCATACATTATTTGAGTGAACCTCCAAGCCGAGCTAAATTACCTGCTCCGTGATATTGAAACTTCAAAGGGACTTTCAATGCAGCAAAACCTTGTTTGAAGCGGATGTAAGAAGCTAAATGCACTTCTGAGTGTCTCAGTGAGTGTCTTGGAAGTGCAATGGTAAATGAGTTGCTACGGTAAGACAAAGGATCCACGATTCGACCGTCGGCCGTGGTACTGAATTTTACGAAATTTAATTGGTTTCCAACTTTAGCCTAAACATAGAGTCACCGTAAAGGAACAATATATGTTATATGCTGAGTAATCTCGAAGTAAATAAGGTCACCAGATATGAAGTTTCGATGCTAGAAATTAAATAGTCCCTCCGTTGTGTCGTCACTGTTGCCAAATTTACTATTTTGGCAGAATAGGTTACAGATCTACACTTTGAGCGGGATGGTTCACGCGATAATGTCTGTGACACGCATTCTGGAGGTCACGGGTTCGATCCTAGTGGCCGCGCACTCTGGCATGTTTTTCCATAGGTTCCCCATGTCACCTAGGCGAATGCTGGGGTGCTTTCATCTCTTCTCCACGGCTTCCTTTCTCATTTTCTTTCATTGTCATCTTTCAGGTTCATTTGGTAGTGCGGTTGGTTCCGGCGTTAGGTGGCAGATGGCATATTTGCTTGCTCATTGGAAACTCTTCCTGGCCCTCCTTGTCCGGGCCGCTAGAGTCTCCTTGTTGCCCTCTCCCAGGGGGGATGGTGCGCCTTTGGGTGTGCCCCGGGTGTCACAATCTGGAACTGTTCGGGACTTCGATGCGTCTTTGGTGGCTTCGCTGGTTCCGTTCTCTGACGTGCCTTCCAAGCTCACTTCGCTTCATCCCTGCGGGGGAGGGGGGATGTAGCAGGCCAAATAGATGGGGGTCGCAGTGAGAGAGGTGTCCCCCTGTGTAACACACACACACACACACTCACACACTTTGAGTCTCGGTTTAGACACTTGTGTTTACTTCCCAAACATAACTTTTAAGATATTTTTAAATATCTTAAAGGTTTTAAATATTATTTCTATTTTGTTTCCTTCAATATGAAAATGTGTTCCGTCTAAAGCGAACTTAGGGACGGAGGATCTTCTTGAAACTCCACATGTGGCATTCTTGGAAGCTACTAAACCTAACTACCAAGATTATTATTTATTCCCATTTAGTTTTAGTATTAAGTTCTTCACAAGAGCCCTTCGCGCACACACATGTACGCACACAAACACAATCGAGTATTTTTCTAAAAAGGCTTCTTTTGGATTTAGAGGGTCTCAAGCTGTAGTTTTTTTTTTTTTTTTTTTTTTTTTTTTTTTTTTTTTTTTTTTCAATGAAACTTCGTCATTTTCTTCTGTTTCTTTTTCTTTTTGTCTATCTACAGGATTACATGCTCTATAGCTAAAAAATTCGAAATATAAATTTCATTTACCATAAGATTATCATAAACATATAGCATTTTAATCAAAATCGTTAGTCATTTTTTAGGAAATTAAAATATTCCATGTAAAGGGTAGTTTTGGTTGGAGGAATTTTCTTGAAAATTTTGGTATCACATTCTTGAAAGATATTAAACGTAAATACCAACCTTGGTTTTTAACAGACTTTTCGTTTTGAACTATGCTTTTAAAAACACACAGAGAGAGAGAGAGAGAGAGAGAGAGAGAGAGAGAGAGAGTGAGAAAGAAAGTGACACACACCTTTTCCCAAAGAAGTTCTTTCTTTTTTCAGGGGGTCTCAAAATATATATTTCCGGTGAAACCTCTACATTGAATTTTTGGGTCGAATATAATACTTTCCCTACTTATTATACGCAGTAGAGAAAGTGAAAACGAGGATTTTTCTCAATCAACTCGGTTGCTAGAATTTGTTATAATGGACACAAATATTTTCAGTCAGCGTATATAGAAGTGAAGTAAGAGATTCGCTGAGTATGACCCTACTTTTGTATTTCCGACGGCTGTAGTTATTACACAGCCCTTGTTAAGGAAGGAGAAAGAAAACCTATGAATCTTTTCTAAGAACAAATACTAAAGACGATATCTCCAAAACTGCTATTCTGTTAGCATGTCCGATAACTCTTTATAAACCAATAGCACATTTCCAAGAATGAGTAATCTACAGCGACGAACATCTAATATATTTGTTGCAGAATGGATTATGTTTTCCTTGAAAAAAGATGTTCCCGGGACCTCTTCCCTGCGTTTTGCAAGAGTTGGCATGCCTGTTGAGGCAGACGTTGATTTTTAACCACAGGTCTTCTTCCTTGAAGGTTACCTATGTGGGATTCCTGAAAAATCTCCAGTCGTACGCGCTTTCTCAGAATTCCAAGTGATGTTTACAAATTGGCTATGGTGTTAACAACAGGTTGGCAAACAGAAGCGAACTCCCTGCTAGGGTGACCTTGATCTCAAGCGCAAGTATACGGCAGTCCTAACTCTGCATGCAAATCGTGAAAGGTAACCATTAATTATTGCATCCGATAGTACACTCTGCGCACAAACAAGAAACTGCTGCGAATTCAGGTTGAAGTTATTAATATCGATCTTAAGTCATTCTGCCGTCTCCAGCACGCAAGTTCTAATCCTCACTAATTGGAAACCACAGTTTGAGCGGTACCGGGTGGGTAGCCCAGAATTTCCATCGAAATATCTCTCAAACAAAACCAAGAATCAAAAACGAGTATGACATGCATGAAGGCAGGGAATGGGCTCATTAGAGTAGGTGTTCTATTCCATTCAAAAATGTAGGCAAATATGATTGTTAGCTTAGATAAACGACACAGGTCGTTAAGGTATGGACTCGTGAACGGGAGGTCTGCAGCTCAAATCCCACCAGAACTCAGGTTTTCCTCAATCTTCATAGCTGGCAAATGTAAAGGAGGTTCTTCCCAATTATTTTATTTCATGTATCATCAATGGTATTGCATGTGGTAAGAATGGGCATTAAACACTAGAAAATGACTTTAAACCGGTAGTCGAGACTGATGTGGCACCAATGCATGAAAATGCAGTTTATATCTCTCCAGGACCGACCTCTCCAGGTTTTTGTCAACCGCCATAAGTGCCAAATATAGGGGAGGCACTTAAACCTGGAATGTTTCCTTCCAAAATTTCATTTCCCCAAATATTTAACTCATCAACAAGTGGCACAGGAATTTCCAAACATTAAAGCCAGGATAAGATATAGTGGGTGCGCTGACAACTGAGAAAACAAACCACCCTGGTACACTCTAGTTGCGTTGGTAGATCACTAACGAGACTGTTCGGATGCGGAAAAGTTCGGATTATACAAAAAAAGTATGTAAATTAAGCTGTAGCATTAACAGCTACAGGGAGCGATGTGAGGAAGTGACAACGTTGCGATTACCAGCACAATATGACAATGTATTCAACATAACAATGTATTCTTCTGAACGCGTGCGATAGTGGCTGTAGGTATGTAGCTTAGTTTGTTTCGCGTTTTTATGTATTCAACATTTCGTGTCGATGTGTTTAGTTTCAATAAGTTTGTCAGTTGTCTAATAGGAATGGTTTCTGTACACTACAAATAAGCCTTTTTTTACTATAGATTTTGTGTTTGATTTTCGGGGTTTGTTTTGCATTTTCCCCCGGCGAGTTTGTCAATAGTTTGCCGTATTTCTTTTACCTAGCAAGCCAATCCTTTAGCCCGGTTTAGAAAGCTTCAGCTGTAAGCATTTTCCGGAACATTGCAGTCTGACACTTTAATCTGAAACTTTTCCACTAATTTGGTTCAAGCTCTCTGCATACAAAATTTAAAAACGGACAGAGTAAATAGGTGTCCCGCAGAAGAAAACATGCCAGGTGTAAGAGTGCAAAGCAAGTATGTTCATGGGATTCATCTTTACATTACGTTTTATTTCTCAAGAACAGCTACAATTATGTTTTTTAAACATCGATCTTGCAATTATAGGAATGATAAACACAATAACTAGATTATTTTTTGTAATTTATCTACGGAGGACCTCTCCATCTTAGCTTTTACGTAACAAAAACAACCATAGGAAACCGGCAAACATGGAGTGCAATATAAAGTTCATTAAAATATAGTTGTTTAAAGCATATTTTTTTTTCGTAGCACTAGCTACTTACGAAATATTTAGTGTTTTACATTTAAAAGATCCAAAGTAATTTTCTTGAAAATCTGCAATATCCTTTTATCCCCCTTCGATTTGTTCATTACTGATAACGATCAGCTTATAAAATAAACAGTTGAGTGTTGTTTTTGCATTTTGATGTAATGTCCATGTGGCTTTATTTAAAACAGTTCACAATTTTGAGACAAAATAATCCTACTTAAGGATTTCTTAATTTCTTCTTTTCTATATTATTTTTTTATGCTAACAAACTTACTGTTGGTGTTTTTTAAACACACAAGCCAGTGTGGGCAATGTTTGAGAGGTAGAACCGGAACTGAAAAATCCAATGCCACAGCTGGGATCTAAACCACAGACCCTCCGCTTACCAGGCGGCGCTCTAATCATTGAGCTACTGTGACAGCCTGTCAGAATGACATTGAGTTCTCCAACTGATTCGTATTCTCAAACCGATACGAATCGGTTGACATTGAATTTTTCAGTTCCGATTCTACCCCTCAATTATTTTATATGCTTCTTCATAATTGGACTTACACGGAGTTGTTTTGTAAAAAATTGTTGTTTTATTCAAGGAGCTTAAGAACAGTATTACCCATGAAATTTCAATCTTTAAATCGGATGCAGTATTTAGTCACGCTACATTACGTAAGCTGTAGATAAGGATAAAAGAATGACAATAGAAAGAATGGAAATGCAAAACCTGTTTAAACACAGGGGTGCAGTAGCTTTAATGTAATGACTTGTTTTTGTCTCGCATCCCTCCCTCTAATCCTTTGTAGCTTTTACTGCTGCTCCAGCCATCACAAAACAAAGGACTTGTCTGTGTTTACTGTTACGCACAAAAGATAATCCACTCAGTGACAAGGGCTATTTACTCCTCCTCCCTCGACTGGTGGTGTCACAGAATCGATCAATCAAAATGGTGTGACAATCTGAGAGAAGAGGGTAAAGCGGTTCATTTGTTTACTAACGACTGTTTAGTACGGAGTTACACTGAGTGCGAAAACGGCACGGGTGTGTCAACCGACACAAACATTCATTGTACGAATAATTTTTCGACGAGAGTTTTTTATTCACTTGTCATTAAATTTAAAATTTATGCACTCCGTGCGTTTTGCATTATTACCGCAGATCTTAATGTACTAATTTTTCCAATTTGAACATATGATTCAGGGCTGTGGCACAAGGTTATTGGGAGGTCGAGGTTAGGCATTCAGAACAGTAAAGATAAGCAATGCATTCGCCCACATAGCAAGTTTATCGCTAGATAACCAGAAGTTTCGTCTTCTCGAACGTTCTGCAGCTTGGTGGAAATTTCCTACCACTATATAAGCGAGCACTCTCCCAAGTTGTCATTTTGGTTTTGACGAAAATTGCTGTTCTCCGAGCGAGTTTGTGGCGACTTGCCTGAGTGCTGTGATTGCAAAGGACTCGAGACCTCTTCTGTTCGACTCCCTAGAGAGGGAACCGTCCGCCGTTGTGTATTTCATTACGTCATGAGAAAGTTGTAGTGAAGTGACAATTAGTACAATTGCAGACACAAAATTTAATGGCTGCTGATAGCTGATCGGTACTATACATTTACCTGTTGTGCAACCAATTTTTGTGGGCGTGATACGTGTATAATTGGATTTTGTGTTGACCAGCTTCTGTCACCCGCCATTATATTTTGTGTCAACCATAGTCTACATTAGTGAAATGACGAATGATAAGTCTCGCTGAAAGTTGAACTACGTCATTAAGTAACAAAAACTGAGTAAAGTGACAGTTGAAAAATTGGACGACGTTACAACATATTTATTGTTATGGATATGCAACAGTATCGTATTTGATAATTGTATTTTGCTCTTTAAATTTTACTATCGTTACTTCCCTTTGTTAACATTTATTTACGAGGTAGGTCATGCAGTATTTAAATATTAACTTCGTCGCAATCAGCCATCCCACTGCCAGTGACACTGACTTAGACAACACTGCAGCCATGGCTAATCAATCAAGTCTGTTGAGACTTGCGTGATCCATCTTGATACTGCTCTTGAACAGCCGAGGGTGATTAATTTTATTCTCGTGCAAATACTTCTGTTACTCAAAAATACACGGGCGTCAAGTCTGTGCAGAAACTAGGAAATGAAACAAATTCGACGTCTCGCATGTTCAAACTTTCTTCTTGTTCAGCAAAGATACACTCTATGCACTTGTATTGCGGTATACTATTGTAGAGCTCCATGAAAATAAATTTAATGGGTAGAGAAAGTCGTATGACACTTATATTTTGCTAAACAATCAATATTATAAATGGATGCGAATGTAACATTCTTATACATGAAAAGTCATTTTAGCCTTCCAAATTCAATTCCAAGAAAATGAAATATACTCGTAACATGAGGTGTCAATAGTGAAAGATATTACATTGAACTACGTGTGTTTACATTTATTTCAGTTTTTAGACAGAACATTTGTAAAACGCTTCCAGCCTCCACTGTCCAACATTGTTGACGCTTCTATATATTAGTGGTTACTGTTAATATCTCAGTAACATTTGTGGCTTTAATGATGAACATAAGAATATGGGAGAACCTAGATTATGTGTGTTCGTGCAATAATGTCGAAACGCAGGCTAATGAGCCGACCTTAGCTTATTCTTGCTGCTAGTATCGGGGACTTTGTACCTACTGACTCACTCCTTCACTTGCCGTGAATGCCAACACTGCAAAGTATATCGTCTTAAAGTATTCTTAAAAGCATTTTTAAAGAGCGTTTAGGAATCGAGGTACTTAAACTTGGCTCCTGGATATAAATATCATCTTAGATCATTTAGCACTCGTATATTGTTTGCCTCCACATACATTTGTCAGCAACTTTTTTCTCGAATGAAGCAAATGAAACATCAGATTCCCACTCCTCGCAGCTAAAGATATCTATAATAGATATGCCGAATTTGGAAGTTAAATTCACTGTTTATTTTGGGTCATGGTTTACTATACAACGTGTTTTAAATTTCTTTCGTCTTGTGAATGCATAGGCAGAATGCTTAGTCGTAACTTAAAACAACACCACTTGCTTGAGCAAAGGTCGATTTAATCTTCTCCTTCCTTCCAAATACATGTCAAACAGAGGGTATTTTACCTACAAAAATTCAGTTTTAGAGCCTTTATACTCATTTTGTTAAGTCACCAACTTGTCATAAACTCTAGACATTCTGAATGGCATCATCATTTGGAGCTTTTACTCTTTTAAATTTCCGATAATACTCTCATTAGTGTAGTAAAGGTGATTGACCCACGCTGTTAAATACCTAGTAAATCGATGATGCAAGCCATTTGTTACACCATATTGTCTCTAAATAAACGATATTTTCACTCAGTCTTCACGGTTGTTTGGCGAAACCACCAGTGAAACAGATGTAAAGACTTTCTGCTGTTACGTAAATGCAAACGTAATCTGCCGGTCAGGAAGAGTTTATGAGGGTCGGCATGCCTAGGTGTGCTGACGTACTTCGTCGACAATTTTACTGCTCACGTTCTCTAATGTGAAAAACAAAAAATGGCCGCAAGGCAGACTGATCTTCTCTGACGTATTCTATCTGGCGACCTTCGATGTATGTGAATTTAAATAGAAAATACTTCTACTTTTCCTTAAACTGCTCAAATGATATCTATAGGCATCTGCTTCAGTTGTTTATATACGAATAGGCAGTAGAAAGTTGAATCCATCATTTTTTCTCTCTGAATAACTATAGTAAAAATGTTTTTCTAGAGATTCAGGAGACCTCAATTCTGTATTTTGGTGAATCTTCAACACTGAATTATTTGAGGGGATTACAGTGCTTCCTCTACCTACTCAATAGATAAATGTAAATATAAAGTAATAAAGTAAATGTGTTGTCTAAATTTCGTCTTAAAAAGGCTGCAGTAATGATACACCTTAAATCTTGCAGTTGGTTTCTTCTCCAAGAGCAGTTCATCGAAGAAGAAATGCATACTTTGGGACAGCCAAGGTATTGTAATTATTATAAAAAGGTTCACTGTTAAGCTGGTCATTATACTCAGAACTGAGATCTTGACTACAAGGAAGGCACAGGAATGCAATTCTACCAGGAAGCATATCTTATTACAGCATCAATGCCTTTACCCTTGAATCACGAATCACTTACGTGGTTGGATAATAATTTAGGTCGGCCGAGTTCTACTGGTTCAGTTTTTGCACTTTGGTTAGAAAAGAACTCTGGGTTGTAATGTTGCATAACACTTGTTTATGGAGGTAACACAGACGTCTTTCATAAAAGCTTTGCCGCAGTGTTAGACTGGGTCATTAAGAAAAATCAACACACATGGCAGTGTTTGGATTTCACAACCTAAAGGCTTCACTAGATTTTAATTGGATAACATAGAAAGCTACCACAGAACGCGAGAGAGGGAGAGAGAAAGGAAATGTCTGCATGGCATACTGATCGTCAAAATGGTTCCATCTTCCGTTTAACACATCATTCTTCTTGGAATCAAACTTTCGCAAGTGGTTCATCATTAACCACACAAATGTCTCCATTGTAATCAATGAAACATTTGGAAGCGTGTTTTTCATGATTTATCCAGGACAGTAGCGAATGTTGGAATAGTTTCTCCCCTGTCACAAATTTCCTGTTCCCATCTTCACATGTTTCAGGGATGTGGGATCAGATGGCGGCTGTAAGTGTGGGATGCAGGGGGATGATGGAATTTGATGGCGCTTGCCTGGCCCGCTCGAGCCCCATTCTGGGAGCGGCTCTTTTCACTCCCGGAGGCCCAGAATGAAGATGGCTAAGACAGGATTGCCGTTATTCTGGAATAGTTAGGGAACCCTCCTTGCTAGTGCGTGTCGTTATACTGCCCTTTGGGTTTGCACTCCTTTCCTTTTCCCCAGGTTGTCACGTTGCAAGCAGAAAGGGCCTACTACGTTACTGTACCCCAAATGGCTGGAGCCCCCTAATGCTTATCTTAACCTCACTACTCTAACAAAATTGGACTAATTAAGGGAAATAAAAACTCGGTTATATTCACAAGCCTTTCTTTAATTTTTAACGTTTGTTGCTTTTTCTGCTACGTATAGAAGTAAAGGCAGTATTGTATTCCGCCAAAAGGTCGAGATTTCACCGGAAATACACGTTTTGAGGTCCCCGAATTTAAAAGAGGCCTTTCTAGTCTTTGTTTTTGAAGGGCATAACTCTAAAACAAAAAGTTCATTAAATACCAAGATAACCCTCTACTCCAAAGTACCCTTTGCATTGAACAATTTTTAAAAAATTGTAATTTTCTCAAAAATGGTTCCAACGATTTTAATCAAAATACCATATATACATAAGACATTTTATCACAAATGAAATATATTGCGTATGCTTGACAAATGTAAATGTTCACCCAAGTCCTCGTCGTTCTAAATAGCTTCTGCATGACTGATAAAGCGTAAGAGACAAATGTCTTGTGGTTTACTAGTTACACAAATAATATAAAATACCTTCCGAATGAAGATAATTTCATAGGCCTTTTCAGAAAATTCAAGACAGTTGTAATTTAAATACCTTAAATATATGACATTTTAATCAAAACCATCAGCGCCATTTTGAAAAAATCGAAAATTTCGAAAAATGTGCTATGTCAAAAGGTAGTTTAGGGTGAGGGGAATGTTTCAAGAAAATCTTCTCATTTTTGGAAGGTGCTAAACCTAAATATCAAGTTGGTAGTTATATATCATGCACATATGGCATTTTTTTTTTCTGAAAAGCTATTATTGGGTTCAGCGATCCTCAGCACATAAGCGCATTCCCGGTGAAATCTCGACATCAAAATTTTCCAGTGAATACAGTAGAGAAAGTAAAAATGACAGAGACTACTTGAAATAAATTGTGCGTTTTAAAACTTTCTCAATTTTTTGCATTTAAAATTTTTGTGTACAGCTTTTTGTATACATCATACAAAATTTCTGCTGAATTATAGGAAATTGGAATCTAATTTTACTGTCAGAATTGTTTCTCTGCCACTTATCGTCGCAAGTAGATCAAGTAGTGTAATAATTCAATAAATCAATTAGGTTCCGGTGGAAAAACTTCTCTGTAAATTATTAGTTGCGTCACATTGGGTACCTTGGGTAGCATGTTACGGGTAGAAACTTTGGGCAGTAGCATTGAAACGCCAAATCTGATTTTTCCTGGGGACTAATGCAAATCACGATAAAAGACGGGTTGGCTGGAACACGGACTGGAATCCATGACTTCCACAATGCGAGCCTTAGATGGCATCCACATGAAAATGTGAAGTTTGCCAACATGTGTAGAAGAAACGAATAAACCGCCCCACATCTGCAGTTAACGTACTTTTGTGCCAACGTTCTACCAAATATATTACAGGGAAATCTGCCAAAAGTTTTTATGCACCGCATCAAAACATGAGCGGTTTTACCCCTTTTCGTCCTATTTTCAGGTTTAAAAACATCCCCATAATCACTCGACTTCGTCTATCCATTGCCATAGAAATTTACATACGCTTCGTTTAGGATATTACCTTATCTGACTCTTACGTAATAGTTGTTTTCCACCCAAGAATTTAACCAGACGTTTGTATGAAATTCTAGGCTTGAGGAACCCAAAATGTTACAAAATGTCCAGTTTGTGTATAAGTGTGTATAAACAACATTACTCAAATACTTTATGGAATAATATGAGTGAACAACGAATGAATTTCATGAGCTCTTTCTCAGTTATGAATCACGAAAACAGCCTCTTCGGGGATGTGCGGATGACTTCTCTAGGAGCCATGGGCCCTAATCGTTGACGATTTTTAAATTTTTTTAACGACACTACCAATTGCCAGGTTGACATCAATGTCACCGGTGTGCCGGAGCTTTGTCCCGCAGTTCTTTTACAGGTCAGTAAATCTTCTGAGATGTGGCTGTCCTTTTTAAACACACTTAAGAGCCATTGGACTGGGTCGGTTTTGAACCGGCGGCCTCGGGTGCAGTAGGTCAGCGTCTAACCAACACAACCACCCAGACCGACTTATGATGACAATGATGATGATGAATAATTGAACATGGACCCGCTTTATAATTATTGTTAAGCTCTACATTTTCCCAGATTTGCTTTTGAAAGAGATTACATTGCTGAAGTGCTGCTATTGATAATTAGCAGGAAACTTTTGACATTGTACATGGTATATAATATAAGAAATCATATTGAACTGGTATATGTATTTGAGATACCATCTTGGATCTTACATAAACTTACTGGGGAAGACATCTCTTACGGCCTTCAGGCTCGCAGTACACAGTACAGATATTACATTTTCTCCAAGTCAATAATGTGAGGACTTCCCAGAAGTAGACTCAAAGCAAATAGCAAGAAGCTTAAGGTGACCTGCACTAAGTTCTCTGGACTAATGATATGGATATTTACAGAAGCAAAACCGCAAGTTGCTTCTATTTTTCTCAGACTCTCAAAATCAACAGCAAGAGAAACCGGTCTCTTCTATCTTTCAGCAATGAACTCTGTGCATTTTCTGTATTTCTACAGGTTTACCTGATATTTGTCTGTGTTAAAAAACAGTTTAAATTGTTTCTTCGTCAGCCTTGTAACTAAATAAGATTGGTTTATTCTTGTTCGTCCATGCATAGTCTGGCGATACGTTTTATTCGTTTATTTAGATTATACATACCTTTTTATTGTACTTACTGTACACTTTAGATGTATCAAAGTAAACACAATAAACTGCTTAAATGTTATAACCGGATCACTTTATAACAATAGACGTGGGTGCGTGAAAATGCAAGAATTGATAAGAATTGATGAAAAGTAAATTTGCAATAGTAGTCAAAATATGTTTTCGTTATAAACAAAGCGGTATGGCATGCCGAATATAAATAATCCCTAGCGCACAGTGGTTAGATAAAAACATTTTTTTTTTCATTTTGGGTAAATAAGAGCCAAAAAATATTCAATGTATAGGGTAATTTAGGGTGGGGACGAAGATTTACAGAGTTCATTTTCCCTGCCATGCAACTGCAAAACACCCGCCAACCTGAAACAGCCAAACAGGATGAAAGATGAAGTGAAATTAGATGTGAGGTGAAATGGAGGGACAGGAAATTCGGGTGATGCAATTAAACCTACCCAGAATTTGTCTAGTGACCCGGAGGTAACCCCCGAAAACAAAAAATCAGAAAGGTCTCCACGAAGATTGAACTCACGGTCTGCTTAATGCAAGTCGCACAGTTACCGCGGCGCCATCTGGCTTGGTTAAACACAACCATTGTTAAACAACAGTAAATAGTTCAAGGTAATCATTAATCTTAAGTGGAGTGATTCCATATCAGTCCAGAAAATGAGCTAAAGAATAAACACGAGTCCGGAAAGCTGTTGTGGATGCATTCATGGCAGCAAGACATTAATTAATATTTAATGTTGTCTGGCAGTTTATCAATATTCCCCACTAGAGCAGAGGGCGCCATTGATTTCCAATGATGACAACAATAAATCAATGTAGTATTTAAGCCTGAGACACCAGAAGGTCAAATTGTGGCTTCTTCCTCTATTCTAATGGACTTCTTTAGAATTTAGATAAAGTATAGTATGTATAAGGCATGGACAGCGCGGTACGGCCCTCGACTTCCCGATTTAGAACTCTTCCATGAGTCACTACCGCCTGTATGGTTCACCAACTCGTAATTCCCAATTTCCTTGAGTCACTCTCAGTTTTTATGTTCCAGCATGTCACTTTTGACACGATTAGGCTATAACGTTTACCACGCCAACACCTGGTAAACAAGTTTCCTGCTCTAGTTGTGCCAAGTTGTGCAATTTATTGGGGATTTTTTAACTTCATGTAATCTTTGGATTCATTAAGAACGAATGCATAAACATCAGTGGCGATAGCTAGTTGGGTTACCCGTAACGTAAGAATTAGATATGTCAGAAGTACTGACAACTTATCGGCCCGAACGCATATAAATGCTGCCTGATGAATATGTATAAGATAGTTAATGCAATGTCTTGGCAAAATAAATTTATACTAATATTATAAAGAGTGATAACTTGTATGGGTATGCATGTAGGGTAATCCAGGGTTCACAGCGAGATGGAAAGTTAGGGAAGGTTTGAGAAAGTCAAGAAATTACAAAATGGTCAGAGAAAGTTACAAGAGGATTAAAAACATTGGCGTGTGTCAGGGAAATTAGTTCAGTTATCATATGTTGATAATTCATACTGATGAAAATCTAACTGCTAAGGAAGTGTGACATTTTTTGATCCTTTAATCCTTAAGAATAGTTTGTACAACAGAGAGAAAGTCATGTAAGTGCAACACATCATATCTTTTTAAACTGCCGTTTATCGAATACTGAGAGAGAGAGGGAGAGAGAGAGAGAGAGAGAGAGAGAGAGAGGTGGGAGGGAGAACAGAGAAGAACTTTCAAAATCTCTGAATAATCTATTCTAAATATGTAGATGTAGGCAGTGAACTTTCTGGAGGCCTTTCAATAACCTTCACAGAAGAAGTCTGTTAGCAGGCCACGTTAAATAATTGTATAACGAAAGAAAATACAAATATAATGAACCGGCGAACCGCCATTTTATATTAAGAACAGAGAATATCATTTTTCTGGATGTTAGTCTAATTATTCCCAAATTTACTCGACCATTTCTACCACCAAAGGGCACTTTTAAACCATGCAATTTTTCTGAACTTGACTGTCGATTGGAGGCTAAGGAAGTCACGTGTTTCACATTCTTTTTATCTGTTATTAGGAATAACCGGGCTGTAAAAATTACAACAAGAGGCTAACAGCAGGTAAATCGGCTATTTAGAATTAAAAAGAAATGTAGGCTAGGTTTTGTGTTCAGGTTAGATGAAAAGCAGAAATGTGCCAGAAACCGACAGAAGTAAGTTTTGCATCCTCTCAGACCATTATTTCTTGCAAGACTTCTTTCTGTGTATATGCATGTCTCCCTTGAGAATATAAGGAGATGGTATAGGTAAACATTTGTTTCGTAAAAGGAAGACGTCTGTAAACTACATTTCTTGTTATGTCTTGCTGTCCTTCTACCGTATCGTCTCGTTATTTCACACTGTTTTCACGGATGACTTCACTGACTCATAATTCCTCAGAGCTCTAGGAATGGGAAGACATTTGTTAACGCCATTGCGACCTCCAGTATGAATAATTAAGCTTTAATTAATTGTTTTGAGTATAGAAATTGTACTATCAAATACCACTTTATAAACTTCTTAAGATGAATTTTAATAAATGTTATTGGGAAAATGGTAGTTTCAAATTTATCTTAAAATTTAAAATAAACAACTGATCTTTATTGCTTTATAGATTGTAATGTATAACTACCTATTTTACACAGCAGCATACTTAAAAATTACGACGTGTAATAATCACTAGACCGCATCTACCGCTTATGTATTTGTGATGTTCAAAATGAACTGTGATGCAAAGTCCCACCGACTCTGAGGGAGAGATTATATATTTTTAAATGCTCGGATATTGAAACATTCAGAAATTTATATCCAAATAAAGGAAGAAGTTCTAGGAAGTGGTGTTACAGATTTCTATCCCAAGAATGTCTTTGTTTGCTTGATGAAATTATGTCCGAATATTCTATAGCTCGTGGACAATATTACAAATGCTTAAATAATGGAAGAGATTGTCTGGAACAGTTGAGTAAGCTTCAGTTTCGTGACTCTTCTAGCACTCTTCTGAATGTACTAAACCCAAACAATCGTTATTTCATGCAGTGCTGTCATATTGTAGGTACACAGGCGTTTGCAGAAGTCAGGAGCAGCAATCGAGTGTCATCTGTGTGTAATTCTAGATCTTATGATCCGTTGACTTGAATTAGCCAGTAACAAAAATAGAGTACATTTTCAAACTGTGCTACTCAATACTATAGAACGTTCAAATGTGCACAACATACACATTTCTTAAAAAGTTAATTCCATAAATATTGTGACGAAATGACAATGTGATAAACCCACTTCTGACACCATCTGAAAATTGACATATTCATTTACTTTTAATGTCGCTTATTTCTCTTCTAAAACTGAATCACAAAAACAGTCCACTGTTTTCTCATTAACACGCTTTACAATTTGTCATGAGCTTGCAACTTATAGCTGTGCTGTCCTATCGTAACCTTGACACACACTTGTCATTCTACTCCCTCTGTCTCACATAAAGCTGGCTTCGACTATATATACACACAACACTTTCTCGAGTACTTCAACACTTAAAAGTGAACTCGCCTTTGTCCGTGCCCTCTCGCTGTTATAGTCTAGGCGAAGTGCCCCCGAATTCTCTGTAAAATACATCTTTTTGAGAAACCTCTCGTAAACAAATCGGCAGTCGAAAGCTTCTCGAACAGTCTAGAATCGTGTTTTTGTTCCAGCCTGTCTATTGTCCTTGTTTATTGGCCGAGTGTTACCCAGCAACGTCGTGGTGTGAGGTAGCTTGATCTTGAGCGTCTCTGACGGGGGGGCCAATGATTGGCGTTACACTATTTTTCTTTTATATAATGCAATCTCACTAAATAAATGCTGGTAATGAATGTGAGATAAACTGGAATTCAAATGCGGTAGTATCATAACGTTTTGTTGCCATAGTAATATTAATTAAATACTTTGAGTGGGCTAGTTTTTCTCCATAATGCGACAAATTTGCTGACAAAGACTGTAAATAGTTACATAATCAAAGACATTCCTTTAGAAATTAATATAGCTGTTATTGCGTATTTCAAACCAACAACTTTTACCATAACCTTCTCATGACCACTCGCTCCAGCTGCTCATAGAGTTACTTCAGTTGCTCTAAATTTTGTGGACAAATGCTACACTCTGAATGAGCTGAAAACTAAATTCACAATCTCAAGTCAATCCATGCTTGAAGAAAACAGGTACAACACACGTAGATTTGGATTACAAGCCCCCATCTTACAAATCCACAAAGTGGGCCTAAGGTTTATCATAGATTGAACCAATAAATCTAAGAAAAGATGCATGTTAATGGAACATTTGTCCAAACATTTTCCTACTCGCGTACATTCATTCAAGAGAGAGAGAGAGAGAGAGAGAGAGAGAGAGAGAGAGAGAGAGAGAGAGACAGACACGTGACATCTAATACATAAGAATTATCTAGGTGCTTGTGACCAACGATTTGGGAAAAGTACCGTAACGTATCCTTCAGTGCTTATATTGCGTGACCTTGGCTAGAAACAACCTGCTGCAGCTGGAATGTGGTTTCACAAAAAAATATGATTTAGGGCTCTAATGCTGTGTTCACTTGGGTGCCCAAATTTCCTGTGCTATCTACCATTTTCTCTTTCTACACCATACCTGTTATCTTTGACATGTTTTGTCGGCTTTATGAGCATAAACGCTTCGATCAGTGGTCTTGCTGGGTTGGTGATATTAAACGTTTGAATAGCAGTGGTCCTTGGAGACATCCTCAACCAGCCATAAGAGATCTCTTTCACATTTCATCATTCTTTACGTAATTATGTACACATTGCAGTGGTCCAGGATGTAGAGAGGTCAGTGATCCCAAATTATTTGGCAGCTACTCAGCAGGCAGGTTTTGTAGCCTATTTCATCATCATGTGTCAGGTGCGATGTGTATGTAGGTAACCAGAAACTTCATGCAAATGTAGTCATTATGAAGGAAAGTAACCACTGTGGATGCACCTGTTTGCATTTGTTGCAAAGAACTGTGTGGCAAATAGCAACTACTATATTTGCTTTCTAAAATACGTTCGCCCATAAGTTAACAGAGTTGTGGGAGCTGATTTTGGAAACATGCACTAACATTTAACATACTTCCTTGCAAGTAAAGTTATTCAAATCTTGGCGTAATTGAGTTTGTCTTAGAGATACGCCGAAATAAATCTGTTGTATTCAATCACATGGAGCGAGATGGCTCTGAGGTAACGTGGGAGGCTTGCAGCCTTCGGGCGGTCACGGGTTCGAATCCCAGCCACCCTGGCCTTCAGTTTTATTCCTCGTTTTCGCAGTTCGGTAGGCGAATCCTAAGGTGGTTGCTCTTCATGGCGCTTGGCTGGTCAGCGGGTGTCCCTTCCTTCCCTGGGTGTCCCTTTTTTTACTCTGCCTAACATCGCAATTGGGAGGTTTTATACCAAGTGGAAGATACTGCTTCGGTCATACGTTATCCAGGGGTTCTAAATGGCGAGTCAAACAAATATGTCCAATAGAATTGTCAATAAAGAGCCGTTTAGTCGAAAACAAAAGCGTCAAATACTTGGAACCAATTGGCTTCTTCACGAATGGATATAAATGGTTTATTTTACAAATTGTCGCACAAACACTGTGTGAACAATCCTCTAATGCTTAATTTGAATGAGTTTAGCCACAAAGTTGCCAAATCTCTCTTAGAAATAAAACTTTGCTTGACATTTGAATATTAAATTACAGCATTGTTCATAGAATGTTTGCACAACAGTTAGTGAAATTGTAAATCATATATTTCCAACAGTAAACCATGTATTTCCATTCTGGAAATATTTGACACAATATTTTCGGCAAAATGATTCTCCGCTCTTTCGTTCCCAAACATTCATGCCCCACAGAATGAGACAGACAGCATTAACCAGCTCTGTGTGTTACTTTATCACTAATTCATCACTGTAATTGTTCATGTAATGAACGCAGGAAGCCTAAGGAAAACTAGTATTCACTTTTCGAAACCTCTTGTTGATAACATACATGTAGTAATAACAGGACAATTAAGATTTGATTGAAATTAAGCACCTATACCCTGCTCAAGAGGGATATTAGGACATAAATTGCTTGATTCAAGAGTAGTAGCAAAAGCCAGCATGCCTACAGTTTTGAAAGCGAAATGTTAATTACACCGCTACCCACACTGATATAAACCAGTCCTATCCGTTTCCTTTCGATTGGTCCAAGTGAAACCAAGAGTCGGGCGTGCACTCTTTGGTAAGTCATGGTCCAGATCCCTTCCTGTGATACCAGGCAGGCCACGCCTAAGATACCGATAATACTGAACTATCCTCTCTAACCAGGTGTTGCGTCTTTGTTCCTCTGGTCATTCCTACAGAGGTTCAACACATTCCGAAGTTCACCACCAGAGTCTTTGGTATCCTTAACCACCCATCTTTAAGTGCACTCTTTTATTAATCTTGTTCTTCCTCATTGGGGCATGCAAATATGTTCTGTAATAACTTAAAACTATTTGTAGCTTACCACTTGGAAATGTGCAAATAAAGCTGGGCATATTCTAATATGGGTGAGTAATTGTATCTCTGAAGCAAAAACCAAAAGTGGGTTAACATGTCTAATGCAATAAAGCATATAACAAAACACAAGCTTCCATAAAACAACGTGTATTCATATTGGCTCACTAGCTCTCTGATGTAAACTAATCCCATGTGGTGGTTTTAGATAAAATATCAAAACAAAACCTGGAAAATTTATTTGTCAGGACTACATTCACGATTTACAAAAAATACCATTGTCATTGTAAAACCTTCACTTAATCTCTTATCTACATTTAATTCGTACTTAATTTTACCATTCCAAGCGTATTATTTGTTGAGGCACTAGACTCCATGCGTTTATCTCTAAGACCACTACAAGCAAAATGAAATGAGCAATTAATAACAAAGCAGACGATCGTAACCCATGACATGAAATGTTCAAATTACATTTCAGAAATATGTTCTTTTCATTCAGTAGTAATTCGTCTAGTGAAATTATATTTTGTGGGGTTATCACGCATGTCCAACTTTTTTTTCTGCTTGTTATGTTTTACCCATCCCATTACCTAATTCCTTTCATCAAATGCTTGGTAAGTTATTTGGTCTAGGTTTTGGGCACCTTAACGTTAATTTTTTTTAATTATTTACACACGCCAAGAGTGTAAAACAGAACATGCGCAAGGACCAAATTAACTTTGAAGTTCGAGCTACATGCTTCTCGAAAACGTGGAAAGGGATGTGAAGAGGTTCTGAATCCCTAGGATTGAAATACATGTTAAATATAATGAATAGTTTAACATCAATAAAACACCTACATACCTAGTTTGTGATAGTGACTTTTCTCTTGCTCTCTTGAAGTTCCTTTATTCCTGAAGGATAACTTCAAACGAGGAACACGTTCTTCTTTGGCGGTGGAAACCTTTTATTGCTCAACCGGTTTCAGGCGCTGCCGCCTCGTATGATGCTTTGTGTTCTTAAATAGGCCATATTTTAAACCAGTCCAAATATACAGTATACAATCAGCCAAAAATTCAAACCTCCCCCAGGCTATGGAACCTCTCCTCTGAAGACATCCGTCATTTGTTCGCTGTATGCCTATCACCACCATCTACCATCAACATGGAATTCAACGATGCTTATTCATGAATAGTAGGCTGTACAAGAAACGAATCCCTGAAAACTTACCATATTTTATAAATGCGTTTTTAAATAAGTTAAAAGTCGAAGGTTTCTAGTTGAAGAGTAATTAAAAATGTCATTAGCCTCAGTATGTAAGACGGAGAAAAGAAAAAGAAGGCATAAGTGCTCGTTACCTAGGAAGTTACATGTCCTACATAGGGAAGTACTTTTGGGAACTTATTGGTTGAAGACGAAGGTGTTGTGAGAGAGAGTGTCTGTTACGTGAACGGTCCGCGAGTTTGACAAGAGGCAGCCCCGCCCATTAGCGTGTCTAAGCGGGACATCCTTTTCTTTGTCTGTAATTTTGTTCGCCCATACCTAATTATTTACAGTAGTACTTTCCTAACTTTTACCTAGAGTAGACTGTCGCCAGCCGCTGCTCTCCTGTGTATTTCCTGATACTGATGGATGGCGTGTTTTAGCGTTCATATCGATCACTGCCTCCGGACATTTATTTTCCATAGCAACCCACAATACTGGTGATATCAAAGCGATGTATTTTTGCTGTTCGACACGTTAGCCGTTTGCTATCTAATTAATGGAGAAGTTGCAACTTTCAAATAACGGAAGGTTTGTTCCAGATATGTGACCAGCTTTTAAACGCTAAGCAATACAGTGTCCATTTGCGTAACGAGTTTTCTCGTTAGTCTAGTGTAATTAGATGAGTCTGCACTGATTTGTCATCACCTTTATGAGATGCATTTACCTGTTTGTGTACTGTATGCCCAGGACAAGAAGGCAAGCCTTAGGAATCTGTAGCGTAATCATTTTGTGCTTCCCGCACGATGTTTATGCCTAGTTTCCGAGTACGACAAGGATGCTAGGTTCGTTTAAAGTACACAATGTTGTCACATAACTCACCCATAGCTAGAAATATGCACTCTCATACACTCATTTCCTAGTAAACAGGTCCGCTACCCGAGTAGATACACAGTTCAAACCCCCTCTGCCCTTCATTCCCCTCTAGCCTTCTTGTCGTGGGCATACAGTACTAGTACTTAGGATGTTTAATATTCACTCTATTTGCTACTTGGAGCATTGTTCAGCACCATTTTATCAATTTGTCTTTGAAATAAGTTACAAACCACAGTTCAGAAATTACAGCTTCATGCATAGAAATTCAAGACTACTTTGTAGACATTGGCTTGTAGAATTGTTTCATAATAATTGGGCCCGATACAGGGAGGTGATGAGGCCAGCATCACGTATCCTTCAACTGGAATGTTGACTTTCTTGGCCAGGATCGCTACCTATTGCAGCTCCTCACCTTCCCCACGATGCTAAATGACCACCGGTCCTATTCCCAGGACTTAAAATCCACATCCCCATTAGTGGGATCAAACTCGGCGCATTCCGTTACCGGAAACCAGAACTCCATTCTCACTCCCCCTAGCCCACGGCGCAGCATGATATAACTACCTAAGCCCATAATGTGACCCAAATTCCAAGTAGTCGCATCACTCTGGGGAAAAAACAATTATGAGTCAATTATATTAAAGCAAGAGTGGGTACATCTTTCTGTACTCTTATCTCTTACACTGACACTCTAACATGGTGTTATGTGATGTTATGCTCTGGTAAAATGAACGAACGCTGTAGAAACTCGTTCAGTTTATTTGGAGGTACGTTGTATAGCGTTTATTGTTGATCCCCAGAAGAGCAGCTCCATGGATGTAATTCTATCTGGTTCCGGATCCCTGTTACCCGAACAACACAGATGACTCATAGACCCCTGTCTGACACTTGTGGTAGCTGGAATGCAACGCTACACTTCGAAAGGAATTTCTGTCACGTATGTGGAACCTGTTTCGCGAATTAAAAGTTCTACCCGAAGCGCTGGATCATGTGTTGAATGTGGAACGTTCAAACATCACGTGTTTTCCCCCTGGGTAGAGAAAACTAGACTTGCTTTATTGATGAAGTGAGATCCAAGTTTAGTGAAAAAGATTACACATCAAGTTTTTGACAGTACCAGCGCAACAATGATACCTTTTAAAGCATCAAACAAGGATTAGTTTTAATTAAAATATTAAGTAATTTGGTTTTTCGTGAACAAAAAGAAATTGCAAGGGGCTAGGTCAAGGCTGTGTGGTGGAGGGTCCATGGTGCTGACTTTAGGCATCCAGATATTCAGTTGTGAGTTCTTTTGTATGTGACGATGCGTTGTTACGAATTCAAATTTCTCTCTCTCCATTTATATGCCACCTTTTAACACCTAAGTCATATCGGCGACTTTACCTTTGGAACAATTGCTTGTGCCAGCGATTTTCACTCGTTTACTGCTGGTGGCCAGCCTGATGTAAAGTTGTTTTTCTTTTTTGGGCTTTTTTCATTAACCTTTTTCAACATTTGCGGCAAACAGTTGTGTACCAATAGGTAATCACGGTACGTCTATCTTCTAATACTATAGCACCATTACTGTTTTATCAGCAATCATCGGACATGTGTAAACTTAGGTTCTGTTTGAAAGAGCCACTGAGCGGAATGACATTTTTTTTTTCAGGATCATTACAATAGATCAAACATTCATAACCAGTAACATATTACATTCTAAATTTGAACTCTCTCCTTGGAATGTTTCCAGACTTAGTCTGCACCAATCAATGCGTTGTTTTTATCGGGTGTCAGTTTATGTAGAATTCATCGACAATAAAGTTTTCTCATATCTAACTGTTGATGCAAGATGTTTTGGAGTCGATATGTACGTCGTTCCTTTAGTATTGATCAAACAGTGGCTATATTTTCATCCGTAACAGCACTATTTGAGTGTCTCACGAAATTCATCATTAAGAAAAACTGCTTTATTTTGAATTCACTGTAACAATTATAAATGTTTAGATTTGTAGGAGCTTCTATGCCAACTGCCTAAGACGATCTTCAAATCGTTTAATGACGATTAAATGTTGTAAAAATCATAGCTCGGAAATCTCTGCACAAATTCATTTGTGGGTGAACGCACATGATGGTAATTAATAAACTATCAGGATAGACCTAGCGAACTACACAACAATTAAGTTGCAAATCATTAAAAAGTAGCTGTCAAATATAACACATTTATTTGTTTTTAGAAACAAATCGGTGTCGCTTCCATATGCACAACCAATCACAGAACTTCGTAGTGCAATGCGTTACTCAGCTGAAACCGATACTTTGCCAAAAAGTTTTGCTCATGTTGTAAGGAATCGATTGTTTTTGTAGTAACACAGTTTACTCTATCGGTAGGATATTCCCCATATGTGAAAGATTAAGTTTTCGACCTTATGATTTAAATTTTTTAAATCCTAAAGCTATGAAGCACTTCAATTAGCTTTCATATTTTTGAACAATAATATGAAAAGAAGGATTGGAAAGAATAAGCACTACGAGCTAGAAAAATTAATAAAAAATAATACATAAATGAAATAGTAAATTCACGAGGGAAGCAAATGAGAATATCATATGCAGAGCTATGTATTTTTTTACTTTCTGTTCCGCGTACATACTATATAGAAAGTAACCGAGCGGGATGACTCAGGTGTCTGTGGCCCACATTCGGGAGATCGTAAGTTCGATTTCCGTGGCCTTCCTGACCCATGGATTGTTTTCGGAGTTTTTTCCGGCAAGGCGAGCGCTGGAAAGGATAATTACATCTCCCAATTTCCTATCCCTTCGTTTCGCCTCACTTCTCATTTCAGTTTAGCTTTCATCGTAGTTGGCTGTTTCAGGGTTTTACAGGGAGAGAGAAATTACTTTGTGGTTGACACAGGCTCCTTGTTGTGCAACTGCTGGAGGGCTCGTCATCTATGTAACCAATCATTGAATCATTGCTGACCTGGGAGTTTGTCTTTCTGAAGTTATTGGTAGAAGAGATACCATATCCGCCACTGGCTGACTCAGAGAAGCTTGTGTCAATCAGGAAGTAATTTCTTCAGTACAAGTGTCGTTGGGGATTTCGGCGTATGCAGCAGCGAATTGTCTTTCTGTAAATCCTCGTCCACCGGATCGTGGGAGGTCTCCTAGCCCAGGGCCTCCCAGTGGTATGTAAGCCCTCAGGGAAAGGGGAGCACTAAGCCTTTGTCTCTCTTATTGTTTCTCAGTTACACAAAATTACTCAACATTATTCAGAATGCCTTGGTCCTAACAGGATGTTTGGGACGCAAAACCGTTTTATTGAGGAAATTTACTGAAAGTCTTCGCATTGCCGATTTATAATGTACTTAATTATGAAGTTTAGTATTTATCAAACCTGTACAGTTCACTCTGTTGCTCTCTCTCGCTCTCTCTCTCTCTCTCTCTCTCTCGTACCTCAAAACTCGTTTATTCGGCGAAATACCACACTCGCATTTTTGTCTGGAGTGGAATATTTTCACTACCTACCATAAGGAAGCGGTAGGGAAAGTAATAATGAACTTGAACAACATCTTTGCCCTTTTAAATCTACCCTTACGTACCACTTTGAAGAGAAACGTTTTTCTCGCAGAAAACTCAGCACATGCACAATTTCCTGCTTAACAGGGCATCCCTTCTCACTTGAAATTAACAAGAGACTTTCAAGTTCTGTTTACTTAGAGCAAAAAATGCTTAAGGCTTTCACATTAAAACTGCCACACCTCCAGTATCAACAAGTTGACCTTCAAGTTACAAACAGAAAGGAATGGAATATTCGGACTATCTTCTTATTAAAATAGTTGAACAAAAACTAGCCCGGGATAGGTACATTACTGTAGAATACCTGTTGAGGAAGAAGAGACAACAAATGAATGTTATTACCATCATTGTTGGTACACGAGTTCAGGATCTTCAACATTAACCTTTCTTCTGACTATTTTAAGCTAAAAATCTGATGTGTCGCATTCACACGTTTTTCTCTACTCTTCTACAAAATAATTATTACAAAAGCCTATTCTTCTATCTACTTGTTAATTGAGACAGATTAAATTACCCCCTCTCACTCACTAGATTACCTTTACTATGCCGATTAAATACTAGAATTCATTAACAGATAATTACAGAAGCTAGAGTAAATATCAAATAATAAAAATACAAATAAAATTAATATAGTAAAACCAACAACACTATACAATTCTGCAGCCAACAATGCAATTCTGACTCTGCTTTTAAATGTGATATATAGTAAAATTTTAAGCTTAGAAGGGAAATAATTAAATTATGATATCATGTGAAAACTTCCAGCTCTATTCTATTTACATAGAGGACAAACCAGGAAAAACACTGGTCAGTTTAAGTATATTGGATTGAAGAAAAAGTGATTTAAAATGCGTCTGTTTTGCAACAGAAAGATTGTGTGTGATAAAAGAATACCAATATAGTCAAAATTCAAGGTTTATCCCATAGTACATAGCATCTCGGAAATGGTTAACGCACAACACATTTTGTTTCACAGAAATTATGTCCTTCAACGTGATTTACATTTTTTGTATATTAAGATTTTGCCTATCGCGGTTTTTGAATTACACAAGTCATTCAGTCTCTCATGCAAAATGTCTTAAAACTGTGGTATTTTAATCAAAATGTTTTAAACATTTTCGTGTCACATATTTTGAAGAAGCTGAACCTAATAATTTTGGTACTTCTCGGACATTTACTTTTAACTTATACTGTTCACGGACCCTGAGAAAATCATCTTTCACATTTGTGCATTAGTGCGTAGTCCAATATTTATACATGATAAATACGTATTATGGGAATGCGTGCTACATAAAATAAAATATTCAAACGCAAATTTTAGGGTGGGACACGAATTGGTGGTGAAGAACACGAACATAATTGTTATATTTCCTGAAGGTTAAGATCTGCGTGTGCACTCTGTTTTGTGGAGGAGAAACGCGGAATGCCAGCTCGTTATGTTTGACCCTCTGGCACCGTCATTGGGAATACAATGGACTGAATATTTTGGAGCCTTAACAATATTAGCTCAGTCGGTGGAGCACCTGCCTACTGTGCTAGGGTCTCGGCTGGAAGGGTGGGAATTTTCCCCCATCCTCCCTAGGATCTGGAGGAATGAATTGGAGTGTGAACATGTGTGTGACTTTAAAGTAATAAACCAGTAGTAATAGAAATCCAAAAATCTGATGTGTTGCACTCACATGACTTTCTCTACTCTTGTACTAACCATTCTTATAAACTCTTTATTTCTATATCTTCTTTCTTGATAGTTGAGATAAACATTTGTACAAATTATCTTATTCCTTATTTCCTTGTAGGTGCAAGGGGAATGTTAGAATACTGTAGGCTTTGTGCGAGTCAAATGTTTGAGGTTCTGTTGTCTTTGCATACTTAACATATAAAAAATGAACAACGATGATGCATTTCACGAAAGTTCCAAGTTTTCCGAAACTCACACACATAACAAGGAATATCTCCGAAATGGTTCACCCTACAAGAAAATTTATTGAGACATAAATTGTGTATTTTAGCAAGATCTACATTTTTGTATAGTATGATTTGATCTATCTCTAACGGTTTACCAGTTATGCAAAAGTCGTACAGAGTAAATACGACTACAGGGGCTATAGCCAGAAAATTCAAGATACACATTTCATTTGTCATCAAAATATCTCAAACATATGACGTTTTAATCAAAATCGTTAGAGCCATTTTCAAGAAAATCAAAATTTTCGAAAAATCTTCCATGTAAAGGGTAGTGTAGGGTGGGGCTATTTTCTTCAAAATATTTGTGTCGCATCCTTGAAATACATTAAACTTAAATACCAAGTTTGGCTTTTAACCGACTTTTCGTTTTTGAGCTATGCTGTCCACAGACTGACAGACACACACACGGACGTTTTTCTAAAAACGCTTTTTTTGGATTCAGGGGCCTCAAAACATATATTTCCGGTGAAATCTCGACATCGAATTTTTGGGTGGAATACAATACTTCCCCTACTTACCAGTAGAGAAAGTAAAAAAGAAAACCATGGTCCACAAGTAATCCGTGTGCTGTAAAGGTGGTTCGAATTCCCTGCATGTATTGTTTTAATTTACTGCGTAAAATTTACAAATAAGGTTGGTTGAACAATTGTTATGTGTAAGTTATTATTTGAACTCGTACTTGTTTTATTTCTACCTCATGAAAATACTTGTTCATTAAAGTGCTGAGTGAGCGTTTGTTTATCACTCGTGTAAGGAAGTTTTGTAAGCTCAATTCTCCTACCGAAAGAAAATAAAAAACGTCATCTTTGTAAGGAACAAATGACAGTCGGATCTTCTACGCTGCTTACTTTCAATGGCACGACCTCCGTAATGTTTGCGAAACAAAGACAAAAGAAAATTATTGTTTTGCCGCGTGCAAAAACGTTTTCGCCCATATGTACACAAGGTTGTAAATACCAGCAGCGTATTGTGACATGCTACGTCACGTGACCGTGAACCTGGAAGTGCAAATTTTATCTTTGTCTGGCCACCGTCAACAAATATTATAAAGGACCGCTTGGTTTGGGGAATTTTCTTAAAAACGACGAAATACGTATATGTATATTTTGCCTTCTGTTGTCTGTAGATTACGGAGAGAAAATAATATATTCCAACCAAAAATTCAACACCTAGTTTTCACCGGAAATCATGTTTTGAGGCTCCCTGTATTGAAAGTAATGAATTGTTCATAGAGGTGTACCAACATACGGCTTTTCTTTTTCCTAAAAGTGAACATTTGTAACTTTCTGTATAACTTACCAATAATAAATATTGGAAGTATGTATTGCATGTCACCTAAACTTCGATATGAAAATGTAATTGACAATACTCTATTTTTAATACTCTGAATAAACGAACAAAAAGATTTTTATAAAAGGCTCTTTAAAATCAATCGTTTGAATATCAAAGTTCAGCATCTTCCAGAGGAGGTTTTGAAGACAATTCACTCACACCAAACTACCCTTCGTGTGGAAGCAGTTCTGTTATTCTCCATTTTCTCAATAATAGCCATTGATTTTGATTAAAATGTCTTGACTTTTCTGGGAATAGCTTTGAAGTCATCTACATTCCGAGCTTCTTTTGTGTAATTGGTAAACCGTAAGGGATAGACAATCTTACTCTAGTGGATCTAGTTAAAGAAAGCACACAATTTGTATCCTGAGGCCCACATATCCTCTAGCACATTTATCATTAAGATTTTTTATTTTTCCGAGCCATATATTTGTCTGAGAGCTATAATGCTAATCGAAGATTATTCAGATTTGTTTTATTGTACTCAAAGATCATGAAAGACGCTTGACAACCGTGCCAAGTTTGAGGGAAAAACATGGCAATATCGCACCAAATGGAAATTTTCTCTACCATTAGACATTCTCTTGTCTCAGTTACTGCTATTGCAAACTCTATGGACGAAGGGATACCATATGAATGCAACATGTCGGATTTTTAAATTTTGTGGGCCTCAAAAATGTATTTCCAGTGAAATCGTGTTATAGGTTTGTGACAGAAGGTAAGAAGTATTATGAGTAGAGAAGGTTTAATGAATGTAACTTATTCGATTTTTACTGTCTCTACTACTAAAGTAGAAGGAAGTATTGTATTCCACCCAAAAATTGATGTCGAGATTTCACCGGAAATATGTTTTGAGGCCCCCGAATACAAAAAAAAAAAAAAAAAAAAAAAAGAAGAAGAAAAGAAACACTTTTAGAAAAAGGTCCGTGTGTGCGTGTATGTCTGTCCGTCTGTGGACAGGATAACTCAAACGAAAAGACGGTTAAAAGCCAAAGTTGGTATTTAAGATTGTCTTTCAAGGATGCAATTCGAAGATTTTGAAGAAATTTGCTCCACCCTGAACTACTCTTTACATGGCAATTTTTTCGAAAATTTTAATTTTCTTGAAAATAGCTCTAACAATTTTGATTAAAACGCCATATGTTTGAGATAGTTTTATGACAAATTAAATTTGCTTCTTGAATTTTCTGGCTATAGCCCATGAAGTCTTATTTACTCTGGGTGACTTTTGCATAGCTGGTAAAGCATAAGAGATAGACCAAATATTACTATACAAAAACTGTAGATCTTGCTGAAATACACAATTCATGTGCAGACAAATTTGTTTGTAGACTTAACCATTTCGGAGATATGCCTTGTTATTTTTGTGAGTTTTGGAGAACTTATACTTTTGTCAAATGGAACATCGTTTTTATATGTTAACCGTGCAAAGAGAATGGACTTTGAAAGCTTTAAAAGATTTGACTATCGCTCAACGCCTACTGTATTCCCATATTACCCTTGCACCTACAAGGAAATAAACAATAAGATAATTCCTACAAATGTTTATCTCAACTAACGATCTAGGCATAAGAGTTTGTAAGAATGGTTAATAGGAGAGTAGAGAAAGTCATGTAAGTGCAACACAGACTGTTTAATATCAAACATCGTTTATATTTAGTTTCTGTTTTTGATAGAATGTATGTTGGCAACCCCTTACGTCGAGGATTTAATTGTTGAAGTAACTCCAGGTATATGCTGCCACTAGTTGTTAGTACCATAATAGCAAGCCAACATAGGTAAACCTGATATTCTGGAGTAAAAAGATCAAATTTGCTTTACAAGTATGAGATAGTGCTTAGGCACTAGATTAACACGTAGTGTTGGAGTGAACATGACGTGAACATGCCGCGCTAAATCAGCTTGATTTATGAGGTGAAGTTGCAGAAGTCTGCTACATATGGTGCAGTGTTACCAGTGATGGAGTGGTGATGCCACGCTCTTGAAATCGATGTTTACTCGTCCAAGAGGGTGTTAATTTGTGTTCTGAATATCCTTTCATCTACCACACTCTCTCGGACATCTTTTCATGTTCATGCACAGAGAGACATCCCACATCGTTAAGGCCCAGCTTTGTCTTTCCAGAGTTAGTCAGAGACAAAGGAAGGACAAAACTAGGCCTAAATCATGTGGGATTTTGTACAGCATGGAAAAGCCAACTTCTAATTTCAGAATGCTTAAAAATCTGATTTATTAAAGCGCTTATTACTTTCTCTACGTTTAGTAAAGTAGAAGTAGTATTGCATTTCTCCCAAAAATTCGATGTCGAGATTTCACCGGAAATATATGTTTTGAGGCCCCCTGAATACAAAAAAAAAGCATTGTTAGAAAAAGGTCCCTCTGTGTGTCTGTTAGTCTGTAGACAGCATAACTCAGAAACGAAAAGTCTGTTAAAAACCAATTCAAGGATGCGACACGAAGATTCTGAAGAAAATTGCTCCACCCTAAACTACCCTTTACATGCAAAATTTTTCGAAAATTTTGATTTCCTTGAAAATGACTCATAACGGTTTTAATTAAAATGCCATATGTTTGAGATATTTTATGAGAAATAAAATGTATATTTTGAATTTTCTGGCTATAGCCCATGAAGTATTTACTGTAGAGGACTTCTACACAACTGGTAAACCGTACGAGATTGACCAAATCTCACCATACAAAAATATACATCTTGCTAAAGCACACAATTTATGTCTACATACATTTTTGTGGAGTGAACAATTTCGGAGATATTCCTCGTTATTTGTGTAAGTTTTGAAGAACTTATACTTCTGCCAAATGGAACACCGCTATTCATGTTTTATATGTTAACCGTGCAAATAGAACGGAATTTGAAGATTTGACTATCGCTCAAAGCCTACTGTATTCCCATATTCCCGTTGCATGCACAAGAAAACAATCAATAAGATAATTTCTGCAAATGTTTATCTGAAGTAACACGAAGAAGATAGAAGAATAAGAGTTTGTAAGAATGGTTAGTACAGAAGTAGAGAAAGTCCTGTGAGTGCATTACATCGGTTTTTCTTCTACTAAGTGCATGTTAATCGACAAACTTTTGTGAAACTGTTTTATTATGCACAAGCCGTCACCCGCCCGCTTCGCAGGGCATTCATTTTAACCTATAAATCAACGAGTAAACATTTAAGAAAAGCATGAAGTATTTCTATACATGAAACAATTAAATTTAATAACTACTTAACAAAAATAACCACTAACATTAACAACTAAGTGTTAACAATAAATTAATTTAATCAGCGATCCTTTGAATTCCGAGGTTGCAGCGTTCATATTCCCCAATTGTCTGGCTATGGAAAGATATGTGGTAATCTTTTTACCCTTTAATTGGCAGTGTGTCTTATAAGATACATATAAATTTGTTAATTTCTGAGATACCTTATTGACTCTTTCGAATTTCTTGTTATGCTAACCCAAATAAATAGAATTGAAATATTTGCAGCTGTCTCATATTGTAAAAATATGCAAATGTTTAATAAAACTAGTTTATTTTTAAAGAATAACCAACTTCCAAGCGTGCCATTACACCGATTATTTTACATGGCCTTCCCTTCCTTTACCACGGGCACATTTGACTGCAGTTGCTGGGATTTGAACTCGCGACGTTTGGCTTTGAATGGATGGCCAGTCCATTGGGTATCGCTCTAACGATCACAGCTATTCGAATCGCTTCGGTTGGGGTACCCCATAAAAGATATGAAAACTGGTTTAGGAATTACAGGAAGAATGGCATATGTAGGTCAACAAATTGTCTATAAAAGCCAATTTGAAAAAGCGACAAAGGGTCTATAAAATCAGCAAGATAAGTAGCCTAAGCACCTCAAAGAAAATTCATGTCTATACATATGTGTGTAAATATATACAGAGTGTTTCGAAACAACACCGAACGCATATATAGTAGTTGCTTAACTTCTATGTGACACGTATAGATAGTTTTACCGGCAATATAGTCGCATAAAAGACGCTCCAGAATGATTGTGGATTAGGCAGTGACAGGAACAACACCGCGCGCCTTACGCTATCGAAGGTAGCGCAGGTTCCTGCGCTGCCTAATCACAAAATAATGTAATGTTTAATGCTCTATAAAATTATACCTAAAAGAATTTCGAAGCTGCGACACCAAATTCCGAGTAGTTAAGTTATAAACTACGAAACGGCTATATTCGTTCGGTATTGTTTCGAAACAGCCTGTAAATTCCTTTAAGTACAATGGTAATAGGGGAGTACGATAGGCTTAAGCGATTGTCATATCTTTTAAGAGCCTGTCACTGTATGATGGCTTTGACATTTCATTCTCTTTGCATGCCAAAGCATAAAAGAAAGAATATCTCGAACCTGGTTTATCTCCACAAAAGTATGGGGTTTACCGAGATACAAGTCAGATTTTATCTCTTACGGTTTGCAATTATGCTAAATCCATTTAGAATAAAGAGGCTTCTTAGAGGAATGCTGTTCACAGACAGACAAGATTTTTCTAATTTTGAGCTAAAGTAAACGCCCCATAAGATAAATTGTTAAAGATTACAAAACCCGCAATGCAGATACATTTAAACCTGCATCATGATATTAAGCATACAAACGCCGTATTAATGGCAAGTAGAAAATAAGGTGGTAGAAACTGGTGCGAGAATCCTTGCAAGTAGCCTGGCTTTATAGTTCACGTGGGGTCGATGGAAAGCAATACATTTTCGTAAGGAGCGTCGAGCGCTGCTTTAGTCTTGTAAAACTGCAGTGTTAAAAGCACAGCGGTCATTAATTCTGCCCCGCCGGATCTTGTAATGGCAGCGGCGAATTTTCAAAAGCTCTCCAGAGATTTATTGTTGAGCTGAAACACATGGGAGCTTGTGTTAGTTCGCACGTGACTGTGAAGAACATGATATCTTCTGGCCCTGCGGCTGTATTTTGTTTTATTTACGTCTGCTGTCTGTTCCGCAATTTGGGGAATTACTGACCGCCAACGTTTTTGCTATGTGTGTCTTATATTATTTTAAAGCTGTAACAACGATTACGACACAGCCTGTATAAAAAGTAATTTCATGTTTTCGGTAAATTCGTTGAAGGGCACGCTGTAGATTCTGAGGTCAAAAATATTATTTTTCTTTTGGCTGTTGAAATCTGCATTCTTTTCCGCCTCCACTGGTATATAGTGCATGTAGTATATTTAATAGTTAAAATCACATTTACAGAACTTGCTGCAACTACCACGCCCTTTTCTGGTTTCTTAATTTATTGCATTTTCCCGTAACTTATAATTTTCTAAATGTAGGTACCATTTTATACAAAATTATGTATTACCTCTAGGGAACTCAAATTCTCTGAGCTGCTAAAACATCATAACAACTTTAATGCAACAGTATAGTCAAATGTTTTCTACAAAATTTAGAAACTATAATATATTTATTACAGAAGTTGAACCAATCTTTTAAAATTAAATACCGGGCGAGTCAGCCGCCCCTTAGTTTTAGGAAGATAGGCCACCCATCAAACGGCATGTGCGCTTTAGTCCAGTTTTGCGCTTACTAAAACGTATTGCTTGACGTTCTTAGAGAGATGAATGCGCAAAATTGAGAGGAACAGTGGTTTAAGGGAAAGAACCTACTCCTCACTAAATTACCCCTCAAAAACTCGTTTACTGAGAGCGAATTCCGGGCTTCCATCCGACTTTACATTATTAGAGTATGCATAGCAACACAATTCAGTAAACGCCTCTGAAAAAATGAACCTACCATATGAGTACACTAACAACATTAGGTAAGAAGAAAATGGTGAATTCTTGTACTTAGAGTCGGGTTGGCTGCAAAACATTACAGATACGCCTTATCCACCATGGACCCGTACAGTCAAAGTGCACATTTTAATAAATAATAATTTAAGTTTTGTCGTAAGCTACGTGTCGTACAACTCAAATAACATGCATAATAACTTTTGCCATTTACGTAATAGTATTAAAACGCCCAGCAAATGTTTAAAACTGTCTTAAAGGGCTAGATTACGCTGAAAAAGTCGCGAGGTGGCAATGGCATAGTGCCTGACGTACTGGTTCTACGGTTTGATCTCGGAGTGTGCTTTCAGTCAAGCTTCCAAATAGCTGAATAGAATTATGACTGTATTTTGTGCGCTAATCCCCGGGACATGGGTTCGTGTCTCTGCGTTGTAACAAACTGTTTGTGCTCGTTAAAGCTTGGAGGCCGAATTCACAATAATCTAATTTTAAAGTCCCTAAGGGTTTATGACATATGTTAAAACGTTTTTGGTTGTCTGCATTTTGTAATAAAATAGGTGTGTTGACTTCTACCCAATTGTACGTGGATGATGTGAGGTATTATGAATGCCGATTTCCTTCATTTCCCTAGCGTACGCTTTCGCACAATATTTTGTGCCAGTCCTTCACGATCTATTCGACTGACGAGTACTTGATATGCCTTTGATCTACGGAGAAGTAAGAGCCAATGTAAAAGCAACTCGACATCTATACCGAAGAAATATCCCCATATGCAACAATACCATAAATTAGAAATAAAACAATTAATAATTCAAATAATAACAAGATTAACACATAATAATTGTTCAACTAATGTTATTTTTAAATATTACACAGTAAAAAAATTACTCCATGCAGGAGATTCGAACCACCTTTACAGCACATGGATTACTTACGAATCGTGCGGTCGTTCCATGTTAGGTACTCTGGCAAATTCACAGATATAAGGATAACTTTGAGATTTGTTTTCATTGAATTGTTTTATGGCGACGCCGTGGCCGAGCGGTTAGATCATTTGCCTACCACTAAGGTGACCCGGGTTCGATCCCAAGGACCCGCATGTGTATTCGTGGTGGACGAAGTGACGTTTGGATCCATTTTGCCTGCATTTCATACCATCTTTTCCCTCACTATCATACCTGTGCTTGGCTGACCACCCACTTCCAGGTCTTCACTCTGTCAGGTTCATAGGTTCCTCTTCTCCCCGACAGGTGTCTGACTCTAGGCACTGGCTTGTAAGTCCTAGGGGGTGTAAGTCCTACATGAGGGGAGGGTAATCAGGTAAAGAAGAACAGTTGTGTTTTAAGACTAAATATATAGTATATAGCCAAAAATGTATAGTAATGTACTAGCTGAAATACCCGACGTTGCCAGCGATTTGGTGATTTATCCCTACAATATTCAGCATTGGATTGTACTTTAAAAATATTACAGAGCACACTAAGAATTAATTAGAAGTCTCGACATACTGTAAAGACAATATAATAATAATAATAATAATAATAATAATAATAATAATAATAATAATAATAATAATAATAATAATAATAATAATAATAATAATAATAATAATAATAATAATAATAATAATACCACAGTTTATATTGATAAGTTCTCCTTAATGTAGCTAAGTGACTTCTATGTAGTCACATGTGGGCTACCTCATCGTTATTTATAGAGGAAGTCTCGTTTGCAAGAAATAATAGTAGTTTAAGTAACTTCAATATAAGCTTGTTTATTCGTTTTGATCAACATACGTAAAGCTACTAAGAAAACAAAGTCAACACAATTTTGATTGTGCTATTCCTCCAGAATGCCTTTGGCGCGGAGCGCCTGGGTTCGATACCCGGTAGCAGTATGGGGATTTTTCCCCACTGGGAGGACTGGAACGGGGTGCACTCAGCCGCGTCAGGTCCCTGGGGGCCAGTTGAGGCGCTGACCACGTCCTACCATCTAGTACTGCACCCCACCAGTGACGCCTGTAGTGTGCAGAGATTGAGGACGCAGCGGCTGGGCGGCAATTCTTGGTCCTTACTTTACTTTATTCCTCCATAATTGATGTCAGAGAGGCTAACAACGAATATTATATGAACTCACTGTTTCGTGCTATTATCTGAGGCGGTGAGAATGTTAGGTGATTATGTAGGAAATGTTAGAGCTACTATGAAGAATATGTAAAATCGGTACAACTGTGTAAAATCCTATACGTAAAACACACATCACACACAAGCACAGCAATTAAATATTTTAAGACTAACACCGCGTTGAGCAACCTACATATACGTTTTCAGAACGCGTCAAATACAGAATTACTGAATAAAATCCCGTCAAAAAAACTCGTAGAGTACTCTTAAAAGCACATCCCAGAAAAATAGCTTCCTTAATTAGTGCTGAGGACTATTCTCTTAAAGAAAATAAATAGCTGGTGACTCATTTTGCTAATTTCTGAATGGGGCTGCTTTATATCTCCTTAGATGGGGAATTTACTGGCGAGCAGAACAAAAACACTTGCTTCTGTCAAGAGAGAAAACAAAAAAATGTTAAAGAAGGCGGTAATTTATTTTCGCGCAATGTCGGAATCCTTTCTGGCACGGGACTGCAGTATCGCTTGCGTTGATTTATTGTCCAGAATGGGGAGTTTAAATAGTCTTGCTACGCTGTCGGTCATAAACATGGTTCTTAAGCGTGTTTGTACGTGTAGATGGGCTTTTAGTTGAATAGGTTCCCTGGAAGGTGGAATATTCGTATTACATTCACATGAATTTCTCTGTTCACTCTTCTACAAATTAATCTTATAAAAGCCAAGTTCACATTTACACATCGCGTACCCAGTGCATTCAGCACAGGGAATGCTGGCGTAGTTTCTCGTTTTTACTTTCTCTACTGGTAAGTAGGGGAAGTATTGTATTCCACCCAAAAATTCGATGTCGGGATTTCACCGGAAATATATATTTTGAGGCCCCTGAATCCAAAAAAGGATTTTTAGAAAAAGGTCCGTGTGTGTGTCTGTGTGTCAGTCTGTCAGCCTGTGGACAGCATAACTCAAAAACGAAAAGTCGGTTATAAACCAAAGTTGGTATTTAAGTTTAATGTCTTTCAAGGATGCGACACGAAGATTTTGAAGCGAATAGCCCCATCCTAAACTACCCTTTAGATGGAAAATTTTTAGAACATTTTGATTTTCTTTAAAATGGCTCTAAAGATTTTGCTTAAAATGCCATATATTTGAGTTACGACAAATGAAATGTATATCTTGAATTTTCTGGCTGTAGCCCCTGTAGTCGTATTTACTCTGGACGACTTTTGCATAACTGGTAAACCGTTAGAGAGAGACCAAATCATACTATACAAAAAATGTAGATCTTGCTAAAATACACAATTTATGTGCCAATAAATTTTCTTGTAGGGTGAACCATTTCGGAGATATTCCTTGTTATGTTTGTGAGTTTCGGAAAACTTAGAACTTTCGTGAAAAGGATCATCGTTGTTCATTTTTTATGTTAAGTGGGCAAAGGCAACAGAATCCCAAAGCTTTAAAACATTTGACTATCGCACCCCCTTCTACCTACAAGGAAATAAGCAATAAGTTATACAAATGTTTATCTTAACACGAAGAAGATATAGGAATAAGAGTTTGTAAGAATGGTTAGCACAAGAGTAGAGAAAGTCATGTGAGTGCAACACATCAGATTTTTCAGATATCTATTGTAGATTTGGCGGCGCATGGTAGTACTTTACAAATGGCGCAGGTACTTGCTCAAAGGAAGGAGTATTCCCCGTGAGCATTAGAGGGCTGCTTGGTCGAGGGGTCGTTCATCGTTCTCTCTAGCCAGCTGGAGCAATGGGACAGAACCTGTCTGCCTGCGATCTGTAGCCCTATAGTTCCTTCAATCCATCCCTTCCTCCTGGAAGCTAATAGATCCACGTAGACCGCAGTGCGCGAGCTGTCCCCCAGAGTAGTATGACATATGCCTATACATATTTTGTTGTAGGTTAGAGTAGATAAAGCAATGGTTGAATGGTGAAGTAGCTAGTCGCTATGTGATGGCTTTGAAATAGCATGCACTTTGCATGACTACGAGAAAGAAAACGAGAATAACGACTCGCCAATTAATAAAAGCAGACATTTGAAAAGTTATACCATTAACAAGAAATATCTCTGTAATGGATAACGCCACACAATTGTGTTAAATTATTTTGTTGTTTAACGTCCCCCATGAGTTCTTTTACATGTCAGTAAATCTATTGACCTGGAGCTTGTCGTTTTTAAGCACACTATTCTGTGTGTTCTGACAATATTTATATATGTTTAGTGTATTAAATTTCCTGTCTTCTAGAACTACAAAAGTCACCTAGAAGAGGACTTCAGGCTATTCATAGAAAATCCAACATATGTTTAATAGATTTGTATGACAAACGAAATGCCTGTGATATTTCAATCCAAATCGTTAGCGCTGTATTAGAAAAAAAAAATAAAATAAAAATAACGAAAAATGTTCCATGTAAAGTACAATTTACGTGGTGGGACTTTCTTGAAAAATTTCCATGTCTTATCCTTGGAAAGTACTGAATCAAAACATCAAGTTTCCTATTTAAGGACATGGTAGCGACGAAGTAGCAATTTCCATGCCGATCCTTAATGAAATATATACTAAGGTTTCTTGAAAACTATATAAGCTACCAGAATAAAAATTTTGCTACTTATAAAAGAAGTTCTGATTCAGAAACCGTGGTAAAAATCATAATTTAGGTTAATAATAATTGCTAACCTGCTGACATTTCAATAAGCAAGAACATTTTCAAGTGAAAGAATAAGATATTTTAACAAAAAATAGCAATTAAAAATATATATGTGCACTTTATTTTGAAATTTTGTTTTACGTATTTATAGTTTGTTTAGGAATTTTATACAAAGTAAACAAAAGCAGGGTGGCTACTGACAGCCATATTCAAATATAGATTTATATCCCCATTCAAATGTCCTTAAATGCCGCAAACACGCCTAAACCTTATATTGATATATTCTTCAAAGTAGGTAGATTCATTTTAGGCATAAAATAAAAAATAGAGTTTTTGGAGTCATTTGTCTACCAAGAGTCCTTAACTAACCTTTATTTTTTGAGTGTGGTTCACAGACACTCGCCTCTGGCGAGAGAGAGAGAGAGAGAGGGGGGGGGGGGGAGGGGAGATTATTCAGGAATATAAAAACTTGTATTTCTGGTGAAATAAAAGTGTCTATCGAATTTTGAGGTGGAATGCAAGAGAAGGTAAAGTTGAGGTATTGAATTCTGTATACGTTCTGAATTGGCAGCTTAATATTCAATAACACAGGTTTATATAGGTTGTTTCAAAGTACTGTACCTCGAAAGGAAGGGCTAAATCATGTTACCACGAAACTGCACATTGAAGTGTGTAGTGTTTTGCGTATACGTCTATGTGCAGTTTGGATAGCCTAAAACACAAGCACTTGAGTGGACTTTAAAACCCCTTGATGCTCCGGGCAAACCCCTAACGTGTAGGCAACTTCACTGCTTCAGCTGTACAGCGGGGCGATCTACATTGCAGGTAAAAGCGGCCTGGAATAATCTGTGCTGCTTCAATTTTCTATGGCATTTTTTAGCGTATCAGGGAAAAAGAAAATGCGCACAAAGTTAAATCGAAGGCATATTGAATATCTCTAATCAATAAAGTTACAGAAGTCAAAACCAATTCAGAAGATCACTTACAAACACGAAGCGTTGAACAGTTCTGACAGTCCCAGTTTCAAAGCATTAGGTTACAAAAAAATCGTTCCAAAATAGAATATACGGACGTCCCTAAATATTTTCTACCTCATATAACCCATATAACTCGTTCATTGTTGTATAATCGCTCTTTTGAATTAAGTCGTGACTCTTCTTCTTTTCACACCCCCTCCCCCCAAAAATAGAAATTATTAACGACGCTCTCAATTACAGTGATTCTATCAAAGCCACCGGTATGCCGGAATTTCGTCCCGCAGAAGCTTTTTTACATGCCAGTAAATCTAGTGACATAGGCTTCGGTTTTAAACACTTAAAAACCATCGATCTGGACCGGGTTTGAATCCGCGACCTTGGGATTAGTAGGCCAGCACCTAACCAACGTTCACTCCGACCAATTCCTTCCCTTTACGATAGAACATTCGGTAATGAATTATTCATAAAATTCAAAGGTTCTAATTAATAATTATAAATACGTTTCTAAATTAATTCATTAAGTGCTAAGAGGAAGAATAGTTAATTTCAAAGCATGATAATTATTTTAAGTTTATTCTTAGTGATCAGTGTGCGTGTCCCCTCACTCAGAGTGGTCTGATCAAAGACGACTGAGCGCAGCGGAAGAAAAGAGTTTCCAGACTATTCGCGAAACCTGACTGCCACCTTACGAGAAGTTCGAGAAAATGTAAATTTTAACAAAAACACGTGCTACGTCGTTCTCGCCTATACAAATGAGTCGAGACGGGGAGAGCGGCCAGTTTTTCTGATGTCAGGTGTTGAACGAGACGGCTGTTAGCAGTGTTGTGTGTGTAACATTAGTGTGTGTATCGTCAGAGACATTTAATTGTCGCGTTGGAGTTGTGTAAGTCAGTCTTATCTGTTTTTAGATTGAGAGTAGAACTGAAAGATTGTAAAATACGTGTCAAGGTTGCAATCGGACAGAACAGCTGTGTTGCAAGGCCACCAGAAATTGTAAATTGTATTACTGGTAAACGAATGATTGTTTTTGTACCTCAGTTTTAAGAGCAATAAAGTAACAAGAAAGAAAAAAGGTTACTGGATTTTCGCATTTATTACATTATATAAAATGAGCTATTAAAAGCTGTATAAGATAGAAGTGTAGAATTTCATTTGGACGTAGCATCAGATTTTTATTTCTACGAATTATAGAATTGGGGTTTTCGTACATCATAATTGATTATAGTGGCTTGAAAGCAAGGTGCGCTGTCATTTAGATGCCAGGGGTCATGACCGCTAAACATATTGGTGCTGGATCCACACAATGGCGGCAGTCTTGTCGCTCCCCAGGCTTCATTACAGTGTACCATATTCCACAAACCTCCGGCAAGAAACCGCAGCCATTAGGGATAAGCACATTTCACAAAGAACCTCAGAATTCCGCTCTTGGCAGCGTACATTAATGAGCAGAGCCGGTACATACTCTCCCGCAGATTCCGAAACGAGTCCTGCCAGTCGGCAGCTTATTGTTGTAATTCAAGCGGATCAAAATGGCTGACGCGAAACAATAGTTACAGGATTTGGAGCAAGATATTGGTTCCGTTGGTTGTTATGTGCATGCAAAATGTAATGCAAGAATAAACATTTGAAATCCAACCTTCATTAGTAGCGTCGGCACTGGGTAAATTTCTGAGTTGTTTTGAACAGACGTCCAGATATATGAATATTAGAACCATGTTTAGTACCTCTGCTATGATGTAGATGGGACCTTGATACCTCGACGTATGTCTAATGTGATAAATACTTTAACATTTTTAAGTTTTTCATTATTGAAAGTTGTTTGCGCTTAATTAGAAATAAGAGCAGAAGGTGTCAATAACTTCACGTGTTTCCAAAGAGTTAATGGGCTATAATTGTTGATTGCCCTGCGTTGTCTGTGAATGAACGCAACATTACATAAATCGACTTTACTTTCATTCCGAAAAAATCCATCGCCCTCCGGATTTGAATCCCCGACCTCGCTAGCATATTACCCGCCAGACCACGGATGTCCAACCTTGTCTTTTTGGAGAACCTTACGTAACCAGCTGCTATTACACCAATGAACATATGTTTATCGCATAAGATTTGAAAGTGCTTTTGTAAATTAAACCAACCCGCCACTGCAACACAATGCACAGCTGGGCGTTAAACAGAGGCAACGTCCACGCATAGTAGAAGGAGGTAAATCCACCTCTCCTCTTTCACAAAGGTTCGACATCACTGCTCCAGTCTACTATGGGGTAGACTTTTGCAGGGTGATATTCGATATCAGAATTTTTACAATAGCATGTGTCCTCATAGATCGGTTACCACATTACCTCCTTCGCCACGATAGATTTCTTTGCTCCCTGAGCTGAATATACGTAGAATGGTGAACACTATAGATAAAATGGAGGAATTGCCTCATCGTAGTATTTGAAGACATTGAAAACTATTGGGGAACTAACGTTCACACAATTCAAAGTTCAACTCTCAACTGAAGTATACCTGAAATATTAGATCAAACTAACATTTCACATGTGGCCGCTATGCAGTAAGAATTTTGATATCCGTCTGAGAGACGGATATTACCACTTAAGGGTTAAAAAGACGTAGCTGAAGAAAGAAATGAGTAACCTACAATTGCGGCCTTATAACGCGCTAAAACCATGGTTCTTCACATACGTTGCAGGAGTGCCATTTGAGGGTACAGCCGGCTCCAAATGTTTTCCGATAGACGAGAGAGTGTAGGAGAAAGAGACGAAAAATATTCTTACGAATTACTTGCGAATATTAATATTTTGATTCCACTTACATCACATGTTGCAAGAAGTTATGCAAAAATTAACATCAAATATTAGTATGCAGGAACCTTTACAGTAATATCCGCCTGTGAGACGTTTATATACTTATAAACACGTATATATAATTCATCGTGCTTTTAAATGGTTAGATTCACTAAATTGGACATAAACTGCAAATTTTTATCATCTTAGTCTCTCAGACTCGTGTTAGTGTTAGCGCCATTTTCTCACGAAGGCTAACATACAATTTTGTAATTTCTGCAAAATTGATGCAAACGGAATCAAAATATTGGTATTAATAATTCATCGAGCCTTTAGATTGTTAGATTCACGAAAGGGGACATACAATGCAAGATTTTGTCATCTTAGTCTCCCAGACGGATATTACCGTTAACGCCATTAACGTTACCATTTATGGGGTGAATCTTTTACTTTGTTATGGATTCTTAATACAGATGCCATCGATATAGTGCTCTCTAAATCGCAAAATACGCCGCCTATTCTTTCAATATATCTGTTAGCTTTTCGTTAATTAGAGGACAATTCCTCCCCAGAAAGCTGTTGCATATAGAACTTGTCTATAGTCTCTATGCCTACTGCACTCACAATGGGTTTAGAAGTCTAGCATGCTTACTACAGCCAAACACTGGCGAACTATGTGACATGTGCCTCATAATTGGCTTCGCCTCGTGGGAGAAGCTTCGTTATTTCTGGTAAGGCTTCCTCCAGTGCTGGTAGTCATATGGCGAATTTGTTGGAGCAGCATCCACCAGTTTGCTTAATTAAATTGTACGGATTAACAGAACCCCCGCTTCGTCTACGTCTGCATAAACGACATGTGCACAAAACATTGCAGCAAATTATATTAGTCTCGCGTAAAACAAGCTCAGCATTGTGTCCGCGATTTATTGTGCTTTATACTACAGATTCCCAGTACTGCGGGATGGAACAAAAGTCGTCCCGTAGTCCCAGGAAAAAAAAACAAAAAAATTTAATGGCCTCTGTTCGCTTCCTTTGAGCGCATCAGATTTGCTGCCGTGAATAAATTTCTTGCTTCTATCCAAGTCATTATGAATATAAGCGTTTATCTCAGTCGATTTTTAGGATTTCATTCTAAACTGTTTTATGTATAAGCGCTTTATTCCATTATTCAATCAGGTCATCAACCACCTACTATTTTGTTATTTAAACAAAGTTGATTACTTGTAAAAGAAAAAAACCAATAATGTTCATAATGTTTCTTACAACTTTGTTCATAATTTTTCTTACAATATTCATTTACTTTAAAGTGATACGAATTTCCTTGTGCAGCTAAAATGTATGTGCTCGCTGGGTGTTATACATTTATTTTTCCTGTCTACCCCCCCCCCCCTTTCTTTACCACTCTCATCTGTTAGGTACACGTAGAACTATTATTACATTGAGGTATTAAATATCAATTTTTGACAATCTATAGATATCATCATTAAGAAGTGAACCTTCATACAGGCAACAAAAGTTTGCTGAGTTAGAGCTATAAGAAGTGGAAGGGGTAAGTCTGTCACATAACAACACATAGGAGGCCAGGTACAGTCGACGCAAGAACTTTGTAGATAATATTGCTACATTACTTATCGCTGTCACCATTTGAACTAAAATATTCTGCCCAAAATTCTTGTACAAATTTAGCAATACGTGAATATTTAAATTTTCGTGCTGGAGGCATTTTAATCTGTGTGTGGAACTGGTGAACACACTCTAGACACACTATGCACTATAGGCAGTGAGCTCAGTTGTTTGTGTTGTCACTGTACCAATGACGTCACGCTCTGCCGATGTGGTAGGTAACGTGCGATTGCCTCATTTCGCAACAGCTATATTAAAGTTCGAACCCTAATCATCATCACCACCATTATCGCCATCATCATCACCAGAGTCTCCAAGATTTCTTTTAAGTGTCTTCTAAAACTAAAATATATAGAATTTTCTGCGAATAGCGTATAAAGTTTGCAGTAATATGCCAGTATAATTCAGTTTATACAAATACCTATCGTGCAAAAAATAGCACTTATGCACACAAATTTGGTAAGAGCACAACACAATATCGGAAAATGAAAATTTTTGCGCAAGCAGCTCGTGTTTTCAAACTATTTATTTAACCTGTATCAAGTCTTTACCAAACTACACTCGCAATGTAGTATATTGCTCGATCTGAAATTATTTCTCAACCTAAACTGCAATATAGACGTCAGACTTTTGTGATCAGTGGAGAAAGTTGTGTAATTGTAATACATGAAGTTTTTCTTACTATTAGTTTTCTGTAATGTCAATGACTACTCATATAATTTATTGAGGGAATATTCGTCTGCAAAAAGGGACAGAGGAAAAGAAAGAATGAGGTTATAACAACGGTTCATACAGGGTTTATTTTGACCCTGAATTGAAATCACAGTTTTATTCCTGTTATGTATTCCATTTCAATTAGATTATTTAAGCTTCCACTGTATCACTGTTGCAATTAATAACAGTTCCAGATTGTGAACTAAGGGTATAAAATTATATTGGCGAACAAAATAATCAGTTATTAAATTATGGGCATCATGATTTACATCTATAATTAAGTTCCACTCTGACTGATGAATAAGGCATCAGATAGACTGTACATTGGCTAAACGATGCCTGCGTATAATTGATCTGTTGGTATGCTCTTCTGGATCTTTTCCAGCATAAGATTTTACATTTCTGTATCTGATATTTTTGGGAGTAGTTTTCTGACCAAATATGTTTGCTTGCTTGCAGGAGAAGGCTGCGTGGAGAAACCCCTCTCGACGCTGTGGAAGAACTATACGGGGAGCTCCAAGCCAGACGTTCAGATGAAGGTGACGGTGACCCAGGCAGGTCTGAAGGCTGTGACCAAGGAGCATGGTCTTACGGAGTACTGGAGTCATCGGATAACGTACTGTGCGGCACCCTCGTCCTTCCCAAGGATCTTCTGTTGGGTGTACCGCCATGAGGGCCGCAAGTTGAAGCAGGAGCTGCGCTGTCACGCTGTGCTCTGTTCCAAGGAGGCAGTAGCTCGAAGGATGGCTTCTCAGCTTCGAGCGAAATTGGCTCAGTCGCTGTCAGAATTCAAACGGGACAAGGTACGTCATATCTTCCTCCACTTTTGCTCGTAGGGTTACCAGACTCCCGGAAAATCCAAGACATGCTTTATAGTTCTAGCTTTTGAGGTAAATGGTAAACGGTTAATCGTTAGACCACAGAATTTTTTCTAGTTAACTATTGCCAAGATATTCTTTACTGCTGATATCAGTTTTAAAGTACACTTTTATCAAATGGATATCATAATTTTTCCCTATTAGTGATGGAAAGGGAACGGGATTTCAAAACCATCATATAGCCATTTTAAAAGGTTTTACTATAGCTTAGATCTGATGTGTTCCCCTATTTTCATTGTATGCACAAGCAAATGTGTTATAAAAGCATTTATACACATGTTTATCTCGATTTAAGTAAAGTAAAACAATAAGTTTTTCTGTGAATAGTTTGTTGAAGAAAGGATGAAGATACTGAGTGTAATATCCATCTTTTTAAAAATCTAATCAGTTTCTTAAAGTGTAAAATACGTGGCTTAACGTTTAAATTTTGTATATAGTAGTTTACATATATCAATGAATAATTAAGAGGCAGTATCTTTAGCCGCAATGTTTGCACAATTATATATTTTCACTGCTCATTTTCACCCTTGATAGACTATTCCAGTTTTGTAATAACTTTAACTGGAATTGAAGTCAGTGGGCAACTCTTTGGTCAAATGTTTACAAATTTCCCAGAGTTTTTCAGTTTACTTTCATTGATGGAATATTCAAATCTATAATGCTTCCACAATTTCAACTAATGTTCATTTTGTGTCATGTCTAAGACGAGGTACTGATGGTTGAATCGTAAAGTAAAAGGGACATACAATAGAACGTTTGCTTCAAGCGTACCTTTTAATGCCAGTAATGTCAACAACAGTAAAATGCATGGTTTTATACCACAATTTATGGAGTTAAAACCCGAGAACTCAAACAAAGTTTCAGTGTACTTATTTTGTTTCAAAGCTATTGACTATTAAAACATCGAATCTGACTGACATTCAAGCTTTGATGCTTGTCGATAATTTTTCATCACTAAGAAGCAAGAATCTATTGCCAACATAATTGATCGACAATTATAAAGTATTCTATTCTTAGATCCTTTCGGGTTAATGTTTTATAATTCTGTACACCACTGTGTATGTGACCGCCTTAGTTCTGACATCACTCGCTTGTTCCCCACCACTTCAGTCACTTCTCCTTAATTTCTCCTCTCTTGTGCATTTGGAGTGTCACCACGATCTAAACAAACTGTATGTAGTTAAATGCTCTTTTATGTAATAAAACCATCCTTCTTGTAACAAATAATGTTTGTTCTGCAGGTGTGTCGGCAGAACGCAAGGTTGTCGTTGGCCAATTCTGTGTACGACAACCCTTCCTTACCCAGGAGGAAGATACTGCTGTCCACAGGGACTCACAACTATAGGCCGCCGCTTGAGCGATCCAAATCGGCACCAAAGTTAATGGTCATCGAAGAGAGCCTAGAAGAGTGGGAGGAAGAGTGCTCCTCGCCAGGAGCATCCTCACGTCCACGACTGCTCACGGAGACTAGGATACCGAGTCGGGTGGACGAGGAGCGTAGCGGTGATAGTTCCACGAAACGATACCCAGGGATGGACTCATGGCGATATCGCGATACTTTGACCGCCACTACCAGAAACAGGTCCATATCCGAAGGAAGCGATGTCGATTCGATGCATAACGCTCAAAAGAACAGTTCAACCATATCCAGGCTGGCGCCTCTACCACCAGAGGAGGAACCAGTGGATATTCCAGACGATTCTAACTCGAGAATAACTAATCTAGACGAACATAACGAACCTGATAGTGTATTGACGAGGTTGAGACCGCCGACGGGGCAGATAAAAAGAAGGGTAGGATGGAAGAATGATTTAACAACTGACGCGGAGGCTAACCATTTTCCTTGGAATAGGATGGGCAGCTACCAGACTGAGAGGCTACTTGTGATTGGAGGGTGTAAAGACAGAGATATCCGGCGAGGACCTCAAACAGAGGCGACTACAGATGGCGATCACCGTAATGAGGAAGTGCCAGAGGTAGCAGAGACTATAGTGATGGATAGCGAAAGTGGGGGAGACGATAGTTTGCAGAGTTACTCCAGTTCGGGATCTGATGCGACCACGATTACTGCAACCTCATGCGCCTCTAGAGGAACAATTCTTGAGGCAGCATCTCAGGGCGAAGAAAGTGGGAACGAGGTGGATCCTCATCCAACGGGAGACGGTCTGCAGCTTTACCAGTGCAGAAGAGCCAGCGGTCCTGATTTGGAGCGTCTGACAGCCCAGCTGAGAAGGTCCGCAACATTCCCTCCGCCTGCCTCGTGTACTAATGCTGGTAAGTTCCTTCCTTGTGGTGTACAGGTTTAGCAATGGGTTCTTCATAAAACTGTAGTACCACCACACTTGGCGCTCCAAACGTATGGCAGTTTTCCATGTTGGGAAATCGGGTACTGGGTTTACTCAGCTTCGTGAGTTTATTGGAGACAAATTGAGGAGAAATATCGCCTTCCTGATGTGACAAATGCACCTATGAAACTGAGGGCATATGCTTCGTCTCATATTGTCCTCTGCCGAGGATATCATTTGCGAACGGGAAATTCCATTCGAGCATTAATCTTTAGAAACACTTTAGGAGTTTGCGCAGAATATTGGTTATCGTGGTTTATTTGGACTATCTTTTGGATATTGGGCTCAGTTTATGTAACCTTAGAATTTCTGTCAGTGCAGACTTTTACTGTGCGGTTCACTCAGAACTGCTACGCTTTGGGCTTAGATTTTCTAAAGAGAATAAACCCTATATTTCTTGAGAAATTGCATATGGTTCTGAAAGAAACATATTGGAACATGTATGATAATTATTGCAATACATTGTTATTTTGCGTCAATTGATTTAATCCTCTTTTAAATTCGCAGAAGTTCGTCAAAAGTATAGTTACATTAAATAGAGTTGTCATCTCTAAGCCACTACTCTAAATTTAAATTTATTACTTACCAGTTAGTGAGCATGATCAGCAAAAACTAAATGGCTAAGCATGAATATATTTTTCGGCACATGGTTAAGAAGCCTGATGTTAGAAGAGATTACCTCCCAATAATTTAAAACAGTGATCATTACGTTCCACAAAGGCAACAAATTCCCTGGTTATATCATGAAAGGATTCACAAACATTAAAACATCTTATCTGTAGTAAGATATTAAGGAAATGGAGAAAGTGTTAGAATTGACACAACATTAATACAGAGGTGTGAAAGTTATTAGACTAAAATCAAAGTTTTGGCTAGTTACTCGTAATTGTGTTTTCAAGCTATTTAAGCCTTAGTGTGATAAAATGTTTATATCATTTCCCACCAATAAGAATTATATGACTGCCTATATGCGGTCGGACGGTAGGCCTTGACCCGGATGGGCTGATGTAGCACAGGGTTACGTTTTATATGAACAATTCTAACAAAACGATAAGACTTTTTATCAGTACTACTGAAAAGAAAGTACTCTTTCTTCGAATGAAATAGGTTTGTTAAAAATTAATTATACGTGACCTTTTTTTTTTGTCGTCCTTCATCTGAGTACTATCTGAAAATTCAAGACTGGATGTGGAAGTTAAATAATAGATATTTATTCTGTGATGTGTACCTCTTTTTATGTAGATTTTTGAGGCCTGGGATTGCAAAACGAAATTTCACTTAGAGAGGTAAAGTATAGACGGAGGGGATTCCACACTGAGGCTACTATCAGACCACGGGAGGAAGGGATGAAAGGAGAGCGCTCTATGGGCGTGTTGGAACCGGAAGAGTAGCACGAGTAAGCTTGAGGGGCCCTAATGTGTGCTGGAGATGATTCATCTCGACACCAGCTGCATAGTTTTCGACAGCTGTCCTCCCCAGTTGATCAGGCGACTGCAATTCCACCCGTCCGTCGAGAACAGCAGCTACAGTTTACAAAGGCCCCACTCGCCTATCGCCAACAGTTCCGACTCTGAAAACACTGAAATCAAATGGAGAGACGAGAAATTTGAAAGATTCCTTCCCAGCATATGCCTGATGATCTGGGAAAAGCATTGAAAAAGACCTTGGGTCAGGAAGAACGGCCGTGGGAATCGAACCCATGACTTCCTAAATGCGAGTCTCACACGTTACCCGAAGCCATCTCGCTCGGTGAATTTCAGCTAGAAAAATTACTAGCGCAATGTTCTTATTCGAGGATTATACATATTTACAGTAACAAACAGCTGATAGCTTTCACGTGAGATTTTTTTATTTGATATTAGACATTTGTAAACTATTTTCAATAATACAATTAGGGTCTTAAAAGCAATTTACGGTAACAATATGCTTGAGTCTAATGCTAATTTTTACACCTTTGTCCACTGGGAGACAACTGCTGGATGCTGCACTGTTATATTCCACAAAACTCTCTCATAGTAAGCAGAGCTTCAGAATGAACACGCCCTCCCAAAACTAAAAAGCGCATAAGGCATTTGTCTAAACATGGTTGGAGCGTGAACGGCTTCATTCACTTCAATAATACTGCACGCTTATTTTTGGCAGTACTAATGCTGTGGAAAAGTGATATATGAATAATGGAGGGAGGTTCAACATCCAAAAGAACTAGAAATCCAGCACACGTTTTGTAAAACGTTTTATGGTCCTTCGGTCTTCCCCGGGAATCATTCGAATAAATTGAAATTCAGCATGCTAACCAATGCATTTCTTAATGATAATAATAATAATAATAATAATAATAATAATAATAATAATAATAATAATAATAATAATAATAATAATAATAATAATAATAATAATAATAATAATAATAATAATAATAATAATAATAATAATAATAAATTTACAGTATGTAAATGTATGTTGTCAAAGTGACAAGCCATGAATATCTCTTTCCTGATTTTCTCTCTTTCCAGTGCCAGAGAATTATAAAACACGTCCTCGTCTTTTACATCTGTGTTGACATTTTGGTTTATGACGCGCGTCTCTCTTTTATTCTGCCAGTTGGTTTTTTTTGTTTTTCAAGGAGCTACAGGCGCTGTCCTTTTTCTCTTTAGCAACTTGGTTAAATCGATACTCATGCATGTAAAGCCTTTGATCTGCTTCGAAATTTGTTTCTCTATTGTGTAGAGACGTAGTAGCTATCACTCCCGCCTTTACGGATGCAAAATGTGAAGTAAATGTCACAAGCATACGATCTTGTGGAAAAATTGATAAAACTGTTTAAATCACAGATAGAGTCTAGCACAGGGGTGCACAAGAAACGAGCACATTTCCCCTACACATGTTATGTCCACCCTCCACTGATCAAGGCAAGGAGAGCCAGACCTAGTAGTCAGAGGCGGATAGTGCGGAGTATGCTAGTACATACAATTGAATGGGAGGACGAATAGGTATTTTTGTTTTCGAGATGAAGACGTTAAAGTTAAGTGCTTGATTTGTAAGACAGGTAGTTGCCTAGGGTTTATAAGACAGGTGAAGGATTGCCACTGCGCAGCCAAGGGAATTGCTCTTGTCTTGCCTCACGAGCTATACAACATATACTTTCTTGTATGTACTTCCTGTTAGTTGCGACAAGCATTTGTAAAAATAGTTTCAATAATAATTTTATTCTAGGTATTGTTTGCAAAATATCACAACAAAATCTAAAACAAAATTGTGCTCCAGCTTTTAAAAATAAGTATTGGAATACTCAAATCAGTAGTACCGAATATCTCGGAAATGCTTAATGCCACGACCGTTATAAGATATAATTGTGGTTTTTTCCTAAGATACGTTTGCTATTGGCTATTGCGAAATCGTACATGCTCTTTGTACCAAACTTAAGATGTACCCTTTTTTTTTTTTTTTTTTTTTTTTTTTTTTTTTTTTTCCAGTGTCTGGTATTTATATTAAACATGAAATGAAATTTTATTACTAGACAAATGTCATAAAATGTTAACCATAATAGCTACTTTCTAACACCAGAGAAAATATGTTCATGCGGGGTGGGGGGTTATTAAAATTAAAATCTACCACGGCACATCGTGGGTACTAAAAGCCTTAATTTTGAAACGGACATCTTGTTTCATTGAACAAAACGCATCCTACTATTGTTCGGGCATTATCTCACCACACTCAATTTTCAGGTCATTCTAAGGCGTTTCACGCTATCGTTAAACATTTGAAGCTTCGGGCTCAGTATTAGACAATAAACATGCTGCCAATTTTAGCAGAAAATACACCGAATACAATTGTTGCCAGTTTAGAGCGATCGCCTCAAAAATAGCTAAAGAAACTAACTCAACAAATTAACGTGAACACAGTCCACATTGGGCTTCAGAAAAACCTATGATTGTAATGATTTTAAATTTTTTTCTTATCCTAATTTTTCCGCTTATGTAGTAATTATGCTGATTTTTAATTAACCTTTTTATTGGAAAGTCGTTTCGCTACATATGCCCTTCTTCCTCTAATTCCTAAACCCGTTTTCGTATCCCTTTCGGAGACACCTTAGCTGAAGCGAGACGAATAGCCGTGATGGTTAAGGCGCCACGCAATGGACTCCCCAGCCATTCAAAGCCAATACATTTGACTGCACTTGCATTTTTATTGAAAAAATTTAATATTTTTACAATGCTGTAAATGCTTGAATCTTATTTATTTAGTTTAGCATAACAGCAGCTTAAAAAGAAAGAGCAAATACTGTCTCAAAACTTAAGAAATTTATATGTTGCCTGTAAGCAATGCTGTCAATTAAAGAGTTAGTTTATAAACTTCTATGCATTAATTTTAGTACTTTTTAAAATATAAATCATCTTTTCTAAATCTTATGGGGCTTTTTTAATGTTAGAGTAATGTTATGATACTTTGTAAGCAGATTCTATACCCTGGTTATAAGATTGTTTTGTTAGATGTAACGCAACGAGATTGTCTACAGTTGTGTTTACGATGTTTACAGGAGGCGAGGTATCCGAGTTAGATTCACTATCAGAGGAAGACGATGTGGTGACGGCAGACAAAGAGGAACCCGTCGAGGAAGATAATGTAAGCGACGAAAGCGGCTATGCGGAACTGATGGATCCTGGAAATGGGACAGCCCCGGAGGATCAACAAGCCAACAGGAAGGAGTATAGAGTTCATCACCATCATCTGCACCATCACAACCACCTCAAGAGCATCATCCCCCGAGGTGCTGGAAACGCTGCTCCGTGTCTGCAAGTGTGACAAAGGGCCCTCTCGGAGCCCGCCCCGGGGAGGCGCTCCTAGTAGACAGAGCTGTGCAACCCCGCAATTATTCACAACCTGCCTTAACAGACTTTAACTAACGGGAACATAAGAAAAAGATTATCGGTCCAACTAGGAGCAAATCATTGCCGTGACCACTGTGCTCTGTTGATTCTTCGTGGACTTGAAACGAAAGTATATTATATCTAACTTTGTTGGACAATCCTACTGACGTGAAGAAACGCTTCATGCCCTCCAAACTATCTGGTATGTTTCAGGGAAGCAGACCAACATATTTTTACTTCACCTTTAGACAGTATTATTAAAGAACAGCGCATATTGCAATCAATAAAAAACACTTTTGACCCAAGAGACAATTATAAACTTGAATGTTATTTAGAGAAACATGCATTGTTTCATAGAAAGTTTGGAATTCCAAGTGATCCTTCGAGGATATTTCATAATGAACAAGTTGAAATATGACGTTATTGTTCAGACATTAAATTGAAAGAGCACTTTTCTGAAATAGTGCATTAAAATGTAGAATTTTTCAACCAAACAAGAGAAACGCTCATAGATTTAATATTTGGTGGGCATCAGACAGGGTTGCATGGCTCTGAGTTAGAGCTCCTCGACCCATGAGACAGCTGCCTCAAAGGACATTGTTTTCTAGCACTGAGAAGGTCATAGAAACACTTCAAGCTGAGCTTCAGCTCTAACCTGTGACCTTTGCATCTCTACTCGTTTGACGTGCAGCTTTGGACTTTGTGGATTACATTGACTTGAAGCAAGACACTTCCATTCAAGAATGTCACACGTGCAGTAACAAATCATTATCAGAAAACATCTGTAAACAATTGGATTTGTGTAGATTTTTAGCACAGATTGTAGTTAACCAAAGAATATTTTTGCCGAAGCATGATTAATTATTCCAAACCAGTGTCCTTATTGCTTTAAATACCATAGAACATCAGCAAGAAGTTGTGTAATTTTTGGGTGGTTGTATCAGGAGATCAGATGGGTTTGGAACTATGAAGATTCCCCTATTTTTTGAAGGTGGAGATAAGACTGAGGTTTTATACTTGAAAGTACAACATAAACATTCTATTTTGCATAAAAGTTGAGAGTTTGTGAGGCTGTAGTGATTTTGGGAAGTGATGCTGATGGACAAATATTGAAGAATAGTACATATCGGGCTGTTTATTCATTAAACTTTGTTGTAGAGCCTTTACTAGCTAATGTTCTCTGGAAATTTGAAATGACGCAACTTTCACATATCTGTACAGTTGTAATAAACATTTTCACAGCTAGTTGAAACACAAGTCAGCTTCTTTCAGAGCATCACAACCAAAGAGTCATAATAATCTGTTAAATGTAGATATTTAGACAGGGATGTCATTCGATGTTGTTCTTTCATTTAAATGTTTTTCTTCCTTGTTATATTCGTTCTCACATTCCACACCTGTTATCGGCATTGTTCATGTTGATATTAATTTATGTAATTGTTGCAAATGATATCGACTGAAATCCCCTGTAATTGTTCAGATTTAGCCTAGCCCTTTGCCAGTTTTCACCTATTACTTTTTAAAGGTTTAGCCACTTGGATTAATGTTCTGTTAAATATTGTGTGTAAGGGATTACATTCACATTATTGATGCAGGTGCTGACAAGTTTGTTGCATTGTTGCACAGTGAATGCTGTATGACATTGTTGGGAAAGTTACTATGCTGGGGAAAACAACGCAAAGGGTGGCCTATTTCGTTTAAAATAATGTGTTGGAAATCTGAAAATTGTAAACATTGTGTTAAAGTTCTTGTGGTTAGTTACCACCTGAAATAAAATATACTCGTGTGTATTTCTTATCTTTTGAATTCAACTGAACCCTGCATGTGCTTTACAATTAGTCAAACATTTGTTGGTGCACTTTTGAATATTCACTGTTACTTTTGCATTCTGAAATGCTGGGAAACTTATAATACTTAGACTTTTAAGAAATAATATTTAACTAAAATTTGGATACATTTTTACCTCCTAAAATACCCATGCGTGTTTAATTTATTCATGTTTATTAGTTTTGTTATTAACAGAATACTTATTCCCATACATTTTCGTATTTTGTATTTCTATTTTAAATCAAAAAGTGCAGCATACCTTAAGGAATATATCTGAAAAGTTTTAATTCCCAAGAGAGGGGAAAACACATATTTTGGATTCCATTTTTAAAGTGGGGCGCCTCAACCTTTGAAATGGGCATGTCCGCACCTTCCATTTGAACTTTAAACTCATTTTTAAGAAAAGATTTTTTATTGTTTCTTTCTCATATTCAAAATCTATCTTCTCTGGCATATCTAGCTAGAGATATAAAACCTTTTGTCAACATAGTTCAGAACATGGATAGTAAAATGTTCGTTTAGAATTTTGATATTGCTTATACCTCTTTGTTAACAAAATAATTTACATAATAATGCACTTTTTATGACATTTTTACTCTTTACGGTATTAAAATTTCTTTAAGAAAAAAATATTCATTTAGATCAAAATTTCTTTCCTTTAACTTGTTAAAAAAGCAATAAAAATAAATTTTTAAAAAATCTAATACTTGTTCAACGCACACCTGTTGGAGGAGATAGATTTTCACAATACCCAATAAAATTGATATAAATTATTTAATATATCAGGAATGTGATTAGATTTTGGATTGAAATTTGGTACATACATTTCTTTAGTCACTAGTAATGCCTGTGCAAAAAATTAAGTCTCTAATTTCAAATCACCATTTTCACTTCGGTGTACCCTTAAGATACAATTATTAAAATAGTGATGAATGTTCTAAAATAACTCAGTTTTGCGAGTGAATGAGGCCACAAAATTTTGGGCACAATTGGTTAATACAATAAAATCGCATCTGGCTAACAAAAATAAAGCTTGTGGAGAAATGTATTTAAATGTTTAAATCCTTTGCTGCTGATTTTGTAAGATATTTAAAGAAATCTAATAGTTTCCATTCTGCAATTCTCTTCTCTACACAGATGCTCTATTAAAACAGCTTTTACAAGTGCAGTATTAAGCTGACCTTCTGACCTTGAGAATAATGATATTGTCCAAACCTACACGTATAAATACAAAGGCATAGCAGGAGGTGAGTAATGCTGTAATGCATTTCTACTATTGCAAATTAATTTAGTCACGATTTAATGTTAGTGTCATTCAATGTTTAGTTTCTAAGAGAGATTTGGCAACGTCACGTTGACATAAATTGTGATTAAATTCAGTCGAATTGAAATAAGACATTACTGCATTGTTCACATATTTGCAACAATTAGTGTGTGTGTGTTTACACAATTTAAATTGTTTCGAGATTGATAGATGTTGCATATTCATTTCAACAATTAGTGAAATAATAAACGATTTATATCCATTCGTCAAGAAGCAAGATGGCTGCAAATGTTACAAATATTTGACACAAATATAGTATATATATAGTTTAAAAAATTACAGTTTAAAAAAGTTGTACGTTCCGAGACCTGAGGACCAAAAAATGAAGAAAAAAATGTTGCCATTAAAAACAAAGTCACGCCCTATTCACAATCATAGTAATATGAAAACCTGCTGATATTTTACAGCTTTTCTAAAAAATATCACTTCACAAAACTGTAATAAAAATACGTTTCCTTTGATTTCACACTTTTGAACTGCATGTCCCATTTAATGGGGTTACAGGTTAAGTTGCAGATGGAAAAGGCAATAAAGTTCTAGCCTATACGTGCAGGAAATGCGCATGTTATTGCATTGCCCTTCCTTTAATCGGATGTAATTGGTCATAAATTAATTGCTGTAAGCACAGGAGCGTTTGCTCAATAAACTCAGACTAAGTATACATCCTAAAAAGTTAATTTAAATACATTTATTCTGAAAGTAAAATTGTTAATTACCCCACATTTGAACTCGCCGAATATGGTGAAAGGTTTATATAGGTAATAAACTGCCACGTACCTGTAGACCAGGTCTAGGAAACACTATTCCCAAGGCGTTAAAGCCACTTCCGCGCCTTTCGTGATCATAAAAGCTGAAAACTAGTAGGGCCAACCAGTTCCACCCAATGTGTGTGCTAGTAAGAGGTGATCCAAAAGACTCCGAACCGGCTGCGTTGTGTTTTGCCGGTACGCATCCTCGGCGTTCGTCACCGACTGCCACTGTCATAGAACAGCGCCGATGAAACCATACTTTTAAAGGCTTTGCTTACCAATGTTATTAAAAGAGATGCTGAAACTGGGCACCGTCGTTGTCTATACATTTTCAGCATCTCCTTAAGAAACTATCTATCACTCACCGTAGTTCACGTTGAGAAATACTGGCAACTTCCTGACGGAGATTTTATTTTAATCCTTCCAGGGTGTGTGGGTTTGTTTGTACACTTTACGCTTTAAATTACCCCAGAGATAGAAATTGCAGAACACCTGGAAATTTTCTGGAAATTTTGAGTACCAATGTACTACCAAATTTTGATAGCTATTGTCATTGCAGTAGGCATTAAAACTAACCAGACATGGATTAAAAATGGGTAAAATATATTTACAAAGTAATCTTATTACAAAATAAAATGAATTATTTGTTACATACACCTATTAAAAATCTGATGTGTTGCACTCATATGATTTTCTCTACTCTTGTACCAACCATTCTTACAAACTCTTATTCCTATATCTTCTTCCTGTTGGTTGAGATAAATATTTATACAAATTGCTTATTTCCTTTTATGTGCAAGTGGAATATTGGAATACAGTAGGCTTTGAGCGATAGTCAAATATTTTAAAGCTTTGAGATCCTGTTCTCTTTGCACGATTAACATATAAAAAATGAACAACGATGTTCCATTGCACGAAAGTTCTAAGTTTTCTGAAACTGACACACAAAACAAGGAGTGTCTCCAAAATGGTTCACTCTAAAAAAAAATTATTGAGACATAAATTGTGTATTTTAGCAAGATCTACATTTCTTGTAGGGCTAGGGAGTCTTTATTTTTCCAACGTCTCAATTTCTCTATAAAACCTTAACCCCTAACATGCTGACCTTTCATGGCATGTATACGTCCTCTGATTGGTGATCAGAGGATATGGTCGGTGAATTTATTTTGATAATTCTCCCGGTCAGGTCGGTGAGACCCGCAAACCAACGACAGGTGTGGTCCTCCAGACATTCTGGGGGTTGTGAGAGAGCGATGTGACCGCCAAAACATAAAAAGTATGTGCTCTCTAAAAAACGGTTACTATTACTGCTATTGCTCTCTTCAATATCATATATTGGAGAGCAAGAGGATTAATGGCTTCATTGTCAGAAATCCAGCATTAGCTAACAACAACAAAAAAACTTTCACTTGGTGAGCTGACTAAGTTAACACATATGAATCACAAATAAATACACCCTGTACAGTAGAAAACAAATGCTGAGCCATAATACACTTTGTGACCAAGTACAGGACAAAATAATAAAGCACACTGGTAATAATTCAACCACACGAAAGTGCGTCAGCTCAATACTGCACTTTCAGAGCAGAGAAAAACAATCAGCCGCATGACCTTGTGTGCAGCAACTGCGTTATGGTGTTTCGGCTTGCGTAGTGGGAAAACACCGCGCAGCAGTTCTGATGCGTGCTGTAGACTTTTTTGCTTGCAACATGATCTTAAATCAGTTCAGAACGAACCATTAAATCAGTAGATAGTGAAGCAAACATATATTATTTTCCAGAAGAAAAATTTTTGTTTTTAATATAGAACACTAAAAGTAGTTTTACTGTATACATTTTACTATATACTACTTCCAGCGTCAGTAAAATGGCTAAATTGCTGATCAGGTTCATTGTTTGAAAGCGGCTGGCCTTGTAAAGCGTTATTCTCACTAAGGAAAATGTTATTTAACGCAGAGGAAAACGAATGCCTTTTGTTTCACACAGCCCATTTCATTACTACTCGGCTTCATGGACATCGAACTCCGTTCCATTGTTAACAATAATCCTGCATGGCGATGTTGGTTTCAGACAGCAGTGTCTCTAGCGCACGTTTCAGAAACAATAACGGTTGATTGAAAATCGAGCGATAATGCTGTGTTGGATGTATTGAACATTTTATCATGGAGAGGACAAAAATGAAACGCGCATGGAATGTGAATGTCTAGTCGGTTTTAAATCATTTCATGCCAGGTTCAATACAAGAAAGAACAATGCAGCAGTTCATTGGAATGCGCTTGAATCAATTGCAGAGAATACCTGTCTGAAATGACATAAAGTGTTATGAAAACGCGGCGAGAATTCTAATAAAGGCTTTGTTTAAATGGAAACGTTCCAGGGAGCTTTGTTCATTACTGACAGCCAGTGTAGCAAAAATTGAAAGAAACTTCATTTACAGGTAAGGGAATGCCATTATCCAGTCTGTGAAAAGTAAAACACAACATATTGCATTAAAATGACTTTTTGTACTCATTCTTGCACAGCATTTTCATACAAAGCTGTTTATTAAATGTATTTCTTGTCAATGTACTTTAAATTTACATTTACACATTTGCTCTCTCTCTCTCTTTTTTTTTTTTTTTTTTATTATTTTTTTAACTTTTCGACTACGCCATACAAAAATTCGATATAGAGATTTCATTTTTAGAAAAAGCTCCGTGTGTGTATGGCTGTATCTGGACAGCATAGTTCAAAAACGAAAAGTCGATTAAAAATAACTTATCTACCCTTTACATGAACAATTTTTCGAAAACTTGACTTTCTCGAAAATGGCTCTAACGATTTGGATTAAAATACCACATGTTTAAGAGACTTCTATGACAAATAAAATGCATATTTTGAATTTTACACCTATAGCCGATTTAGTTATGTTTACTCTGGATAATTTTTGTATAACTGGTAAACCGCAAGAGGTAGAACAAATCTTACCTGTTATCAAAACATGTAGATCTTGCTGAATCACACTCTTTACGTTCAAATAAGTTTTTTTGTAGAGCGAACCTGTCGAAGATATTCCTTGTTATTTGTGTGAGTTATAGGATACTGAACTTTCGTCAAATAGAAGATCGTGATTCATTTTTTTATATCTTGGCCGTGCAAAGAGAATGGAATCTCAAAACTTTAAAAGATTTGAGTATCACTCAAAATCTACTGTATTCATATATTTCCCTTGAACTCGTATGAAAATAAGCAAATAGTATACTTTTTGCAAACGTTTATCTCAAGTAACACGAGGAAGATAGATAAGAGTTTGTAAGAATGGTTAATACAATAGTAGAGAAAGTCATGTGAGTGCAACACATCATTTTTTTTTTTTTTCCTTTGTGTAGTACGGTTTACCTATTGTACTAAATGGTTTAGGAAAAAACAGCACTTCACAGGTTATTCGCCGAAAATTAAATACATATGTGTTTTTATTTGTTATGAAAATATCATTATAGGCAAACAAGGTGTTGCATTCCACCCACAAATTCGATATCGACGTTTCACCAAAATACACTTTTTCAGACACCCTGAATCCAACAAAGGCATTTTTAGAAAAGGGGTCTGGTGTATGTAAGAGAGAGAGCGGAATAACTCCAAAACAGCGTCTTCCAAGAAGCTAACACGAAAATTTCCAAAAAGCCCCACTCCAAACTACCTTTAGCATGGAAAATTACTTGAGCTTTCTTTTATTAAAATACCGTATGTTTAAGATACTTTATTACAAATAAAGTGCATGACGTTATTTTATGGGAATTTGTGCACCACAGGCTGGAATTTTCGATCTGCCCAACACTGGTATGGTGATGAAGACACCTTATATACACAACATAATATCACAGAACAAAATGTAATGATACCTACATATTTATACAGCCAATTATATATTCATCCGCTTATAAAGTACATATATAATTTAATGGTTATATTCTTAACTGCTATGGACGCGATAAGACATGCCCTAAAACAAATGAAGATAAAGAAAACTGCATTCTCACAACTCTCTACTCATGTACTAACTAGTCTTACAAACTCTTATTCCTATATCTTCGTAACAAACATTTGCATACATTTTCTTATTGCTCATTTGCTTGTAGTGTGGCCAGTTATACATACCCTTAACCTTAAACAGAAGAAACCGTTTTTTTTTCAAACAGAATATAATCAGTACAGCAACGTGAAATGCTGAAATATATACTAAATTGCTGCATTTTAACATGAATCGAAAATACGATGTTTTGTTACTACTCCTTAAAACATGCTTTCCTTTTCTAGAAGTGTTTTTTTAATACAATTACTTCTCAGATTTATGGCTGAAGTCTGAATACTGAATCCACAGTCGTTGGTTTCTTCAACAGGAAGGCTCCCTTCACCAACAGGGTTTCCCACTCTCATTTCTACCAGGAAAACACACAGATTATTTCCCAGAGTGGCGCCTGGACGGCTGAAGCGGTTGTTAAACTGCTTTAATCAATATAATACTACCACTTTCGACAACGGACTGTTCAAAATTGCCCCTGAATCATTCAAATAAGCCTTCTAGATTTATTTAAAGCATACTGGAAAGTTGGGCGTATATACAGCAGTGAAATTGTATCCTTAAATAATTCCAGCAAAAATAGAGGAATAAGTAATCTGAGTGCCTACTACGAACAAAATACAAGCTCCAAACTCGGCTAAATTCAACAATAGAGAATATAAGTTTAGAAATTTAGAATAACTTGCATGGTTAGTATTCTATAGTAGGTTCTCCAAAATGTTTAAAATGCCGGTATTTATGGCCCTTCATAGAAATTGAAAACAACTGCAGAAATCAATCCCGTAGCAAAATCGAACTGATGTGATATACGGTCACATAAATTCGTGGCATACCCATACACAAAAATTAATTTTCTATCCATGTTCACCATAAGTTTCTATTTATAAATTATTTCAAATTACACAATAGGTACTTTCTAACATAGAATATGTTGAAACAAAATTAAAATGAAGGAGAAACAAATTCAGGAAGTATTTATACTTTATTTGCTACCTAAAAATTCTATACTGAGGGACTCCAGTATACAAAATACAAAAAAGAAGAAAGACATTGTTAAGGAAAAGTCCGTGTGTCTGTGAACAGCATGGCCGAAAAATGAAAAGTGTGATATCAAACTATATTTTTAAATTGGACATCGACATTGTCCCTGAAATAAATTGAAAATAAATTTAGCTCCACTACGCAGATGGCTCCGTCAAAACGTGTGACACTCGCACTCCGGAGGTCGTGGCTTCGATTCCCGTGGCCGACCTTCCTGGCCCATGGGGTTTTCGGGGGTTTCCCGGTGGCTAGGCGAATGCTGGGAAGTATAATTACATCCTCCAGATTTAATGTCCTTCCATTTCATTTCGTTAATAATTTAATTCACCCGTTCATCGCGTTAGTCCTTTCAGGGTGTCAACGAAGGCGTTATATGCAGTTTGGTAGGGATTATGTGCACACAGGAGCCCTTTCCGTTCCTTTGTTGTCCATAGAATCCGGGTAGGGGGACTATATATGGGGACGTTGGACCCCGCTGGTTTCCCTACGAAGACCCCGGAAAGCCTAAAGGTTTCGAAGTGTTTTCTGTTAATCTATCGCTAGTCTCTGGATCTGGCTGCCCGTTGTCTCCTCTCACCTCACCCTTCTTCGTGTTAGTTGGGATAAACATTTTCAGAAATTGGGTTCTTGTTTATTTTCTTGTAGGTGCAAAGGGAATATGGGAATACAGTAGGCTTTGAGCGAAAGTCAAGTCTTTTAAAGCTTTGAGATTTTGTTCTCTTTGCACGGCTAAGAGATAAAAATAAATCACGATCTTCCATTTAACTAAAGTTAGTTTTCCAAAACTCGCACAAATTACAAGGAATATCTCCGAAATGGTTCAGTCTACAAAAAAAAAAATATATATATATATTTGGACATAAACTGTGTGTTTATCTCTTACAGTTCGCCAGTTATGCAAAAGTTATCCACAGTAAATAGGGCTATATATCCAGATAATTCAAGATGCACATTTAGTTTGCCTTAAACACATGGAATTGTAATCAAAATCTTCGTATTGCACCCTTAAAATATATTAAACTTAAATACCAACTTTGGTTTGTAACAGACTGTTCGTTTTTTAGTTGTGCTGCCCACAGACTGACACACATATGGACCTTTTTTTTTTTGGGGGGGGGGTTTCAAAACATATTTTCGGTGAAATCTCGACGTTGAATTTTTGGGTGGAATACAATACTTCCTCTACTTACTAGTAGATAAAGTAAAAATGCTCCTTAATCATTTCAGCGAACAAAATAGTTTTGTAACAAGAGCAAAAGTTATGCGATACTTACAGTCACAAGCGAAACAGAGATATCAGCCCAGATTATGAGTAATTGTAACCCAAAGAACAATAAGCAACCATGGCAGGAATTTTTATAATCCTGTCGCCTTTTCTCTGCATTTCTCAGAGACCTTAGCCTAGTGGACAGATCGTCAGACGTTTGCATAATTAGGAAACTTGTACACCCCTGGCTTAGAGGCATCTTTAATGTCCTTTTTATCTCCAACTGTAGACGTTATAAAAGTCCAACGGTGTTTGTGCTAGTCATAAAGTTGCTGTAGGTTTTTCTCATAACATTACTAGCATATATTTGTTTTGTACATTTTGGCGGCACTGAGAAGAAAATAGACGCAAAGAGTTAAACAAGAGAAGGAAGCATGCTAAGTGTTTGGGTAAAGAAAAGGCGTCGTAGTATCCTAAGGTGTTTAATATGCTTACCTTTGGAATTCTGGAGTGCCCAGAAGAGTAAACGAAACAAAATAAATAAGAGTTCCAAGCTGGCAGCCCAGCGGGGTGGACGTGTGTGTCAGCCTGCCTCTCTGTGTGTTTACGAGTGCTACGCCAGTGTATTCTTTGTTTCACTGCAAATAGTGCTATTACATACGGTGATTCTGACTGTGATTAGTGCGTGTAGTGGAGTATTTACCACTACATTTGATCTTTTCTACAATGGCTCACCAGTCGGAAGCTACCGGCCACCTTGTCAGCTCTGCATTACTTACAATCTACAATAATGATTCTACTCCACAAGCTCACACTAACTTCACTCCTGGACATCACGGCTCTGTAATATCTCCACATCAACAACCTGCATTATCCACACAACAAGCGTTAATGAACACTTCTGCAACAACAACCAACATCACAGTGAGTAAACCTATTCTTCGGCCTTCACAGTTGACAGCAACCCCCATAACGCACACATATACCAATTCTGTTCAAGACGACGATAATATGGAGTACAGTACCACACCGGACCAGTCTAATGGGGCACACAATGTGCGCCCTGCACAAGCTCCCTCAGCCAGTTCTACCAAGCGGCTCTGTCTTGCGCCAGCTTCTATATCGCCTAACACGCCCCGTTATGCTTATGCAGTACCCACTTCGAACCGCTTTCAGGCTTTAGGTGATACTCCCGACCTAGACACTACAGATTCACCGTCTCTTGCTCCTAAAGAGAAAATTCCCCCTATCTGTCTCCGTGATATTCACAATTACCAATTGTTCTTGAAGGATGTCAAAACGTGTGTTAAATCGGATTTCCACACTGAGCTCCGAGGTTCGATTCTAAAAATTTATGCCACCACTTCTTCTGATTTCCGTTCTCTTACATCTTACTTCACCTCAATCAATCAAGCATATTATACCTTTAGAAATCCAGCTGATAAACTCTTCTCCGTTGTCATTCGCAATCTTCCTTGCTCCCTAAATGACCAGGAAGTGTACGATGAACTTTGTGCTCTGAACTATCCTGTTCAAAAGGTCACACGCTTACTTGGCAGAAACAGGAACCCACTACCTTTGTGTGCTGTAGAACTTACAAACAACGATGAGGGTAAAAACATTCTAAATCTTACCCGGCTGCTATATAGTGTTGTGAAGGTCGAACACCGCCGCCGTACCAGTGATCTACCACAGTGCACTCGCTGCCAAAACTTTGGACATACCAAAAACTATTGTAAGTTGGAACCTCGATGTGTCAGATGTTTAGGCGCACACCATTATTCAGACTGCGCTAAACCTTCCACCACACCAGCTAAGTGCGTTAACTGCGAGCAAGATCACCCAGCTAATTATCGCGGCTGTCCTTACTATGTGGCGCTGAAAGCAAGACTCTCTCGCCGATCTCAGCAACCCAGCTTCTCATCAACCTCTTCTCCTTCGATGCCGCGCACATCGCCTGCATCCGAACGACGTCCACAGCAGCCACGCCCGTCTCAGCAACCATCAGCCTTCCACCCAACGACCGTTCCTGGTGCGCAGCCCAGGACTTATTCTCAAATGACGTCTTCCACTTCTCCTTTTTCACCGGCCAGTTCTTCCGCTGCCCCACCCAGGGATTCTTCTTCGACGCCCTTACTGACTCTTTTCTCTGATTTGCTCTCTCAGTTATTCTCTTACTTCCGGACTCTGCTTACCCCCATTTTACCACAACTTCCACCGCTACTTAGTTCTCTTATTATTTCTTTAATTCCCAATGGCAACCCGTGATATCATTAATCTTAAAAAGTTAACCCTCCTTAACTGGAACGCTAACGGTCTCCGTGCCAAACGCGCATCTTTCGTTGCTTTTCTCACAATGCACAATATCGATATTGCCTGCGTCACTGAAACGCATTTTCTACCGAACGAGACCTTCACAGTTCCTGGCTACAAAATCTATCGCCAGGATCGTGTAGCTGAAACGGCTTCCGGAGGTGTTGCCATCCTCATCAGACGCACACTTACTCACAGTGCAATCTTTCTACCCACTATTCCTGCGCTTGAAGTGACAGGCCTTAAACTCTCCACCACGGATGGTACTAATGTCATTATTATCTGTGCTTATAAACCTCCTAATCGCCGGCTTAATACTACACATCTCTCGTTACTATTCCCGCCTGACTGCAGCACTCTCCTTTTGGGCGATCTGAATTGCAAACATTCTTCATGGGGGTGTAGGTCTACCAATCCCAATGGTCGTCTTCTTTTCAATGTTTTAAATACCAATGGGCTTTCTATTTCCGCTCCATCGGATCCCACTTATTATCCTAGCAATCCCATGCACGCTCCTGATATCCTTGATATTGGTCTTCACAGGAATCTTCCTCTCCCAACTTATGTCACCGCTTTAGCAGAACTTGATTCCGATCATTGCCCTGTTGTGATTACCTTTCAACTCTCGCCTACCTTGCTGACTTCCTTTCCTCGCCTCATCACTGGTATTGTGAACTGGGACGCTTTTCAATCTCAGTTAGATAATGCCTTAACCTCCTCTTATCAACTAGCAACTACTACTGATATTGACGCCGCGGTAGCACATTTCACTGCTACCCTGTGTAACTGTGTACGGCTTTCTACGTCACACTCTCCATGGCGGAACTCTCCACATTCATTGCCAATATCCATTCTGCGTCTTATTCGGGAGAAAAATGCTATTCGTCGGCGATGGCAACGAGAACGGCAACCTTGGTTACGTAGACGACTCAACAATTTGATACGTCTTGTAAAGGTTGAACTAGAGCGTCACCGTCTACAAACTTATCAACGCCATGTGGCGACTATATCTCCACACGACCACACCTTGTGGGATGCCACCAGCCGGATTCTTCGTGAACCTACTGTGATTCCTGCACTCTCCGATGGGAACAATCTTGTCACGGACGTCGCAGCGAAGTGTGAAATCTTGGCTGCACATTACGAACAAACTTTTGCTCTTCACACCATATCTCCAAGCGCCGCAGCTATAGAAAATGAACTAGGTGCCCAACGTCAACGAGCTACAGTTCAATCACGAATCTCCTTCACTAGTCCTCGGGAACTCTTTCATCTGATTCGCTGCCTTCCTAACAAGAAATCGCCTGGGCACGATCTTCTGCCCAACATAGTATTGAAACATCTCACCAAGAAAGCGCTTGCCTATCTCTCTTCTATACTGAATTTCTGTCTGCAAATTGGCTAGTTCCCTTCCACGTGGACATTTGCTCATATCATTGTGTTCCACAAACCCAGTAAGCCTAAGCATCTACCAAGCAGCTATCGTCCTATAAGTCTTCTGCCCACATTGGCCAAACTCTTTGAGAAGGTCATCCATCGCCGTCTAGTGCAGTACCTCACCAATGCTCACATCATTCCCTCGTTTCAATTCGGATTTCGCCCGAAACACTCTACTACTCACCAGTTACTGAGGTTAACTCAACACGTTGTCCGCGGCTTCGAGCATCGCCAATATACCCCAGCTCTTTTCCTTGATGTGGCACAGGCGTTTGATAAAGTGTGGCATTCTGGCTTGCTACTTAAACTTTATCGCACTGGTCTTCCGGACTATTTGGTACACACTATTACCAGCTTTCTCACCGGTCGCACTTTTGCAGTACGCATTGGAGGTACTCTTTCCCTTAAGTATTCTATTTCAGCAGGAGTCCCCCAAGGTTCTATACTAGCACCCACGCTCTTTAGTATTTATACCTCTGATATTCCAGATCTAGCTCCAACCTCAATTGCCCTGTATGCTGACGATACCGTGTTATATTATTCTCACTCTAGACTCCATTCTGCTATCAACACATTACAGATCTCTCTTGATCGCCTCACAAATTGGTTTCGCACTTGGTGTATTACCATTAACACTCAGAAAACGGAAGCCAAGATTTTTACTCTACGCCGCTATAATTCACCACCGCCTATACGTCTTCTGAATACTCATGTGTCATGGCTCTCCTCTTCTACACCAGTTAGGTACCTTGGGATATTATTGGACACTCGGCTCACGTGGAAGCCTCATATAGACCGCAACATTACCCTGGCATCGGCTCGTCTTTCTAAACTTTCGTCTTTGCTCCACAAACACACCTCACTTGGTTTGGAATCCTCACTGCTCCTATACAAATCTCTTGTTCGTCCTCTCATTACTTATGCCTGCCAGGTATGGGGGGCTGCCAGTATGTGTCACCTACGGCGTCTACAGGTCGTCCAGAACCGATTCCTGCGAATCGCCACCAATGCTCCTTGGTTTGTACGCAACCAGCAGCTCCATCACGAACTGGGCCTTCTTCCTCTCCATCATTTCATCCGACAGCTCGCCCGACGGTTCTTCTCCAATCTACGCCACGTTCCAGGAGCTGTGACGTACAACATCGGCGTCCGAAGTCGCCGGCCAACACGACTGAAGCGACGACTTCCACAGGATCTGCTTCTTAGTGATGACACTTCTAGCTCTGACTAATCAACTGCTCCACTTCTGCTTTTCTACTATCTGTGTAATGTGTAAATTCTCACCATCACAGCCTGTATCACATTTGTATTAGTTCAGAGGGGGCCCACTGCCCTACCTCTACAGTGTTACTCTTATGTTACTATGATTTTTATTTTGGTTCTACCAGATCTGTAGAGCATGTACTTACTGCTGATCGATCTAAATAAATTAAAAAAAAAAAAATAAAAAAATAAATAAATAACAGGCGGCAGAAAGAGCAAGGAATGATGTTTTTTCTCCTCTGACTATGTTAAAATTCCTTACTGACAATAGAAGATAGAAGCTGAGGTTAGCGACAAACTAATAGCAGCATGAAGGGATTAAGAATTAATTGTTACTTTTCTACTGCTTATTTATAGCAAGTAGGCGAAATATTGTATTTCATAAAACATTTTCTAGCCAGGTTCACCTGAAAAAATATTTTGAGATCAACTGAACTCTCAAAAGAAAGCTGGTTTGTGCGTGTGTATGTGTAATTGATTCCACGAGCAGTGGCGGCTCGTGACTTGTTGCAGTGGGTGTGCAGTATATTAAATTCTCTCCAGGTTTACTCTCCTGCTCTGACACACACAACACAATTGTAAGTGGCAATTCATGTTGATAATTGAGTCCTCATGTGTTCCTATTTTTAGTTTTAAATTACCAATATTACAACTATTATTTGTCCAGATGCCGTTTCTTTCAATCGCAAACAAGAAGTACGAAAAACATATTTTCTAAGGATAAACCCGAAAGATATATCTCCTTCAGTTTTGCCATGTTATTAACACTTTCATAGATTCAAATTTTCCGCTATGAGCAGACACAACTGCATGCAATTTGTTGCCAGAAATACAAACATAACAAACAATAATAAATACGAAAGCAAAGTAACTATTCCAAACTGAAGTACTGGCCTTGGTAAATTGCATATGCATTTATAATGGTTCAATAAAAATAGATGGAATTGTGTTTACAATATTAACATGGCTTATTTTGATGCAGAAAATGGCTACATTATATTTAGAAACGTCAAGTTGGCTATGTGCCTAGTTGAATGCAACTTCTGCTAAACGACTGGGAGGGAAATGCTCGTAGCAAGGAAAACCGAGACTTGTACTGTGCGCTTGCGCGATAACAATCGCATGTCAGGTTTGTCGACCAAGCTGCTTTAAGTCGCCGTATTCCTTAATGCAAGCTTTTCGCCGCTCTCCGCGACCCCTCACCCTAAAAGTTCCTTCCCAAGTCGCAAAATCCGTTTTATACGTCTCTAAGGCTTGTTGACGGAATGCGCTGGCAATTGGTAAAAAGTGCGCGGGAAAATTAAACGAGCAAGTTCATATAGAAAAAAGTTCAACATTCGACTTTCTCATATGCATGTCTATAGAGGTAAATACACATTCACATACAGGAAAAAATTAGCGGTGTGCAGTTGCGAGTACGCGATCACCCAGGAACCGCCACTGGCTTCAAGTGGCATTTTACCAACCTTCCGAGTGGGTACATACCAGGGGCGGGGTCGAGGAAAGTTGTGCCTTTGTTGTTCAACTAAGCAGCGGCGTGTGTTAGAGACCCTGGGACTTAGTTTTTAGTTGAAAATAACAAACTTTTCGGTTTTTACATTACATCGTATAAATATTCCACAGACACCTGTGAGTCATTTTGTGCTAAGATTGTTCGCCAATTTTAAAAGTCCAGTGACCTGTTTACGTCACCCATGCACTGGACCTGCATGCATTCGCTTTATTTTTTCCTCAGTCTTGCATGTTTGGGTATGAAACGAATTCCTTATATTTCAGTTTACCGCTGATTTGTATGTAAATTTGCATATATAATCTGAAATACTCTGTGTAGGGTGAGTAACGAAACCCATGTAAATATACTCGTAACAATACGGTTTTTATGAATGGTATAGTATTTGTAAAATATAAGCATGTAATTTCGTCATCAGTATAGAAAATAATGTGAGTGTGTTACATCAGATTTTTAATTTTACTAGCACCTGGATAACGCAGGCGTTGTGTCTGCTGGTACTAAAATCTGACTGTCCTTTGTATTCCCTCATCTCATTCCTCGCTCCAATAGACCAAATACTGGTCGTGCTGAATTATTCACACTAGACATTTTCCACCGACGGGAATCATAGGATCCATAAATATAACGTGATCAGCGTTTTATACCAATGTTCATTAAAGCATAAGCTTCAGTTGACAGATAATCACACTGTTCGCTTTAGGAGACCCACCATAACTTTTCACCTTTCCATCTTCGCATTTTCTCTTTGTTTACATCTTTTTCTAGAGTGTCTGATGTCTCTTTTCTCTACTGGTTTGTATCCCTTGATTAAAAGAGGTATCCTTTCCTAATTCACGCGGTTCATATGCTCTTTCCATTTGTCCTATCCACGATTCGCTGCTAAATGAGCACCATGGTCTTATAAAATAACTCAACCGCATGACCTTATGCGGAGCAGCTGTGTTATGGTGTTTCTGTGTGCACAGTGGAAAAACAGCGCGCAGCGGTTCCGATGTTTCTGGCTCTCTGTACAATACGTTCTGTGCCTACTAGATTCATCGCAGAGAGTGTAATAAACATGCATTAACAGTATAATATCGTAATACGCGCTGGATGATTCGCTTTTGTCATCAGGCGGGCTTCAACTGTTCCGGCTGCGCTCTGCAGGCAGTCAGCAGGCAGGTTTCAGATTGCGTGACCTTGTCGCGTTTAACGGAGGAGATAACACGGTGCTGCAAATGAGGAATTTAGTCTGTGAATTTCTCGTGCCATTGCGTTTAATTATAATGGTTATTTGTCGAAATCGTTAGGGGTGCTTGATGCTGAACTCTCAACTTTTAAATGACATTAAAACTTGCCTCATACGCAGAAAACGCTAGCGAGTGGGCGAAGTGTGTGGATGAATGCGCCATGTGCTTGCAAAGTTATAATGATTAATCGCTCCAGGGACTGGGAAATCAACGCTGGCAGCTTCTACATAATTCCTGCTGAAATGTGGCACACAGGGCTTCGTGGAGAAATGAAGGCTACATTGTATTAAGGTAAGAAACCATTTTGTAGCTCTCTCATAACATTGTGGATTTGTGCTATTGGTTTATAACCTTACATGTATATTCCTATAACTGCTTTGGCATTCATAAAATACAGCCTACCACTTTTAACGTGCATCTTCACGTTGGAAACAAAAGTCTATATTTTTAGCCAGAAATTTTTTTGGCTTTGCTAATTATTGGCACAATAAACTAGAAATATTTACACTACCAACACTTGAAAATATTTTTTGGGGGTAACCATAGAAAAATTCAAAATTTAAAATGTCATAATTTTTTCAAATACCAACTGTAGCTTTTACAAAAATGCGGTAATTGTTTACCAAATCGATCGCTCGAGAAAACAAATGAAACATAGTGCAATGGATGCAGTTTTTATTGCTGATTACGATTTTGAAAGTTTTATTTGGCGCTCAGGCTTCGTTTTTGATTTAACTGTGTTAGGTTAGGTTTAGTGTGTGTACGAGTGTGGTAACAGGGTCTTGTGTTATCGAAATATTTACAACTTGAGCAGTGTTTATGTAACAATTTCAACGTAAATGCATTAATCAATCATTCTAGTATACATTATACTCGTTTATACACATTTATTTGCTAAATATCCACCTCGTAAGCGTTTGATATTCAAAATTCCTCTTTTTCCCAAACTGAATTTTTGTTTAAATGACTGCAGAGATTTTCTGATTTATGTTAATATGTGTTTGTTCACATCATCCCCTGTTTAATAAGCTTCAAAGTTATGTATGAAGTGTATAGCATAACATTAAGAGTACTCCCATGGGATTGAAAAAGGTAAAAATTTTGAATATTTTAATTTCGAGTATTGAAAAGAAATGTCTACAATACTTGTGCCCAAGCTAACCTGATTGGGCGTATTGTTAAATTGCACACACTTTTGGTAATAATTAATATGCAAACTATAATTTTTGACAACTAGAAAGCCTGGGGCATTATATGATACAAAATTAAAAAAAAATTGAGAAGTTTCAAAAGGATCCTTATTTCCAACCTTAAAACGGAATATTATGGTTCAAATCTTCACTTGCAGTCACCCACCCCTTGAATGTTTGAATGTCACCCCATTAGTTAATACTTCTTACTTTCTCTATCATGTACCTTGTAGGTATTGCATTCCACCCTAAACTACGATATAGATATTTCACTGGGAATATACGTTTTCGAGGCCCTGAATTCTAATGAATGGAATTTTTAGAATAGATCAAATTTGTGTGTGTTCTCTTACATGCTGGTAATCCACTGATACAAGGCTGTCGCTTTTAACCACATTACTACTGGTGTGGCCCGCGTTTCGCCACGTGACCTTGGGATCAGTAGGCTAGCTTCGAGCCAACTGAGGCACACAGACCAACGTGCGTGTTTGATTGTGTATGCGTGCTTGCGTGTGTGTGGGAGAACAGCAAAACGCAAAATCCCACAAAATATCGAATTTGATATTTAAGCTCAGTGTTGCGCAAATATGTGACAAGATTTTCATGAAAATCTTAAATATACATTGAAAGATTTTTTTCTTTCTTAAATATAATACCAACGGTTTTTTATTATAATACCATACCTTCAGGATATTTAATCGATAAATAAAACGTATATCTTTAATTCTCTTGAGGAATAGACTATGAAACCCTCTTTGGGAAGGAATATTGAATAATTTTCTATAGCCAGTAAACCCTAAGATACGCAAAACACAGTCTAAAAAGAAGTAGGTAATCATTTATTTCAAATAATTCTTAATATAATAGTAGATTTCCAATATAACCCACTTTATTGTTTTGAATTTTTCTATACTTAGTCAATTTTGGAAGTAGTGTCGCCCGTTCAGCTGTTTCTCGCAATGCTATAGAAGCAACGAACTGGATGAAACATTTTACTATCGCTTCGGTTTCCTGCAACCCTTTTGTAGAACCTATGTAAAAATAAATAATGGGTAGAGAAACATGTGGACGTAACACAATTTTTACTATTTTTATTTACAGACGTTTTTCATCAAACACAAAGACATACGTGTACACATATAAACGGTTTTTAAAATGCTCTTTTTAGGTACAGGGAGCATCAAAGCTTCTATTTTTAGTGAAATCGTGGTAATGTATTTTTGGGTAGGACGAAATAGTTCTCTGCTTACGGTAGGGAATTAATTATGCTATTTTATTTGTTTGTAACGCTGCAAAGAATATATTTTCAGATGAGTGGGCAATTTTGAAATGCATTATTCTTGTGATGTCATTTACAGATTTAAAAGTATACAAATACTCATATTAATAACAGCATGGTAGATGTTTTAATATGATTAAGGCTAGAATGGTTACTAAATTAAATATCAACTCAAAGCGTTTTTATAAATATTTTAATTTTAATTTTTCCATTTAACCTGCAACTTTTACAAATAGCTTATTGCATCACTTTTGCATAGAATTCTAGTTTCTGTTGTGTAATTTGTGTTGATACTTAAAGACAGTGTGGTAAACGTGTTCCGATATGCCAAGTTCAAGACTGCGATGTTCTTAGGTTTGTCTGAAGGCGTGTTCAAATTGAAAAAAATAACCTTGGTAGCCAATCAATAATTGTACCTATATTATTTAAGGTAGATATATACATGGAAATGAGTTGTTGTTTTTTTCCCAGAATCTTCCACTTTTTTATTTTTGTGTTATGTAATAGGCCTGACCATCTACTTTTCAAAAATGTATAGTTTCCTAGCTAATTGTTACCAGAAGTGTTTTATTTGGCAGTTTGTACAATTAGGTTAGTCTGGGCACTTAACATTATATACATTTCTTCTCAATACTTCTCGAAATTAAAAGAGTCAAAATTTTTCAACCCCAATGATTCTTAAAATTATGCTGCACGCCTTATTCATAGATAATTTTGAAGATAGACAGAAATGATGTGAATCAGCTATGATCTTAAAATAAATCCCAAAACTCTGTTGCCATTTAAACAAACATTCACTTGGTAAAAAGAGAATTGTGAATTTAAAAAATCACAACTTTTTAAACAGCCAATATATTTGATATAATTGAGGCTTAAATCCTTTTATATGTTCAGTGAAATAAATTGGTGTATTAAAGTATGAAATATTCATATCTTTATAGAAGCTACAGAATTTTAAATCTTGAATTTTTTATGCTTACTCAAAATTTTTTATGTGTTGTTAGTTTAAATATTTCTAGTTCATTATGCCAGTTATTGGTAAACAGTTTTTAAAAAAAATTCTGGCCAGAAAGATAAATTTTTGTTCTCAACGTGAATATGTAAATTAAATTCGTTACTTAAATGCTAAATATACTATTACACGTATTGTTGTACATTAAAATTGAGATTTGAAACACACACACACACACACATACACACACATAAACGCACACAAACACATACACGTCACGGATATAGTCATTACGTTACTTTAAACCAGTAATACATGTCGATATTTGGAACACATTTTTGTCTCTGACAATTTCCTACGGAGATATTTTAGTTTTCTCGAAAACAAGCTGACAACACTACAGATAGTGTGTGTGTGTGTGTGTCACTTTCTCTAGCTCAGTACATAAACAAGCACAGTAACGGTGCTTCTTGAGAACACAAATACCCCGCCTTGTCCTTCTGTGTTTATTGTGCCAGTTCAGGCCAATCACAAGCGTTAACTCCCAAGACATTAAAGCGAAAGCGAAAGTGGCCGAGCTGTTTACATCTACAAACCAGCTCAATTGCCTGACCAACCTCAACGCAACATTGTCGACTTACTGCACGTGTGAGAAAGCTGCTTGGAGTATTCCTTCACATCTTTTAGGTGATTATTTCGAAACCTTTTGTGACGTCGCATAATTACTACCAAAGCTATGTCAGGAAGTTACTCTACGCATCTTACAAGTAACAAACTGTTATGGTCGTACTTACCTGTGGAATTACGCATCCAAGTTGGCTCAAAACCATTCATTTTTTTGAAGTCGGCTGATCAAAGAACAAAATGCTATTCGACTTTTTTGTTTCTAATGCTTCTGTGAAGCACATATTAGAAGGAATGTAATGACTTCCCTTCCACCATCTATAAATATTATGTATATAATAATACACACGGTTTACTTATCAAGGTAGGTGTAACGCCACCGAAGGCGATATGATTTTAAGATAATGCTTGTTTTTTCGGTAAAGGTGATTTCACTTTTTATTTTGCTTTGTCTTATCTTTTCTTTTTAATATACATCAAGGAAACGGAAGCTTTTTGCACTCAAAATATCAATAAAACCACAAGTTTCCGCCTTTAGGAGAAACTTTTTCCTTATTATTGATGCCAATTCTTAAGCTTATTGTTTTGATAGATAAAGCTAGAAAATATTTCCAGAAGCAGGAAAAAAAAATCTAATGTGTTGCACTCACATGACTTTCTCTACTCTTGAACTAACCATTCTTACAAACTCTTATTCCTATATCTTCTTTCTTGTTAGTTGAGATAAACATTTGTACAAATTATCTTATTGCTTATTTCCTTGTAGGTGCAAGGGGAATGTTAGAATACAGTAGGCTTTGTGCGATAGTCAAATGTTTGAGATTCTGTTGTTTTTGCAAACTTAACATAAAAAAATGAACAGCGATGACCCATTTCACGAAAGTTCCGAAACTCACACACATAACAAGGAATATCTCCGAAATGGTTTACCCTAGAAGAAAATTTATTGAGACATAAATTGTGTATTTTAGCAAGATCTACATTTTTTGTATAGTATAATTTGGTTTATCTCTAACGGTTTACCAGTTATGCAAAAGTCGTCCAGAGTAAATACGACTACAGGGGCTTTAGCCAGAAAATTCAAGCTATACATTTCATTTGTCATAAAAATATCTCAAACATATGGCATTTTAATCAAAATCGTTAGTCATTTTCAAGACAATCAAAATTTTCGAGAAATCTTCCATGTAAAGGGTAGTTTAGGGTGGGGCTATTTTCTTCAAAATCTTCGTGTCACATCCTTGAAAGACATTAAACTTAAATACCAACTTTGGTTTTTAACCGACTTTTCGTTTTTGAGTTATGCTGTCCACAGACTGACAGACACACAGACACACACACGGACCTTTTTCTAAAAATGCTTTTTTTTGGATTCAGGGGGCTTCAAAACATGTATTTCCGGTGAAATCTCGACATCGAATTTTTGGGTGGAATACAATACTTCCCCTACTTACTAGTAGAGAAAGTAAAAATGGGATTGAAAGGGGCTAACTAAATACATTTTAAGGTTCCAAAAATCATGTTGGTAGTGAAAAGTTTCTGGAAATATACAGGGTGAATCATCTAAGTCTTGCACTGCACATATTTTGGAAATGCTAAGTGCTATTAATGTCCGGTTTTAGCAGCATTGATTGATAGTTGGGGCTCATATATTTATCCTGTAAATAGATTTTGACAATACTGAGGAAGTGTATTTTTGGAGCAAACCTACAATTTTTTTAAATGAAACAATGCCCAGTTACCTCAACAGAATAAAAGTAGGGTAAATGTCAATGATTTTGTTGCAAGATTCTAGTGCAAGTAGTTTACGAGAAATCGTATTTTGAACAGTTTCCACCCCGACAATTGTTTGTTCCACTCAACCTACTTGCTAGGTACGATGTTGTTAAGTTTGTTTACATTGTAACATGATTTGACCACGTGACTGTGACTGATCATGTATACAAGCATCTATTTAAACAGTACTACAGCTTAACCATGTGAACAGTAATTTCCAATTCACATATACCGAATGAAGATGCGCTCATTCCAAAATGCGATATTTTAACCCAGAATGACATTGGAGAGTTTTGACGTCCGGCATGATGGCAATGTCGGACTCGATTCTATTCTTCTCGAATTTGGGAAATCTAATACTGAAATTTGAATTTTATATAATTTTATATTTTGCATACTTAAGGGTATTTGTTTTATAAACTACTGCACACAGTTCTGGCACAATGTGTTTTATAGCTTAGAGGGAGTTAATTACTAAATTTATTCACAATGCGAAAACACCCTAATTTTCAAAATATTCCATCAAGATCTAAAAGATCACAAGAGCTTTACTATTTTATAAACTCTAATTGCCCAACAAACGCCCTCAATCTAAGACAGGAATAAAAAATAATTACTTTAATTAATTTCTTTGCTTTGATGGACTGAAAATATCTTTCAGTCTTTTAGTGTAATTAATTTTGTTAAAGCTAAACAAACTTTCAGATTTTGAAACCTAAGACTAAAGTTAAAGTCGCATAAATGGAGGACATGCTGGAAAAATTCTAGGAGCATAGCACGTCATTTAATGCGCATGGAGCAGATAGTGTATTAAAAATGTAAAGTCGAGAAAAACAAATTTTTCTATGCACATGCAGCAATTTAATTAATCAGATTACTTGTTTTTCATATTTTACTTCTTTCACTTGAACCTATTTGACGGTCATTCTTTTTTTGACATGTTCTGGGAAATCTCATTCAGTAATGAGTCCTCTGTGAAGCGAAGAGTTCGATTTTGGAATCCGATTCTTTTGATTTGTGAACTGGAAGCTGATACGCAAACAACGCAACCGTAAGTTCAGTTAGGTTTGATTATACTGAAATATATTACGGTTTGAGAACCTGCGGTAGAGGAGAACATTTGACATTTGAATTGACAAAATCTGTACATTAGAGAGGAAATGTGAACATTCTAAGATAGTTTTGTGTTTACTCTTAGTCCTAAGTGTTTGGCAGACTCATCTGGAGGGGTGATTTGATTGTTTAACTTGATTGTGGTTTTTTCTTTGTAGGTAAATGTAATACAAGCAAACTGGACCTTTCTACTCCAGTGATTCTTTTTCATTCTCCACCTTTTGCACCATTACCGAGCATCCCACCTAGCTCAGGCGGTAATGTCTGTGGACTGCACTCGGGAAGTCGCGGGTTCGACCCTTGTGGCCGACCTTCTTGACCCATGGATGTTTCACCAGGTCGCCAGGCAAATGCTGAAAAAAATTTCCATATCCTCCGAATTTCCGGTCCCTCCATTTCGTTAAATTAATAATTTAATTTCAGCCTTCATTCGTTAAGTTTCTTCCAGAGTTGGAAGCATTGGCGAGCGTCGCGGCAGCAGCATGGTAGGGGGGATGAATGTGCTCTGGAAATCTCGTCTTCCGGATGGAAGGCAATGGTACAAACCCAAAGGGGGCGCTTATAACTGCGGAATTGTAGATATCCTGCCACTTGCTCTGTCATGGCAACGTTCCTTAGGATGTATTCACCTCATCCATCCTCCGGGGGGTGTCCCGTCAAGGCCATAGGCACAAAGATAGTCTTTCGATCGAGGTGGTAAGTCACCGTCCACAAGTTCTCATTTAGTCAGTCATTGGCACCATTCCTCTGTATAGCACACGCGTTCTTGAGGACTGCTGATTGTTGTGTTAGATCTTTGCTGAGAATGGCCTAAATGGCAATGATGTTCACAAGTTTCTATTTTCTCCCATATTGACATATCTGCCCTTTTCACAAGACACCGCATGAATATCCGTCCTGTCTCGGTTACAGGATGTACCATAAAGGCCGATTCTCCTTTAAACCACGGCACTGGTTCATAGTTGCTTTGCGGATGTCTAGTTTGAAACTATGTATAACTCCTTAGTTTCTTTAATGTTGTTCGTTCCATGTTTTTCCTTGACATGATAATTTAGTATGTATGTGGTAAGATGCGCCTTTTTTAACTTTGTTTCTAAGACAGAATCTCAGCCCCTTACCTTTTTGCTGCTTGTTGTTCCCGGTTCTAACTCAATCGATATTTGCATTAAAAATTCTATCTACAGCAGTTGGCGATGGAAAAGCTATTATCTTTTATATACCATTGACTTTTTAATACTATTTATTCTGATTTGCAATGGTTTGTAGCGACCTTGAATTACAGACCCTTCTATATACAACTTTACTCGTGCAGATTTCAGATAAACTATATCTATGCTTTTCGCACTTTCTCTAAGCGTTGTTATTTGTGCGTAACAAGGTTATCGTTTTCCCGAAGCCTCTATATTTTATATTTTCTTATGAGGATTTACAAAGGAAATTCCTGAATATGTATGTACACTAGAGTGCGTGGAATTGTGCCTATATAATGCACAGTGATTTATTTGGTAAGGAAATATTAAACCACATCTGACAGCTCTAGCCCGCCTTTTCTGGTTCTAGCATTCGACTTAATGTTCGCCTTTCTCGCGCCTTTTGCTCCTGAGCCTGAGACCAATAGGATAATCTTTCAGTAACGGACTTCTTATATTTAATCAACACGAGACCATCAGAAAAAAGCCACTGAGATTAACATTTTCCGTACCCCTCCCCTTTCACCGCTCACCTAGGCTTAATCTTTATTCATAGACTAATGTATACATATTTGACTTAAAATCAAACCAAAAAGAGATTGTTTCACCAAAAGCTGCTGTGGAAAGCAGAAGATAAAGGGTTTTTACCAAAAGAAAAGTACTATAAGAAACCAAAAGCGTCAGCAAATTTCCGGCCGTTCGTCGTAATAGCTTAAAGATATATTGCAAAGTTGTTCCAAAGCTTTTAGTTTCTAGGAAACAAGAGTTATTAAGGCCTAAGGGGAATGCTGTTCGTTTGTCTGAGCAGCCCTTGGTGCTACTTTCGTTTGTTTACACACGCAAAAGGAATTCTGTTCCTCCGCATTTGACGTCCGAAACAGAAACTATTATGTTGGCTGAAAATAAAAGTTTCAATATCAGTGGTGTTTGTTATCGTAGCCGGAATGTCCAGGAAAAAAAAGAACAACTTAACTCGACTGTTCTAAACTGACTACGATTGGAAAGTGTTTCGCGAAGTTTCTTCATAAAGGTAGCATTATATTCCAACAAAAACAATAGTAATAATAATAATAATAATAATAATAATAATAATAATAATAATAATAATAATAATAATAATAATAATAATAATAATAATAATATATTGTATTAATTTATTATTATTATTATTATTATTATTATTATTATTATTATTATTATTATTATTATTATTATTATTATTATTATTATTATTATTATTATTATTATTATTATTATTATTATTATTATTATTATTATTATTATTATTATTATTATTATTATTATTATTATTATTATTATTATTATTTTTATTATTATTTTTATTTTTATTTTTATTATTATTTTTATTATTATTATTATTATTATTATTATTATTATTATTATTATTATTATTATTATTATTATTATTATTATTATTATTATTATTATTATTATTATTATTATTATTATTATTATTATTATTATTATTATTATTATTATTATTATTATTATTATTATTATTATTATTATTATTATTATTATTATTATTATTATTATTATTATTATTATTATTATTATTATTATTATTATTATTATTATATCATCTTCTAAAGTATTAGGTGGGAAGACTTCATTTTTGCACAGCTGTTACTAGCAAATAAATGTGTTTACATTAAAGTTTGAACACAATAAACAAATAAACATATGCTATTGGTTGCTATTAGATGTGAAGTCCTCTTTATTCCCTACGATTTTTGTATAAACTGAGAACTTAAGAGAGTTAATCCAGCACTTTTGCACGGTCTGTTTCAGAAACAGTATTCCTAGTTTTCTTTTCAAATCACAACATGGAACAAAAATACATTCTCAATTAATTGTCAAAGTACACCATTATTCTTATACCTACTTCTTCTGCTTGTATAACCATTATACCCATGCATACATTAACTAAGTAAATGAATGAAATGGATAAAATGAAGCTCAAATGAGCCCAAGGTACATAGACCTCAGAGGTACCAGGCATGATCTTTCAGGGTAAGGAAACATCCTGCAAAATGTGTGTGTGTGTGGGGGGGGGGGGGTGGGTGTCGGTGTGGGTGTGGGTGTACAGTCGCCGTTCAGAGAAATTTTAGCGTGTATCTTCAAAGACAGTTGTGGACATTGAGTCGTCCCTTCGGAGTTGTCTGTTGTGTGTTACAGTTTTAGTGAATGTGATTGTTGGAAGCCAGTTTGTGAGACAGAGAAATGTAATGAAGTACGTGCCAAGGCTACGATCAGACAGAACAGCTGTGATTTGGAAGGTCACAAAGAACTGTAGATTATGTTAAAGATAAAAAGAGGAGTTTTTGTGCTCCAGTTTTAAGTGACGGAAAAAATAACTTAACTTGTGATTTGTCGCAGTGCTAAATAAACACACAAATGGCAGACCATGGCAAGGATGTATTCCATTAATTAGATTGAGTAGATGGACATCTCAACTAAGAACACCGCAATATTTGCTCTGCCTCGCACCCCTCTACACGTCACATCCTTCATTGGCTGAATAGAGTTGCTTGCTACCATCCAGTAGGAATCGATTCATATCTAATTTTAGCCTGTCAGAGATATCAGAATATCTTCTCCACGTGGACCAAGTTCTAGGAGATTTGATCCCACTATACTGCTGTGAATATTTAGTTACGATTTCAGTCTACGTTTAAACTGGATGTTAACAATGTCTATGATGCAAGGGATGTCATTAGAATCCGAAAGTTATACTTATTAGTAATGTTTTCGTTTTGTTTTCATTACTCTGTCAACTCTGGTGTCCAGGCTTAGACCTAAATATATAGTTTGATTATAGGCCTAAATGTGCTGTTATGTGTAGGCCATGATTCACTCACTGCTCAAATCAAATGGAAGGGATGTTTCATAACAATTAATATTACTCTTTGGTTCTCGCAAGATATCCCTGACAATGTCCAAAAATAATATTCAAAAAAACTTGAGGCATTAGGAGAGCAGCGTATTTTTAAGTTTCAGGTCGTATGGCTATGCAGTTTTACAAGTCGACATTTCCAACATGCAGCTGAGCTGATTCATATGTTATCGTCCATCAGACACTCAAGTAGGCTCTGTCTTGAATCAGCACTCGCATTTGTATTTATATTTGAGTGTCCAATAGACGATGACACATGGACCAGAGGCTATAAATAAACTCAGCTGCATGTTGGAAATGTCGACTTGTGTAAGCTGCGCTGCAACACGACGTGGAACTTAAAAATATTCTGCTCTCCTAATGCGCTCATTCGTTTTTTCCATGGCTGTCACTGTGTATGTGTCTGCTTTTTTAGATATGATGGATAAATCTGCTTTAAGAAAGTAGTAAAAGTATTTAGTGTCGATATGGCATGGAATGTGTGTCTGCGTGTGAAAAAGTAATTTAAAGAATAATACAATTTCATTTAGCAGATAACTGTTGTCTCCAATTCAGTACACATATATTTTAATTTTAAAGCTCTGATTAATATTATAATTTATATAACTTTCCACCAGCAGAATTTTGCACATTAGGCATTTATAGAGCACAATGGGAAAGCTCCAATCCAACAATTTAACTCATTCAGAAATCCAACAATGAATACATAGCTACATTGAGAGATCTAAATGCTGACAAGCTGAAGCGCCTAACAGCCCTGGCAATTGAAGACTACATTTAATTCGTTTAGGAAAGTCCTGCTGTCATCAGAAAATACCTACGGAATGTGTTTAAAAGATGGCAGTGCTTAAAGACACAGGGGAAAGGAGTGATTTTATATGGAGACTATCCTTTTGCTAATATAAGATTGGATACACAAACAGGACTGAGCAGTTGCGAATTTCGAAATGCCATTAAGCTTTTGAGGGGTTCTACCCGTTGGTGCCTCGGTAGATCAGCCGGTGCGGTAACCGCCTCTGCGCTGTACGTCGTTGCCTGGGATCGCTGCCGGTACCCCCAGATTACAGGCTCGATTGCTGACGGTTCCGTTGACTTGCATGGGATTAGGTAATATGATTCAAGTTAGGCATGGGTCGGAGACCAAAGTCTTCTTAGGTGCAAGGTAGGATAACCATACACACTGCACTATCATTTTTGGTTTATTTTACAACACATAAATGTCTTGAAGAAAAACAAACCTGGGCAAATTTCTGATATTCTGTGCTAGCCTTTCCGTATCGCCCCAGTTATTTATCGAATCCTTATGCTAATCTCTTCCCCTTCAAGACTGCGGCGTTTTGGCGCGAAGCTACACCTCCGTTGGTCACAGATCCTACCAAATTTCCGGTATTTATAAGTTTTTCACCCACGCCACTTTCAGTCTGTCCCTGTAACCTTGGGCGGTGTCAACACAAAGCCGTCCCTTAGCTAAAAATCACAAAAGATATTTATCCTCTGTTCATCTAGTACCTAGATATACATCCAGGTTCATACAATATGTTCAGGAGGCAACAGGAATTTGCAAGTTTTAGATATACAAGAAATATACTTTAACCTATGTGTCTGAGATTGCATTCTGGTCTTATAATTCCAGTCATATACACGGAAGTTCTCGTCTCAAGCTGCCAGACAATGTTGCTTCAGTAAGGGACCTAGTCAATATGGAATCTGTTGTAGACACTGCAGCGGGAAGAAAACACTAGATCATGTCTTTGGCTACTGTCCATACGGTGAACTTCGCAATAATCGCCATAAATCGCAATAGCAGCTCCTTTGTCTGCAATAAACTACGATTTATACGAAAAAGTTCAGTAAATCGCTACTGATGGGAGTGAGCTGATATCATTGCTATTGATAGAACTGAACAAGCAGGTTACATTATTGATCCCACAGTACGATTCGAAGTGGATTTGGAACAACCAACTTCGGTAGACCTCCTATCATACCATATTTTAAATACAAATGAAATCAGCAGCTTCATTGTCATGGGCCCACTGGTTCGCAGTCGTGTAACAATTCAAAACGAGCTTCTGGATTTCTGTCGGCAATTTTCCATCCAAAGCAGTGTTTTATAGAACTTGGTCTCGTGGCATTAAAAGACTCTATACAAATTTTGAAGAATCATTTGTAGACTATCTGTCAAAGTAGCTGTATGTGAATTGACATTGTTATGAATTTTTATTTCCAATTATTTTTGTTTTACTCTTTTGTTTAAACATTATTTATGTGTATGAACAATTCGTTAAGTTAGTGTGGTCTGTCATTTATGAAACCCACACTTGTAGAGCGAGTTATTAAATAATCTTCATTTTTGCGACGTTGTTTTATTTTCCACCTTAAACCCTCACATCTTAAATGGTTACTGTGATGAGTCAGGAATGTAGCGGATTTAATTTTGGCGGGTTAGGGATTTTAAAGTCTCCGTTATGAGTTGGAGATAACATAAGCTGCAAATACATAAAGTGACGTCATATTAACAAAACACGTAGTGATAGAAACGATTTGAAGCTGCATAAATTGGAATTAAAGAAATTCGATGGTGTTGTGAGAAAGTGGATTGGGTTGATGATATTAATATACATCCAGAAGACAAATCCCAGTATTTATAACAAGCTAAGGTGGAAAGATCTTCTCCACCATCTGCAGAAAATTACACAAAGGCTATACAGCAGCTTAAAACAAGGTTACTCCAGTTGATTTTTCAGGAAGGTTCCACACATGACGAGGTACACTTGAACCTACGAAGCCGTTATGACAAGTAAAAAAACGCAACTGAGAGCTTTGGAAACATTAGGTGTGCCAGGGCTGCCAGGGTTGCCAGGTTACTGATTTTGTAGGAGATCTGCTGTTTTGCAAATCTACTGATCAACTGCTAAAAACTGAAGCTCCTGCTTTTTCTTTATTTTCCAGCTTTAAACACTTTTTCTTTAACATCATATAATTCGCTGTTCCGAAAATATTTTCAGACAAGGCATTTCCCTCGTCTATAAAAACAAAATATTAATATAATCACTGTATACATAAACTGTATATCACATTGTTGTTTCTGCATTGGGAACAATCGTTGATTGCTACATTAAATTTAAACATTTGAATTCAACTGAAATAGATAAAGTTGAATACGGGGATCCAAAATTATTTCTTCCTGTAGAAAACATGTATTTTGATGCCGAAGTTCAAATATATCTGAGAAAATTGCGATCGACGTTCGACTTAATGTCATATTTGGGTCTTTTCTTAATTATTCATAATTGAAATAAATGAACGCGGATCATGCTATTCACGATTGATTAAAATGTTATATTTTCAGAAATTAAGTGTTGCTACTTATATAATGCTTGTAACATAAACATATCTGACAATATTTATTATTATTATTATTATTATTATTATTATTATTATTATTATTATTATTATTATTATTATTATTATTATTATTATTATTATTATTATTATTATTATTATTATTATTATTATTATTATTATTATTATTATTATTATTATTATTATTATTATTATTATTATTATTATTATTATTATTATTATTATTATTATTATTATTATTATTATTATTATTATTTCACTAAGCAAAATTGCCGGTTTAAAAAATCTACTGTTTTCTTCTGTTTTTTTTTTTTTTTCAAATCAAATCATCTGCTTTTACTTGCGGAGACTTGGCAACACTGGGTGTGACTGCCAATAAACAGGTGAAGCAATTTATGTATTTCTTTCAAACAACGAGTGAAAAGTTATAATAAAGATTTATTTTATGCTTCTGCTCGTTTATTTCCAACTCATAACATTTTCCTTCCAACTTGGAAGTGTCTAGTTTGTGCCTGAACACATTAAGCCAGTTTTGCATTGTTCGCTTTAAGTTCCACATGCTACTCGTCTAGCCGTAACCCAGGTCAGGAGATGTGCTGCTTAAGCTAAAAAGCTGTGAATGCACGAAAAACTCCAACTTTATGTGAAGGAAGACTTTTAGAGCTGACTCGGGCCTTTTACACTCCTGCACTTGACCTTTGAGTGAAGCTCCATTCCAGCAGCTTTTAAAGCCCTTATTCATCACCCCGCTACGTCATTATCCCCCCGCCCCCCCCCCCCCCTACCTTGTGTCTCACCTACCCTGACTCACTACCCTTCTGATTTCGCTTCCACAAGTGAGTGCCACGATCGATGTCTTACTAAACATCATATTTGGGTATTTTCTTAATTATTCCTAATTGGAAGAAATGAACGCGGATCATGATATTTACGATTAATTAAAATTTTACATTTTCAGAAATTAAGATCTATGTGTATCTACATATCTAATGCTTGTAACATAAACATATCTCACAATTTTCAATTTCTATTGATGTATTGCATCAAGTGCTTAGAAAGTCAATGCAGATATAGTTAATATTGTCCGCAGTTCCACGCGGAAATATGGCAAAGAAATACATCTAAACGAGAAAGAGAGTAAAATATTGTGACAAGTGACAACTCCAGTTACTTTTTCTGTCACTTTTTCTAAAACTAAATCACAAAAAATCTGATGTTGCACTCACATGACTTTCTCTACTTCTATACTAACCATTATTAAAATGCTTATCCCTATACCTTCTTCGTACGATAGTCAATATTTTTGGAATGGAAATGTTTTCTTTTTGTTCTCGTTGTTTCGAAAGAGCCAAGTCGTATCGATGAAGGTTGCACCGCTGGTTGTGTACATTTGAACGTGTGTTGATTGAAGAGGAGAGGGTTGAAGGAGGACTACTATACAAATTCCTGCCGAATACTTCACACGATATGCTTATAAAATTCACACGCTGTGTCATATAAATATATTTAAGGTGTAGCATTTGAATAAAAACCTTTAGTCATGTTTTAGAAAATCAAGAATTTCGAAAGATATTCCATGTGAAGGGTAGTTTGAGGCATGGTAGTTTGAAGCATGCTGTAAACTTAAATACCAAGTTTAATACTTATTTTGCCTACTTCCTGTTAGTAACATTTTGCCTAAGATGTTTTTACAGGCACTGCTCTACAATTCAACCTAGGAAAACTTAGATATAATATAGAACATTTTGAGAACCTCTAATTCTACAGAAAAATTCATTTAACATTAAGTATATGTACGTGGGTTCAAATTTTTCAAGGAGTAGTATCTCCCATGGTTTATTAATTACATAAAAGTGGTATAAAATGCATTAAAAACGAACAGGAATTCACGACTTGCAGAAAATAGGATATATTTTTATTAGTAATTCATATATCTTAAAGATAGGTATCTTCATGAGAATCCTTATTGCCATTTTTCATAAAAAGTAAAACAAAAAGAAAAATTGAACTTAAAGGGATATATTCTTAAAGCACTTTGTGCCACAGAAAATACTGAACTTCAAACATAAAATTTGATGTTTATTCTATTTTCACTTGTGAGCCATATTTTTCACAACACATCTGCACGAACCCTTTCAATAGGTGTTTTCAAAACATGTATTTTTAGTCAAAATGTCAATATACAACTTTGAGTTTAATGCAATACTTCCTTAACTAGAATGGAAATGTGTTATTGGTTTAGAAGTGGTTGTTGGCATGTGGTATTGAAGCTTTAGCGAATCAGAGATTTACTTTGTTGACTAAAACAGAGTAAGCTAAGTTCCATGAAGGTAATTAATTACGCGTTCAAACCTAGATATAGAGCTTCCAGATACGAGTATTTACAGAGCTATCCTAGTAACTGTGCTTGTTTTCACTCTGAAGTCCCTTGATATAATCATCTGGTTCTACTGATCCTAAGGTCGCGGGTTCAAATCCGGTGCAGATCAATGGTTTTGAAGTCTGCATATAGCATTTACCTTATTAAATATCGTTAGTTTTATGCGTAATTTAAAAGTACTTATAAGGAAGCTTGCTTTCACTACCTGTCAATCACGAGGACAAAAGTATTTCAAAATACTGTGACGTCGTTCGCCCGTCCTTCGAAGAGACCCTCAAGGTCAAGCTACGTCACACCTGTAAATATGCGGCCTGGTGGCAATGGAGCGGTCAAAACAGTTTCCAGACAGTTCGAAATACTTTCTACTGTCGGCTTATTTGCGAGAAGTTCGAGTAAAGGCATGGTTTCCAGAGAATTTGCCAGTAATTAGCCTGGCCTATACAAGTGAATGCAGAATTCATAGAATATATACAGTCAGTGTTGAGATAGTTCGAGTATCTCCAGAGACGGTTGTAGGCATTTAATCGTCATGTTGGCAATTTGTGAGACAGTATGAGAAGAACTGAAAAACAGTGAAGTGTCAAGGTTACGAGAGGACAGAATACCTGTGAGTTACAAGGTCACGACGAATTGTAGACTATCAACGATAAAATAGGGCAATGTGATTATGTGATTCAACCTTAAGGGAAATAAAGTGACGAAGCAACTCACCACACTGGTATCAGAAGTGGGATTTGTCATATTGTCATAATACACAAAAGAACAGAACTATCCACTCGTTCGAAATTAGAATTTTCTTACAGTCATGGCAATGTTTAAAGCCGTTTTGGAACGGTCAACTTTTGCTGAACACAACTCACTGTGTAGAGCGCTAGGCTTTCTATCTCTAATGTCATCGCTGCCTTCCACAACTTTTAACCACAGAAAACGACCTTAATGCGAAACCCTATCACTTTCTGAGGACACCACCCCAAACAGCTATCTATGAAACACGAAAGAAATCACGGTTTTTCTTGAAATGGTGATCAAGTATTTACAAAGCAGCTGGGTATTAATATACTACACATGCCTTCACGGGAAGTAAAAGTAAACTTAGCACTTAAAAAGTGCACGCTTAAAGTCATGAACTTTAGCATGAAGAGCATCAAATATCTGAAAAAAGTTTAATACTACCCAGTTTTTCATTGTTATATTTTATGAACTTCCCCACTGACAGAAAAATCAAATAGAAGGGATTTCACAACGTGTTTATATACAATTTAAAGTGCATTCTACACATTATGGTTACGCAGGGGGTATTTTAACCACCAGCGGAATTTCTTCTTAAATACCAGAAAAATTACCGCCCACCTCTTTCGAGGTGTGTCTGTAACAGTTTCCTTTTACTCATCCAGATAACCAAGTAATACAGAGGTTTGCTTTTTGAGCCCCATGAATGCATCATAGCTCCACGAACAGTAGGCGAAGACATGAGCTGGGCCACCATTGCTCTGTATAATGTCTGCTTGTACAAATACATTAGTATGTATGGAAACCAGGGTTTAAGGTTTAAAACTAAAGTGCGGTCCAATTGACATAGTTTATAAGTAAATATTTTCTGAGCAGGAAGAGCGGCATTTCTGTAGTTTGAGTGACTTTGCCTATGACCTCGTCTTAAATCAGAGCGTTTTGCACAATTTGGCTCCTCCATCACAGTTGTGAAATAAGTAACTTGTTGGAATATCTTGTAGGAAACTATACAGGCTGGAAGGTACCTGAGATAATATTCTACATGATAAATGTGACAAATGTTTCCACTGCAGTTTTAGAACGGCCTTAGCATGGTAATGCCTATGCCTATAAATGAAGTGCAGAAATGAAACGTAACATTTTCTGAACAAATTTCAGCTTATGTCTTTTTCTCGCAAGTCAGGAGTTTAGCCAGAAATAAAAATTAAAATATTATGTGAAATCTCGTTTAAAACTTGGCTACGCTGCAAGCTGGCATGTGTGCAGGCACCAGTAGAGTTCTGTTTACATTAGAGGCTCGTACGCGATCTTCTTTTTTCCCCACCTCATCAGCCATAGTAAATTGTTTTAATTGTATGTTGAAAGGTGAGTAGAGAAAGATATGTGTTACGTAAAAGAAAAGCAAATAGGGAAAACCATGCAAAACTAATATATTGTGTAGTAAAATGGAAACCATAATAATACTACGTACATAAAAACATCCACGTTTAGATGATCTGAATTGTTTGTAGAAGAGTGAGTAGAGAAAGAGATGTGAATGTGTTATCAGAAATGAGCAGAGAAAACAGTGTGAATATAACACGTAGTATTTCTATTTCAAACATACAGAAAATTCTATGACTTATTTGTAAAAGAGAGGCTATTTTCCTTCTTTTTTTTAATTTTTTTTTCTGTGTTAAAGCGCCTTTTTTTAAGGAAAATTGTTCATAGATGAGTGAGTAGAGAAAGAGATGTAAATGTATTACCTAAAAGTGAGTCGAGAAAACAGTTCGAATGGAATACGTAGCATTTCTATTTCAAACTTACAGAAAATTGTGTGAATTATTTACAGAAGAGGAAATTAAAATTCTTTTTCTGTAAAATAGCGTTTTTTCAGTCAACACGCCTATATAGATAATCTTAAAAGGCAAAACTTTATCTGAATACAAAAGTTGATCTAAATCGTTTGAGTAGTTTTCAAGATACGTGAATATATACAAGAATTGTTCGTTTGAATATGTTATATATAACTTTAATCTGGTGTATCAGATACTTTTCATCCTTTATATCAAATGAATTTTGTCCAACAATGGATATTATGTTTTGAAAGGTTAAAACGACTTCTGTCCATAAGCTCCGTTAAAACGAAACCAAAGCAAATTAAATAACTACCCATGGAGAGATACAGCAATGATAGAGGACCACATTGTTGTCACACACGTTTTTTGCCGTTATTCACTCAGACGTAATAATGTTTCCCCTCTGGTATTTGCACACATTCCGTTAAAATTTGTGCACGCGGCTAGCCCTTCATCAGTTAATTAATAAAGCCTCTCTTTTTCAAGATGAGCACGTCGCACGCATATATCTCTAACTAATTTCCATGAAAATTACATTTTCTGTTCTCTATGGATGTTAGCTAAAGGACCTCGGGCTCTATTTTCTGGAAAATCTCCCACACGTGTTGCTTTATACAAGAGCTCTGATCTGATAATATAATCAACTGTCATTTGTACTAATATGTCACAATGTGACTTTGATCAATCAATTCAAACAATACAAATTGTCTTTCTTCCTATTTTGACCCAAAAATTCGATGTCCAGATTTCACCGGAAATATGTTTTGAGGTTCCCTGAATCCAAAAAGGTAGTTCTAGAAAATGCCCGTGTTGTGTGTGTGTGTGTGTGTGTGTGTGTGTGTGTGTGTGTGTGTGTGTGTGTGTGTGTGTGTGTGTGTGTGTGTGTGTGTGTGTGTGTGTGTGTGTGTGTGTGTGTCTGCGAACAGCATAACTCAAAAACCAAAGGACGCTTAAAGTATTTAAATATTTAAGTTTAACCATCCTAAACTACACTTTACATGGTAAATTTTTCAAAAATTTCGATTTTATAAAAAATGACTATTGCTATATTTTTATGGCAAATAAAATATGTATTTTGAATTTTCTGGTTATAGCCTATGTAGTCCTGTTTACTCTGGATGACTTTTTGCACAACTGGCAACTCGTAAGCGATACTCCAATCCTTACTATACAAGAAATATAGATCTCAAAACACACGTTATGTTTATATGCAAATTTTTGTGGAGTGAACCATTTCGAACTTATTCCTTGTTATTTGTGTGAGTTTTGTAGTGCATAAACTGTATTCAAATGGAAGGCCGTTATTCATTTTTTCATTTGTTTAGCCGTGCAAAGAGAACGAAATTTCAAAGCTTGCATCTATAAGAAAATCCACAATAAGATAATTTCCGCAAATGTTTTTCTTGACTAACACGAAGAAGATAGAGAAATTTGCGTTTGTAGGAATAGTTAGTACAAGAGTGGAGAAAGTTGTTACATTTTTTATTTCCTTTTTTAAGCTTCTGTGATCTAATTTGAATGTTCTTAAGAGTACATAGTTACATAAGATATATTTATTAAATTATACTAGCAGAAATAACGGCCCAAACTTACGTTATTGGTTGATAATTTAATTTATGTGATTAGCAGGCAAAAGCGGTCATAGAAATATGTGGTAACAGGTAGGATTAATTCATTCATAACTTCGCAACAGCAAAACACCCTTTTATTAAAACCATTAAATTAAAAGGGAATGAAGAAACATATCAGCTGAGAACGTAGTACGTGGAAAATGTATACAATATTTGAGATTCCTCTGCGAAGATTTCCTTCGTTCACCCACTTTGTCTTTTTGTTTCCTATTTCTCCCTTTCTACATTCTAGCTACCATTCTTTCACGCGTCACATCTGTTGCTTTTTATCTACCAGAAATACCCCCCTCTCTTTCCCTCTTTGTGTGAGTAATGTGCATTCATCTGAGGTTTGGAAACTTGTTTCTTCCAAGGTATAAACAAAAATTAAAATATAAGTAAAATCTTCAAAACGTATAACTATTCCTGGAACTTTGTGTGGTAAATCATTTAGCTATGTGCACGAGAAAAGCTGTGTAAAATTGCTTAAATATTGTCCACACTTTGTACAAGGCAAAACTTAACAAATATCATTATACTTCATAAATTTGTTCTGAGTAAAGGTAAAAGAAATTTAAAAATAAGGCAGATGTTTGGATTTGTTTCATTTTTTACTCCATTAGAAACGTCCATTTTCGACATATATTTTAGATATTATATAGTCTCTTTTCTAGTTCAGACCCATGACACTGTTTTATGCAATTTACGTATGTAACTTAATAGGGACACAAATGACAAAATATTGTATACTGAAAGAACTCCTTCACAATCACCATAAGAACATGAAATATAGATACATAACCTGCGGTTCTCAGCGTTCCATTTTACATTGGCCATGAAAGAGCTCTTAATTTTGCTCATGGGCCTCTCTATCAAGCTTGAGGTTCTTTTACATACCGTAAATCTGTCACACGGAAACTCTTTCAAGCTCATGATGTACGTCGCTGTTAGAACGCACTTATCTATCAACCTACCTTGCCTGTCGCTCGCATATACCTTTCCTGCTTATTGTCAACATAGCACACGGAGCCTGAACTCTTGACCTTTACCTCGCACCTTGCGTTCTATGTTGCAAACGGAAAAAGACCTTGTTTTATTCCTGAAATACATCTTTTAACGCCAGTTTCGCAGAAACACCAGAATTAAATGTTAATTTCATTTTAAATCGTAAATAAACGTTCATTTCGCGAGTAAATATCGCAATAATGTTTACTTAATTTCGTCGTAAACCGCAAATAAACACTAATTTTGCGAGTTGCATTAAAATTTGCGTATAATCGTGAGAGTAAATATTAATAATTATGCAGACACTCGTAATACAATTGATTCTGAAACCTTTTTATTGCGTATTAACATATTTCGTGTCATCGCGATCCACCACTACTATCTAACTTTAGCCAATCAGAGACTTTAGAACATGTTCCTCACGTGGAGTACATCACGTGCTAGGAGTTGGTTCCGCTTTACTACTGTGAACACTTCAGTTGTGATGTGACTCTTAAAATCGACTATATATCTTTGGTAGGAATACGACGGTTTGCAACTTGATACCAAGACTTCACTGTAAATACCTGTATCGAGGTCTCTCGAATCCAGCAAATGTCGATTAAACACCAAATTTGGTATTTAAGTTCAGAATTTTCTAAGAATACAACACAAAGACTTTGTAGAGAATTATTCCACCCTTTACACGGAAGAATTTCCAACATTTTGACTGTCTCAAAAAATGGCTCTAACGATTTTATTAAATACATGTTTATGATACTTTAATAACAAATGAAACATACATCTTTTATATTCTGGGCATAGTACCTTTAGTCCTCTTCATTCTGGATGACCTTTGTATGATTGGTAAGCCACAATACTGTGTACTCTGTATTCTCAATTACGAGGTCATTATTAGCTTTTTATACCCTAGCTAGCCACCAGCTCTTAAAATATCTGCTTACTGCATTCACTTATTGCTGTTTCAGTTATAAGAAAACAGTTACCTTGATTAAGATGACCTGGGTCGAAGAATAAGAGGTTTAAAGAACAGTTTGTTGAACAATGAGTAGAGAAAGTCATGTGAGTGCAGTTATGAAGTTATAACAGCACTTACACGTGCTCGCAAACACACATAAAAATGATACTGAAACACTTTGTTTCGCCTTCTGACACTAAACTCTTAAGACGTTTTAAGGTACGCTGAAGGTCAGAGGAACCGGTTACCGACTTGTCACTCTCAGCCATGCCTGTCGGCGTTCCAATGGATGAACGTTCGACTGAAGGCGCGGGCCTAGCATAACGGAAAATGTCATACGGAGAGGAAGAAAATCCTAGTATTGAAATGGAAACTCAAGTGCTTTATTAGCAAGATACCGGTTTAATTTTTCTATAGCTTACTTGCCGTAAACACAAAAGAAGTGTGTTTCATCCAAAAGCATAAGACAATTTTACGAAGGTGCTCTGTATTCAAAGTATAAAAGACAAGGAAAAGAACTGTAGGCTTTGTTTGTGGATGTGTGCGAGTTCTTGAATAGCATAACTCAAAATAAAAAGTCAAATAAATAATAATGTTCGGTGCATCCACCTCGATTTCGACTTTACCGCGATAAAATTGATAACTAACCGCGTTTAGGTAGAATTCTACTGAAAGAAGTACATTTACTAGTTTTCAAACGTGAAAACGTTTTTTGTAAGCCCTCATAAGAAAATTTAAAATATACTACCATTGAATACCGATGGCATATGGTCCAAAAATAACGAGGCTTCCAAAAAGTACGAAAAGGATGTATCTCAAATTTGTATCAGAAAAGTAAATTGTAATTTCTCCAATGCAGGTATATTTCAAGGGCGTTAAAAGTCATTGTAAATCAGAATAAAGAAGATAAAAATGCCAATGATTAAGTCTTGTCATTGTACATAGGGTAATAGTAGTGTTTCCGTCATCAACGGCTGCAGAAAAGTTTTCAAGCAAATATCGACTGAGTTAGAACCTTGAACAGCAAGCAGTAAAAAGTAAGGAACTAAGAATTCTGCCTTAGAGAAGCACAGACATACAAGTGCAGATTTTTTTTGGATTCAAGGGGCTTCAAAACATATAGTTCCGCTGAAACCTCGACATCGAATTTTTGGGTGGAATACAGTGTTGGTTCAATAACTATTACAAATTGTAATGGATGTAATATTGCAGTAAGTAAGAGTATCAGTATTATAGTAGTGGATAATTTATGTAGTGTCCTGGTAATGCATGCAGACACGAGGAAATGAAACAATGCACTACAGCTATCCAGCAGCCAGCCTGGCGCAAACTAAGTGGAGAAAACATTAATGAACGTAATGAGAGTGCGGAAAGACACATCGATCTGGCTTCCAAACCACTCCATGATTAAACAAACCACTTCTAGCTTGTGTCGTAAATAAATGATAGGCTGATCCGCCCTCTACATCACGAACACAAGAACAAGTGTCTATATTGGACGTCCGCCGCACCATTTCCATTTAAATTGTAAAACTTCCAAGAGCAATAGAATTACCAAAACAAAGACCGGCCAAGCGTGGTGTAATGTCCACTTCTAAAGGCGTTCACCCGAAAGTTGGCGTACCAATACAATCCTATTCACTATATTTGGCATTTCTCCTCTTCTTTAATGACCTGTTTACACGATAAATGTTGGAGGAAACAACGGTTATATTGCATCATTCCCTATATTGGATTTCCTCTATACGGAAAACAAAGTCTTTCCGCAGTTTAGCACACACATTTTATTTTTATCTGACTGTCGTATAACAACGTAATTAAATGTGGCGCGACTTTATCTTTACCAGATAAATTAGTTTCTCTTCATTAAATCTGCTTGTCGCGTCCTTCAAAGATATTACATTTAAATACCAACTTCGTTTTTTAACCAACGTTTCGTTTTTGAGTTGTGCTCGCCACAGGCTGACACACAGACACACGGAGCTTTTTCTAAAAATATTTTTTTATTCAGGAGGCCTCAAAGCAAAAGGCAAAATTTGGACATCGAACTTTTGGGCTGAATACAGTGCTTTCCCTGTTTACCATACGCAGTACAGTAGAGAAAGTAAAACTAGAATTTCAGTTAGATGATTTCTGTTGGCTTTAGTTTAATATACATATATTTCATTTTTGAAACCGTAATTTATAACATTTTCTACTAGCAGAATTTGCAAAAATTTAAAATATTTTGATTTGTGCATTTTGCAACACTGTTTTAATTCCAGTTTAAACCCTTGGTCGTATCCTAAACTTAGGCCATATCATATGTAGTACGAATCATTATTACTCTACTAAACAGAAGAGAAATAAATGAAATAGTGGTATTATTTTTAAATGACAGGGTACTGAAAAACTGAAGTCAATAATAGCGATAATATGGAAAATGGTTCTTTGTTTAGTATGTTGCTGAAAGGAAACCAAATAGTATTTAATACTTATAGTGAGATAGTTTGAAATTAACGCTCTGTGCGGATGTGTTTAAACGGTAACCTACCCTGAGCGTGGAAGCCTTACTTCTCTTTGAAATCCGTGGGCAGATTTGCAGCATGTTGTGTTGGGGTAACTTAGGCACTCCCGACGATTAAATTGCCTCAGTAGTTCCCACTTCTCTCCGTATCGCATTTGCGAGTGCTTCTAACTTCATCCCCGCTTCTCGCGTTTGTTTACCACTCGTAAACAAATTTCTTGCATCTCCAGAGATTCCCCTAGACCGTTTCCCTAGGCAGCTTCTCCGACACAAATGCATGCGGGTAGACTATATCGAAGGCGGTTGCGCCGCCATGGAGCCAATCGATCTTCTCCTGCTTGAAGGTAACTTGCCAATATGTTCCTTAACCGTCTGAGTTACAAAAACAATCTCATGTGTCACATTCACAGGAGTTTTTCTACCCAATCTTCAACAAACCACTCCATAAAGGCTTTATTTGCGTACAACTCGTGCTATTTGATTTTAAGATGTGCAGAAATGGTTTGTTACCTGTTTCCTTGCAGGCACAGGTGTAACAAGGGAATACAGTAGAGTTAAGGAACCGTCAAAAGCTTTTGGAACGTATCCATATGCACTGGCTTTTAAATTCCGTTCTACATATATGATCACGAGAGAAAAACGAATAACGAATTGCTATTTGAGAAAAGCGTAAGTTCAAGAACAAAGAATTTAATATATATTTAATGTCAAGAATAGTGGCATCCTAGACGTTATGATAAGTGTACTGAATGTGGTTTAACTTGAAACATTTTTCTCACTTGAAATTTACGTCAGAAAATGGTTCATTTGACAATGATATAGTATATACGCTTTTAAATAGGAAGACAGTCGGAAAACGTTTCATAGAAGCTTTTCTCAAAATACATATCTCAAAATTTTACTTCACAGTTAAACTTTCAGAGAATTACCGTATTTCATCGCATAAAGCCCCCCCTCGCATATTTCACTCTCCTATGATTTTTCATCACTAAAAATTATTTACCTATTAAACATCGCATAATTCCCTCTCCTGGTTCGTTCGTATTGGAGCGGCCTTCAAATGACTTGATAATGGACAACAATCGACGCAGCGGTGCCTGTCACGGACAACAATGAACGCAGTGCTGGCCACAAAAATACTCGTATTGCCATTGTCACAATGCAACGTAAAATTGAAATGTGAAGTTGCTGACGTGTTTCTAAGTCAGTTTGTTACATGTCGTCATATTGTTAAGAAGAGTTTAAAAAAACTGGTATTTCTTGAACCATTTATGGTTCTGACGACATGTTGTGGAATAGTGAAAATGAAGATGTCTTATCTGAGCCAGACATAAATGAAAATAGTGATGATAGTGACGAAAGTGAGACCGCAGAACAGTCAGAGGAAAGAAACAATGAAACAATACATTGTAGGCCCAATGAAACCGTGGTATATATCCAGTTCATTCACAAATTACTGGATACGTATATAACTTTTACATAATACTACATGGTTTCCCTTCCTTTCTGAATTCCTAGAAGCTCCGCTCGCATAATTCCCTCCCCAGTGTCTTCAATCAAATTTTTTTGGATTACGCCATAAAATACGGCATGCCATATAACTTATAAACTAAGCTATCTTGTATCATTACTATTGATCGTATATTCGGACTTGGTTTGTCAACATAATATGAATGATTTTCTTATTTGATAATCTGTTACAATATTGTATGTTGTGGTAAACGCATTGCCCAATGGCGGAACCATGCGTTATTTAATTGCTGTTTCGTGGCTTTATTACACATGCTCTGCTTTAAGACTGATGTGCTTCTCCCAGAAATGTCCTTAACATCTGGAAGGAGGACTCTCCAACGGCTGCAAACCTCTTCTTCACGGCTCCATAACTTTATATTGTGATGAAATGTTATTTTGGAAACAGCCTGAAGGACCTCAGAAGTGTATTTGAGAGTAGGAAGAAAATTCTATAAGAGACTCCCCTTCTACTCTCATATAATTCAAAACTTCATCCGCGGCATTTTCCACCATGCGATTATGATACCCCACCTAAGATATTTTTACTTCCTCATTACGTATTTACGAGTGAGGCTCTGTAGCATTTTATTTCGTTGTTGACTCTAACACATGTTGAAATATGTTAGCGTAGTTCAGTCAGCATAAAGATTTGTTTTTCTTTACCTGATTACTCTCCCCTTATGTAGGACTTACACGTCCTAGGAATTACAATCAGGTGCCTGTGGGGGAGCACAGGAGCCTGTGGACCGGACAGTGAAGACCTGGAAGCGTCAGAAATATAATTTAGAAGGTAAGGCAAAAATGATGTGTTATTTAAGTAAAATCATCGTCAAACTAGTTAGCAAAGAAATGTATTCTCCCCGTTCGCCGTTCCTAGAGTTTCGATTCCCCTCTAAGTCTTAAATAGTAGATTGGTCTTTGCTTTATGTTTTCTAGAAAACAGATCTATACATATCAAACATATGGTATTTTAAGCAAAATCGTTAGAGCCATTTTCAATGCCCTCTTAAAAAGGTCTGGGTACGGTAAGTATACAGTATATGTCTAAAATATTTTCTTTTTGTGGAGTGAACCATTTCGGAGATATTCCTTGTTATATGTATGAGTTTTGCAATACTTAAAATTTTCTCAATGTAAGGTCGTTTACTCGCTTAGTCGTGCAATGGGAACGGATTTTAAAGCTTTAAAAGATTTGAATATCGCTCAAAGCCTTCTGTATTTTCATATTCCTCTTGCACCTAAAAAAATAAACAATAAGATAATTTCTGCAGATGTTCACCTGGACTAACAAGAAGATATAGGAATAAGAGTTTGTAAGAATAGTTATTAAAAGAGTAGAGGAAGTCATGTGAGTGCAACACATCAGGTTTTTCATCTGGTTCCCCTTCATTGCCTTGCATTCGTAACTATGTTTATGTTGTTTGAAGACTAATGCACTTGAATACTTTGAATATTTAATGTTTGTTTTTAATTTTGGTAGCACCCCGATGTTTTAATTCAAAACACGTCTGTATTTAATCCACTTGTCTTTCAATTACAGTGCAAGGGGAAACTAAACATTTGCCAGCAGCAAATTAAACACTGCGCCCGCTGTCACCAACAGTAAATGTGAGATTACCTTTTGGTCTACTGGTTTGAGGTCCAGCCATTAAATAAACATAACATAACATGGCATTTCGTCATGCGTTGTATTTCCTCAAATATCTTGCAGAACTAGTCCCAGAGATCGAAAATATAAACTTGGTATGAAATATATGTCTACTGCAACTGTTCGTTTATTTCCATTTATGTTCATTTTAGAATAAGTATATTGTTCGTTATGATTGTTTAATTATTATTTATGTCATTAAATTGTTTGGTATTAAAAGCAAATGGTTTCAAAGAAAGGAAAGGCAAAAGTGTTGCACGCGGTTACACTCGCATGACTTTGTCTGCTCTTGTACTAATCATACTAGGTGAACATCACATTTAAATTGTAATATTAATAATAAGAATGATGATATTCAATTGAATTAATTCTAAAATGCATTCACAAACTTTGCTAACAAATTGACCTGTTTACCTAATGTTAAAAGTTTTTCTCCAGCTTGTGTTAAATTTTTTCTTATCCTACAAACCAAGCTCTGCATAAAAGCCAGTAATCCCTGCCACGTTGATTTTGTGTTTGGTTTGCATTAAAGTAATTAAAAACTAAATCAAACACGTGGATCTCTCTCGTGTAGCGTTCAAATAAGACAAGTATATTTGGCAGGTTACAAACTAACCAAAATATCTACACCGTGGTGCACAGGTAATTTAAATTACCCTTAATTAAAATTGGTTATTAATTAGAGAGAGAGAATACTTGTGTAAAATATATTTCAGTTACTTTTTTAATTAAATGTAATGCGTTGGTGAATCATACAAGCACTCTAACACAAGGATATAAAATAAATACACTGTATTATTTCAGTTTAAGAGAAGATAAATATTGAAATTGAGTTTGGTATTTGATTTTTAGGATATATTTGTGTTTTCTAATGCACATTTTATGATTAATTTGTATAAATCAGAGAATAAACTTTAATACAACAAATGATCGTGGCTTTTAGGGCGCTGTTATAAAATATTACTTTTTTTCTTCCATAGCTGAGAAAGAAACGTTTACTTTAACCCCCTCCCATTGATCGCTAGAGGCCGGACAGACCTGTAGATTTGTTTAAACGTTATAGCCAAATAGCTTGCCAATTAAGGGGTTGATATATCAGCTACTCTGTGTGTTGAGTTGTGTTTTGGAACAGCACCCTGCTTCTTTTCGTTTCAGTCTAAAACTCCAAATCCATTTATAAAATGAAGGTTGTAACTTTCATTTTCTTTAACACTTCTAAGAGTTTTATTTAAAGTTTTACCTTGCACCGTCAGTTATTTCGTAGAATACCCTGGATCTCAATAAGTCAGTATTACAGCAACAAGCTGATACCCACCTGGGTATATATCTCACAAAAATGTTGTCAAAGTCACTCGCCTAAGTTCACCAGAAGAATCTTTGTGGTTTCTTTTATAGTGTTATAACAAGATCTTGTGGTGTAAGAGGTTAAAACGATACACCTTGTCTCGTGAATGAGATAAACGTTTCTAGCAAGTATTGGGGGAGAGCCTGTGAAAGTGTTCTGTATTAATGGCCCTATATTGTGCTTTGGAAAAGAACAACAAAAAGAAAAACAAATTCCACGGTGTACAAATACCACGTAACCACGCAATTAGCAGTTCTTCCACACAACAGCTGCCTGCAGAACACGGTCTGGGATGGTAGAATGAGACTGAAAAATGCAATAACATAGCCGGGGTTTGAACCACGGATCTTCCGGTCTTCGCACAGCTGTTGTAACCTGCCAACACGTAATTAAATTCTCCAACTCGCTCGCGTTTTTCTCTTGGGTTCATGGAGCGTAAAATTCGTATTTTCTCTCACGATATAAAATGTTTGTGGTATACAACACTACTTCTGCTTACTGTAAGTAAATTGTACAGACACTAGAGGTTTCAAACATTTGGATCCCATTTCCCATAGAAAATTCAACTCCTTTTCCAAGCAACGGCGACGAGAACGGAACGTTACTAAATCACCGTTTCATCTTTTATTCAGAAAAGTCAACTCTTTCTATTGAGCCAGTCTGCTGCAATGTTTGCAATGCTGTACATCCCCGAAGTAGGTCAACAACAAATTGCTGTCTGAGGTACGGCGAGTCAAGATGATCGCTGACAGGCATGTCAAGGACGAAGGACCACAGCAGGAGACAATTTGGATCTCCGCCTTAAAATTTCTTCCTGCGTGAAATATGTGATGCTGCCATTCTCTCTAAGTTGTCACCCAATTTCCCGGGTGATTGATAGAGACTGTGAAAACAAAATATGCCTCCTCATACGCAGGGACAAGAGAGATGTGAGTTTAGAGTCTACCCTGTCCTACACACGGCTATTTTGCTAGAACAATTAATTTCTATTGATTGACCTTATAGTTGGTTAAACTATAAAGCCCGGGTGCAATATATTGGCTGTCTTGTGCAAATAATTCTGGGACAAATAATAACTCAATTAAAGCCAACATTGAAACACAAGCTGCACAACTATGTGTAACATTGAAAACAAACCAAAGTAGACAACACTATCTAGAATATATAAGCTAAAACACAGATAAAAAACAAATCTTCTTTAGAGAAGAAATATAATTACCTAAATTTATCAGCAAGTTACACTCCTCGTTCTCCTAGAACTAACCCAATATATTTTAGTAAGATAGTAACAAAGAGTTGGCACACTCGCCAGAAGTTTGCAGAATTGCTACAATTAATATTATAATATTAAGGACGTAAGATTTTATTATAAATTACTCCAAACAAAATTTCGACAGATAATATTACACTGGATACGAGCATACCTGGGAGTGATTGGTAACGTGACTACAGACTTTCTAGCCAAAAAGGGTGCAGTATTACACTCAAAACATATAGTCTTGTGAATTAGGTGTGAAACTAATTAGTATAGAACAAAAACACCATCATAATATTCAAAAGGAAATTTCCATTAAAATTATTCTAACTTGCTCACTGGACATGACTGTTTGGCGAAACATCTGCGTAGGTTTGGTTTTATAAGTGACAACTTATGTAAGATCTACAATGCTGACAAGATTTTAAATGGAGAACCCCTACTAGAATGTCCAGAATTGAGGAAAGCAGTACCAAATGCGAAGATACATAATTTATATTGGCTGGCTAGGGAAACATTTATGGATCAAAATCCTGCACATTAGGTCAACACAACACTATGAAATACTTAAGTACTTACAGCATAGTTAGTCGCCATTAGAGCATGTTATCTCATGTATTTGAGATCTTCTTGCGTGGTGTGACTTGGATAATTTAATGTCGAATTGGCACATTGAACGCGATAGCTCAGTGGTTAGAGCGGCAGGACGGAGACTCCCTGCTATGGCATTGAATTTTTAGTCACATTCTACCCCTTTCAATCTTGTCCTACACATGGTCAGTGTGCAAGCACATTAAATTACCAGTAAAAAATAACTTTATAAAACTCCATACATATGAAGCGTAATCGAAAACCGTGGAGTTCAACCGGAACACCTACACTCTTTATGGATTTTAAGAAAGCTCTGATATGCCATAAAGAGTAAAACTATGGGAAATATTAGAAAATAAACGAATACCAACGGAGCTAATAAATTTAATTATAAATTTAGTGTAAAAACGAAAATTAGAATAAATAATCGTAAGCCTATAATTGTTTAGTTTAGACAAATGAAGATAAACATCAAACGATGACACATAAATTAAACCTAATATCAAAAACACATGACATGGAAATTACAAACGAGAACACTAAACTTATGGCATTTAAAGGTACCCATTTGGTCCGGTCCTAAGTAATTATAGAAAATAAAAACATAGAATAAGTGTCAAATTTTAACTTCCAAGTATGTGAAATAACATAAGGTCTGAATTAGAGATTAGCAAAAAACTAAATAAATTTAATTGCATAACAGGAACATAAAGAGAAATAGAACTGGAAAAGATTCAATAATAAAACTGTGTATAGCAATGATCATACCTGCTATAACATATGGGTCTGAAACAGGAACATTGGCTGCAGAAAATAAAAGAATACAGACAGCTGAAATGAAATTCCTCAAACCTATAGCGGGATACACAAGACTGGATAAAAACCAAACAATGAAATAAGTTAAAATAGAAGTATTAAACAAAACAATAGCAGAATATGGAATTAATTGGAAACAACGCTTGGAAAGAATGCCAGCAAACAGGATACCTCGTGCTGCATATAATTACAGACCTCAAGAATATAGAAACCCAAGACATCCGAAGAAAAGATGGACACAAGATTTTGGAGCCGGAATAGGCTAAAACGACCTAAACTGTGAAGCAGAAAAAGAGGAAGAACATATAAAGCGTAGACGTGTCTGCGTGCTTCAGAACACCACAGCTCAAAAAGGATATCTTCCTAAAGTACCAAGCCTGAAATTTAAGTGGAGCATCTTCCAATAATACTTTTTACTAAGCATTTTACTACTCCACCATCCCGAGCCTTCGCTTACGTGAACAAATACCTTATTATTTTCTCAAAAATAATTTTAGAATTCAAACTCTTTCCATCACATTGCGAGAAACAACTGAATAGCGACAACACTTAAAATGACAAGGTATTGAAGTATTCAAGACAACAGCAATTTACATCCACATTTATAGTCTAGAATGTCGGTTCCAAATGAAGGTCTTCTTAGGCTATTCCCAAAAGTTCAAGTTAAACTTTATTTCCACTTTAAATATCTCAAATACGTGTGTTTAAGATATTACATTTGGTACTTTAAAAATCGTTAGAGCATTTTGATAAAATCAAAAAGAAATACAGGGTAGCTTAGGGTGGGGAATTTTGTTGAAAAATCTTCGCTTCGCATCTTTGGAAGATGTGGAACCTAAATGTCAAGTTGGTATTTTATCAGAAACTTTGTTTTCATATATACACTCGCACACCACAAACACACACACACACACACACACACACACACACACACACACACACACACACACACACCTTTTAAAACCTTTTTTGGATTCAAGGGGCCTAAAACACGTATTGCTGGTGAAATCAGATGATTGAGTGTGCGGTACGGGGTGGAAAAAATAAAAATGTAATTTGACAAATAACAGTTACTTTTTCTTCACTTTATTTCCTTTCTGAAACTGAATAAGAAAAACACAGTTCAGTTTTATCGTTAACACACTACAATTCATCATAAACTTGCAGCTCACTGTTAGTCTGTCCTCTCGTAACTTTGGTACACACTTCAATGTTCTTTCTACACTCCCTGTGTTAGAAACAGCTGGCTTCGACTATCACACTCATTAAATCTGCTTCATTTAAAACTCTCAACAATTATCCTGCTCAATACTTAAAGAATCGCGTAAAAGGCTCGCCGTCCCGACTGGCTTATATAGGCCAGGCGTATTACCCACGAATTCTCTGGAAAATGCAATTTTTGTTGAAATTTCTCGTAAACAAGCCGGCACTAGAAAGCTTCCTGAGCAACCTAGAGTCGGTCTTTGCTCCGCCCAAGTATTGTTGTCCTTGTTAATAGGCCGCGCGTTATCTAGCAACGTCGTGGTGTGAGGTAGCTTGACTTTGAGCATCTTTTTGACGAGGGGCCGGCGACCTGTGTCGCATTGTTTATAGCTGAGTAAGCTATAGTTGCATTCATTGCCTGAGCCACCTGCAACTTGGGAGTAGCGGGTGAAGACGAGGCAGTTGTCAGGACAGAAGAGGGCTCCATAGTTCTGCCAAATGCCCGGCAGAAATATTTCCAAAGCGCAAATTGACCCTTCAGCTGTTGCCTAGTGCTACACCCATAAGGACAGGAACTAACGGACAAGTAATTTTCAATAGAAGGGGGACCACACCAGCACTCGCCTACCGACCCGAGTAAACTACCAAAAACCCTTGAAACCCAAATGTGAGCCGAGGAGCCATCTCTCTACGTTATCCCAGCAAACCCCAAAGTTTATGAGCGTTACGAAAATGGTCTATTGCTTATTCTCATGACACAAGTTATTCCAAGTGCCATAGTTACCAACATTTGAAATGAATGCACCATTTGTGTAATTTCCATCATGAAAGTATTCTAAAAGAAGGACCACGTGTACTGAGAAAGGGGTTGAGTCAGACTTCTGCCAGAACTTTAGCAAGTAAGAGAACATCGGAGCTAATCTTGTTCACAGTTCGCCGAGTTCGTTAAGGGTTGAATTAGGAGAGTAGTGCTGTGGTGTGTCTTGTGGTGGTAAGGTCGTCTGTCACTGCATTACGACCTTCACCTCAATAACATGGATAGGACAGTGGTTTACAGCCTAAGTTTCCCCTGACCAACAATATACGGGCTCCCTATAAACTCTGTCGATACTTCAATATTCGGTCTAGGAATCACTAATCAATCTAACAGATGTTTAACTTAAATACAAAATTTGATATTTATCCAACATTTCATTTGATTAATCCTGAACACATACGTACATTCACACACATATATGTAACATTTAAAAATTTTTAATTTTTATTCAGTCTCAGAATGTTAAGGAAAACCCAAAGAAACAGCCAAAAATCGAATAAATCAAATTGGTAACTTTGTGCGGGAATTACCATCTCAGATTTGTTTTATTATGACGTTGTGGAGGACCTATCGTTTGACAGCCGCATCAGTTACATTTAAAATCGTTTTACGTAAAAAAAAGGTAGCGTATTTTGAGAATAAATTTGGTTAAATCGAATTCAATTACATTTTGTGAACACTTGCTTTGATCAGCTATTCTATTAAGGTAAATTGACTTTGCAGGGTTACAAATAAAAAAAATCTATTTTGTTTTAGCGAGACTCCAGGAATTAGAGCAAACTTAGACATAACCACAATATGTATTTTAGCGAAACTCAAGAAATTAGTTTGAGGATTTCTGTATTGTAAAGTTCTCAAGGTAAATTCAAATTTGAGTGTGAAAACAATTCCGTGTCTATAATGCCAAGGAGAGGACGTAGTCTACCAGAAGGCTATGCATTGAATCTTAAATGCATCTATCTTTCATGTAAATAAGACATTTTAATTAGAAACGAGTTTCATTTCGTTTCATTTCATTTAATGACCATTAAACAGTAAAGGATACGCCCAATAATATCAATCTTAATGAATTGGTGTGGGAAGATTGATAATTACTAATGAAGATTCACAATCAAATCAATTTTGGGTGCTACAAAGTTCACCAGGTCATCTATCGTGATTAAATAATAGAAAAAGTAAAAATAGAAGTATTTGTCTTGTCATATACACCGTAACTTTCATATAACCAACTATTACAAGTACAGCAGTTGTTTCTGACAGGTGACAGAAATATCAATAGGATGAGTACTTAAGAAGTTGTATAAATTTCGTATTGTTCTTGTACAGTCCTTGTCATTGATGTTGTCTCCAATTAAACAAAGGAAGAACGACTTCTACTTCTGAATGCCTGGATCTGGAGCATGAATAGGAGCGCTTTATGCAACGTTTTAACCGCAGTGGTGGGAAGTTAATTTGGAATACTGCACAATCTGTTACAAATGTAGTGGCCTTAGTAGGCCTAACTTATTTTTATAGTAAGTACGTATTTTGCATTAAAGTATCACCTTGTATCACCAAAATATAAATTAAAATATGTAAATTCGTAGTATACTAATAACTAGGGCTCGGATTTTCAGGTAAATAAATATTCTGGTCGCGTCCTAATACGAACTTAAAAATGAGTTCAATATTCTGTATATTCACATCGGAGCAAATATTTTAAGTTTTATTTTATAATCTTTTATGCAAATAAATATTTTCGAATATTCACATAAATTACACAAAAATCGCTTAAGGGAACACCGAAGTGATATTTTAACCTGTTTGGTAAAAAAATCGATTTTTGGATTTTTATTGGAAAAAATGAAGCGCACCTTGAAGTTACAATTTCTTAGGGAGGGGGGAACACACATTTTAGACGCCATTTTTAAAGTGATGCCCCTCTGCCTTTGAAGTGGGCATCCCGCAAACTCCTTTTTATCATACTCAAAATTCATCTTCTCCAACATATTCTAGATATTTAAAACCTTTTTTTCGATATAGTTCAGAACATGGGTAATAAAATATCCGTTTGGAATTTTGGTATTGATTATACCTTTTTAAAAAAAATTGATATAATAATGCACTATTTTTATGACATTTTTACACTTTGTGGTATTAAAACAAAGTTTAAGAAAAATTACACAGATGGACAGACACACACAGACCTTTCTCTAAAAATCTTTTTTGAGGGTTGGAGCCTTAGAACATGTATGACGTGATTTTTTCGGTGGGATAGAATGTTTCTCGTACTTATTTTTATAGCAAAGAAAGTAAACATCACACATGAGACGAGTATTTTGACGGTTTACACTCAGCACAAGGGATGATAACGCCCGCCTCACACAGAGCTGTTGTTTCAGACATGAGATATCACATATGGAGGGGAAATTAACCTGTCACAGCCATCAGTATTTATGTTGGCTACATGTTCATTGAGAATTCGAGGCTTGAGATATCACGTAACGAATGTCATTTCGTTATTCTGACACAACTATCTGTCTTATTGTGTTAAATTTTACGTCACACTAAAGCGATATCTGAATGCTGGGTGTCTTCTTTATGTACCTTTAATGTAACACGTGCGGCACCATTTTTAATGACTGAGTTGAAAACCGATAACCTACATTTCGGTGGAAAGTTTATACTCGTGCATTATAAATGGTGCTACGATATGGGTCAACAGTAGATAGGAGACCGAGTTTCATTTGTTTTGAGTAGATACGACAGTTTGGTATTTACCCTTCTTCAGGCTATACTCCTTACATCTGTGGTTTACAAAAGCATAATACTTTGACTTGCCTACAATAGCCAATAGGTTACGTACAAGCTATTCCTAGGAAAATTTGCTCTTCAATCTACTATAAACTGGTTATAAGAGTCTGATTGCGTTAAACCAGTTTGACAGTGTTGAGTTCTTTTAAGCCAATACTGGCATTTCACTTTGAAGTGTGCTATTTTATACTGCAACATTGGTCGCACATCAATATACGGACGAGAGGGAGCCGGGTGGCCTGGAGCGGTTGTGTGTGTGTACGTGACCATAAACGATGATGGCGGTAAAACAGAAAAGAAAGGAGTCGAGAGCCTTCTCCGCTTCTCGCTCAGTCACCTTTGTTTCTCGAAAGGTCACGTGACATCGGCTCCTGTATAAATAGGACCACAGTCAGTTCGAGTTAGCTTAGTCAGTAGCAGTTTAGTTTCGAGTGAGTTGTTTGTTGTGTAAGTCATCGTGTAGTTAGTTTTTAGTTACGAGAGTGAGTCGGCCAGCCTGTCACTGAATACGTATGTGTCGTCGAGTGATTGTATCGTAATAGTCAAGATATAAGGGACAGAGAAACTGGAGAAATACATTGAAAGATTAATTATCAGAAGAACAATTGTGATAGCAGAAAGGACTATAATGTATATTTGTGATTTTACTAGAATTTTTAGTTTATATTGAATTTTATCTCTGGTTTCCGCATGATCCGTCTTATATGAGTGCTGATGACGAAGCAGTTGAATGTCTTTAAATTTACATGATAGTGATGATCATCTGCATCATCTAATATTTATTCAATGTGAAAATAACAAGGTGCTTTCCGCAGTTACAAAGACTTTTAGAGGTTAAAACTGATGTTCGGTTCTCAGCCAATATTTTATTTACTGACCTCTCCAAAACACCCGTTGACGCCGAATCCACCCCTTTCGTGCCGTGTTTCGGGAAAATTTATTATCCGTTGAAGGTGGAAAGGGTTACGTAATGAAAGTTCCCCAAGGTCGGGGCCATGCATGCTAAACGTGGTAGCTGAATCGATCGGTAAACCGTGTTAGGATCACGCAGGATTTTTAAGTACACCCGCACCATCAAGATTACAGCCTTGTGCAACCAGTGTCCGCCTCTGAATGTCATGCAAGGGCAATTATTCTTACCGCTGACAGCTCTGCATTGCGCCTATAATTACCGAAACTAGAGTATGGGCATACAGGGAGTTTCAAAAGTAAAAGGCTAATTCGATTATACATATTTTGTAGGTTATTACTTTCTCTACTGCGTATAGTATAGTAGAGGAAGTATTGCATTCCACGCAAAAATTCCATGTCGAGATTTCACCGGAAATATATGTTTTGAGACCCCCTGAATTAAAGAAACACATTTTTAGAAAATGTGTGTGTGTGTGTGTGTGTGTGTGTGTGTGTGTGTGTGTGTGTGTGTGTGTGTGTGTGTGTGTGTGTGTCTATCAGTCTGTCGGCTAAAAACCAAAGTTGGTATTTAAGTTTAATGTCTTTCAAGGATGCGATACTGAGATTTTGTAGAAAATTGCTACACCCTAAACCCTTTACATGGGAAATTTTTCGAATATTTTGTTTTTCTTGAAATTGGCTCTGACGAATTTGTTTAAAATGCCATATATCTGAGACATTTTTATGACAAATTACATGTATATCTTGAAATTTTCTGGCTTTAGCCAATGAAGTCCTGATTACTCTGGATGACTGTTCTTCAATTAATTACAACAAAAAGGCAACAAATTGTGGGTTATTTTAAATTTAATTTACAGAAAGACCGTTTAATCTATTGAAATACGCCAAAGGAAAAAGTTGTCGCTTATTCAATTTTCTATGAATATAGCCATAAATCAAGAACCTTCCATCAATAATAATCCAGCCAGGTGATGATAAATTTTTTTTGATAAAAATATTTTTTTAGAGAGCTATAAGCTTTTCAACATTTTGGTATTAGACTTCCTTGTTATTTACAACATGAGAACCTCAATTTTAAAGTCTGATGGATTATTTCACTTCCACCCTGTATTAACGACGGGCACTTAAAATATATTCGCTCACTAACTCATTCACTCACTCGCTCCTTGTATCTAAGAAGTTATTTTCCAGAATGCGAACAATAACGTGTATATGAACTGGTGAAATATACTTAAATGCTGACAGAACAATGTCGCTATTGATTATCTATATTGCATAATTTCGCCTATTTTAGCTTGATTCAATTTTAATGATCAATTGTAATACAAATTTATATTATGTAATGGGCACCACTGTTTTCTTTCCTGTTGTACAAATAAATTTTGTGGGCGCAAATGATATTTATATCAGAACACCACAGACCTGGCAAAAGTCTGACTGGACTTTGTTTTGATCAGCTCCTTCTGCCAGGAGCCATTAAATTTTGTTTCAGCCATAATACACAACATAAGTATAACATTTGCATTCAAACGAAAAGCGGATCAGTTTTATCTGCGCCAGTCTGTACAGTAAATATGTAATTATTTAGTTAGTTTTAACACGAATATGTTTGTGAAATTTCTAGTTACTAGTGTGATTGGCTTCTCTCAATTAATTAATAGACTAGTACAGAACTTCAGCTAGCAGTTGTAAATTGCTTGGTAATGAACAAACTTAAATAAACAGTACTGTTAATAGATAAACTTGCTGACACAAGCTACATCCCAAGCAAGTCCGTACTACACATTGCAACATTACTAATTGCCGATGACTTACTTCCCTCGGTTAAATACACAGTGAACGTATATTCTCTAAATGATCCAAACTTGGTAAAGAGTGCTGTTTAACAATGTGCAAGTTAAGTAAATTCACAGCAAGACTGTTCATGACAAAATTACTAGTTAGTGATGTGATGTCCCAAATAATTCACAACACAAATATATTCTCCTTGCAACTCTAAATTACTCAAGCCCGTGAACACTGAAGCTTAGTAAATAGATCATGTGAATGGATTGATTTAACAAAAGCTTGTTAAATTACAAGACAACTTGTGCTCATAGCAAAATTACCAATTTGTGACGCGGCTTCGCAGAAATTCTGTAGTTACTGTAAATCACACAAGCTTACTAAAGAGCAAAACTTAATAATTAGCGTCATATGAATGGATTAATTTAATAATAGCATGTTACACTCCAAGCAAACTTGTACACAAGGTAAACTATTAATTAGTGAGGTAACTGTTCTCCAATAAGCCACACTGATGTCGGCTTAGTAAACAGCAAGTAGTTATCGGATGAATCTATTTTAGTGCATTCCAAGAAAACTTGAGTTCATGGCAAAGCTATGAGAGATGACTTGCCTCGAAAATACACACACACACACGCACGCACGCACGCACGCACACACACACACACACACACACACACACACACACACACACACACACACACACCAATATGTTCTAGTAACTCTGAATTATCTAAGTTTGGTAAAGAGCCTTATGAATGGTTCCAGTTATTAAAACATTACATTCCAAGACCATGTCAAAATTACTATGATAACAACAATAATAAAATAGACAATGATAATAATAAAATAACAAAGTGTCGATTTTTTCCATTGAAAGGAAGTTTTGGAGGCGGGTAGTATCTTGAAAATCTTTGAGTCGCACCTTTGGAAGGCACTGAACTATACTGAATTATAAGTTTGGTACTTATCGTTCTTTTAGTTTTAAACTTGTGTATTACACACACATACACAGAGATTTAACACGGACTTTTTTAAAGATACTTTTTGGGGGATCAAGGTGCCTCAAAACATGCATTTCGTTTGATGTCTCCTCCACTTACTGTATGTTATGGATAAAGTAATATTGCTTTTAACTGGTTAGGTTGATTTCACGTTTTTACAAGCATCACAGATTTGTGAATAGAGGAAGATCTAGTGAGATGAGCAAAGGGAGTGAGGCGAATAGCAACTGAGTGGGTTTTGCTCTGTGGCCGGAGAAGGGAAGAAGAGAGAAGCTGTCACTGACGCAGCCAAGAGCCTTCAGGATATATTGCGTAATGGTGGTGTCTAAAACGCCCTTTGCGTAGTGAGCCAGCTGTATTCCATTTGTCATTCTCTTTAATACTGAGATTCTGCCTCGGAGATATGAAAGGAGCTGGGATTTGTGGCAACTTATGTCCATCCTCTATGAATTTTATAAACCAGAATGGCCCTTGGTTGTGGAATAGTTCTGCAGACAAGCAGATAGACTGCAGAGTGCCAAAATGGATATAAGATTTGAAAGAATACTTAAAAGTACGGACAGCAGCTACCATGGTAGTGCTAAAAGCATCGAATCCTATATAACCAATGTTCCCGAAGAAGGCCATGGAGTTCAATATGGCCGAAAGCTCCAACAAATTCAGAAATAATACACAGCTAGTAACCTAGAACCTCTAATCAGTGCCAATGACTTCATATTTGGGATAACACAGTTGATTGAAGAGGGTATAACTTGCCAGCACTAGTAGCGTTTATTGGTTATAAGCTTTTGATAAAGTTAATAGACACCTTCTATGGAGAATATGTTACCGGGTGGAAGACCGTGCGTTAGCCAAGGATTCTACATGATAACTGTAATAAACATGTCCAATAAAGAACTCTTTCACCGAAAAAAAATGTGTCGAATATTTGGAGTCATATAGCTTCTTGTTTATTATTTCACTAACTATCGTGCAAAAATAGTGTGAACAATGTTGCAATGCATTTCTACCTTAATGGGAATGAATTTAGTCACAATGTAATGTTAAAATATTATGCAAGGTTTAATTTCTAAGAGATGCAGTCTTGGATTACAAATTTTCCAGATTTACGTTGATAAACTAGTTAAAGAAAAACGAAACGGAAATTGTAAGGGTCAGTAACAGGCTAAACTTCGTGAGTGATGGATGGATGTGTGAAGTGACGCAAGAATGTGGTAGAAGTTTGAATACCGGGGTGCATATTGTGTGTTCAGGGCCTGCATGTTAGATTGTGATCTAACAAGGTAGCTCGGGATTTGGACTTGTCTAATTTCGTAACAGAACCAGACAGAAATACTGGCTGATCCTGGCCATGTTATTGTCACCCAGAGCGCTACACAGGGAACCCTCCAGTTCCGTACTCACAGCGCCGTTTATATGGATAACATGGCATTACCCAGCTCTCGCCTGACGTCAGACGAGTGTGATACACATGTTTATTTTCCCGAGAACGTGATACGGGTCGTAAGGGGTAAAGCAGAGTCAGCAGTCCTAGTGATGACGAATATGGAGGTCACTCTGACGAAACTAGTAAGAAACTGAGGAATCAGTCACTGCTCCTACGTACCCAAATATTATTTGTGTTATCTACGATTTGCAAAGAAATAAATGAAACTGGAAGTTAGAATAACGCTATAGCTGAATGAAATGTTTATCCTTGGTTGTTCAAAGCACTCAATAAGTCATTTTAATGTGTAACTGAGTTAGGATGGTTTTTGCAAGTTAAATGACCCCAGGCTACCTGGATCAGTAAGTCAGACATTGAAGTGTGAACATGTGGAAGCAATAACCAAGGTAAATATCCGATAGGATGTTTATACCACCACCCGAAGTTCTACCTTGAGTCTAAAACAATAGTATAAATGAAAAATAGAGGGCAATGGTGAATGTTGTGCCATCTATCCACAGATAATGTAAGCAGATAGACTGGATGGCACCCAAATGTCATCTGTCCTTCATAGTGGTGGAGGTACAGTTGCCCTGCACTGCTTCCCCTGTGAACACGTGACGAACCAGGCAGAGAAAGCAAAGATGACCTTTACCATTAGGCGTTGTTAATTTGGTGGTGTAGTTATGAGCGTGCAGAAAACTTTGGGTAGTAAATTATGTGATATGTTTTTGGGGAAACTTACACGAACAGGGAAAAAAAAAAAAAAAAAAAAAAAAAAAAAAAAAAAAAAAAAAAAAAAAAAACTGGCACACTGAAGTGGATACCTATTACGGTACCAATTTTATTGTCTCCACTTATACCATAACAGTCAATATTTGTCTAGCTACTCTTATGCAGGATTAGGTAATGGCAGTTGAATAAAGCCGCTTGTTACGGTTGTCTCTAGTTTTTTTTTTTTTTTTTTTTAAATTAACGTCCTCCAACATTGCGTCATATCGGACGGGAACGGTTGTCTCTAGTAGATCTATTCCACTTAAATAATAAAGCTGTTAGCCAGTGACGTATGGTATTTCAGCGAACCAGTTTGTTAATCCTCAAATTATATATTACGAGCACTTTCCAGTAACTCCCGCTATTCATTTTTGCGTTGCATTTACATCTGAGTTAATACGCTACTCTTGCCCAACTGACAAAGTGGAGCTCTTGAAAATCTGAATTGGAGAAGAATTTCTCCGAAGCGCCCATATTTTACTGTCAGACAGACGTTGTAGTGTATAATGTGTTTTCGTACTCGCTTATGAATCTAGCGTTCTAATGAAATAAAGTAATTCATACGTTTATCTATTAAGCAACTTACTGCTTCGAAAATTCCAAGATATTTCAGTTTCTTTGTAATACTACGAATCTCATCCACTCCTGTCAAAATTTTCCCGCATCCCTGTGGTCTTCTCACGAGAATGTGTTGACATTGACAACTCGAGCATTATCTGTAGGAATATCATACGACGATATTTCAAATATGAAAACGATTATTTTCACAGTTGGCACTACAACTTATGCAGTAGGCTGTGAGAACAACAAAAATGTTATCGTGTAATACAGTGAAATGAGAAATTATTCTTATAATGAACATAAATACATTTGTGTTAGTAGGTTATACATTAAATGTAGGTGTGCTCATTTAAATTATAGCTGTTAAAGGTAAATTTTCAGAAGTAAACAAAGACGACTGCTATCTTTGTTGCGTGGCATCCATGGATGTGCAGGTTATGTGAATTCGTAACCTCTTTCGCTCCAAAACATCTGAAACCGATTCCATACACATGACCTGCTCTTCTCCGTAGTTTTTGATTTCGCCTCGTCGATTAAAATATCAGGCGACGCCGTGGCCGAGTGGTTAGAGCGTTCGCCTGTCACCTAGGCGGCCCGGGTTCAATCCCAGGGAGCCGCATGTACTTTTCGTGGTGGACAAAGCGATATCTGGGCAGATTTTCTCCGAGATCTCCGGGTTCCCCGCACTCGTTCCACCAATTGTTCCATCATTAAATTTCAAATCATCCATTTCGCCTGCATTTCATGTCATCCTCTTCCTCTCTCTCACACCTGGTGCTTGGCTGACCACCCGCTTCCAGGTCTTCACTTTGTCCGGTCCATAGGTTCCTGTGTTCCCCGACAGGTGTCTGACCCTAGGCACTAGCTTGTAAGTCTTGGTGAATGTTCTGCATATGGAGAGGGTAATCAGATAAAGAAGAAGAAGATTAAAATATCAATATCCTCACTAGAAATGTCGGTCTGGGTGGCTCAGTTGGTTGGACGCTGGCCTATTGTTTCCAAGATCGCGGGTTCAAATCCAGCCCAGTTCGATGGTTTTTAAGTGTGCTTAATCAGAAAGTGTATTATGGCTGAGAATGTTTTCTACTGCATACCGTGTATTTATTTGATTTGTACGTGTTAACACAGCTCGCTAAGTGAAAGTGCGATTTGCAGAAAGATTAATGTTAGTTCTGAGATATAGGGTCAATTTTTTTCGAATCAATAGTTGACGCCCGTACATGTGTGCACACAATTATGCCCCTTTATTAGAGAGTTAACAGAGAGGGAGCATGATTTTGTCTTTTTTCAACAAGACTACAACAGCTATATAGCCCATCTTTCGATGACAGTTGAAAGCGTGTTTCAGTGCAGAATAATAATTAGAGATTTGTGGCCCCCTCGGTCCCTCGACCTAACCCCCTGGGGTTTCTATTTTTGGCGTAATCTAAACCATAAAGTGTACAATACATAACCACACACCCCGAAAGAATTAAAACAAAATATTCGCCAGGAAATTGCCATCATTTCTCAACTTGAACTACGGCGAGTGATGGATAGCTTCCTAAAGAGGTACCAAAAATATATGAACAACCTACTCTCTTCAATGGGTGTTTTTCCAATTAACTGTATGGTTTGGTTACAACTACTATTCTGTTAGCCAGTGTCTGTGCAAATTTTACTCTTTATAATACTCAATTCTCGTGCATACTTAGTTATTATAATATATATCTTTATATAGATTTATATTTTATTATTTATATAATTATTTACCATTCTATTCTTTTTCTCGTTCAGCATTGTTTTTAATTAATCACCTTTATTTTATCATTATTTCTTACAATGCTAAATTTCTTCGTAGAGCTTTTTTACTTTAATCATTTCCTTTTTTCGTGTTTTCTTTACATTTATTTCTCTAAGTATTTACTAGGGACGTTTATTCATAATCTTTCCATGGTTATTGTTTGTGATAAATTTGGTTATTTTCATTAAATTTTACATTTTCTAAGTATAGTATCAGTGGTTTACATTAATTTTCTATCGTTTCTCTTCTTTTTCATATGACTCGACATAATTATTTGAATCACTTCCTTTGCAATTTTTTTTGGCCTTGTCATTTTTAAATCCATGTTTTACTAAATGGTGTAATATTTTAGCGCGGTTTTTAAATTAATTCTGATTCAATCAATTCCCACTTCAGTTCCAATATAAAAGAATTTCTCGTAATTAAATCAACGTTTTGAATGCCACCTTTTCATCTAGAGGAATAGGTTTAAAATGATACTCAGTACAGAAAGCCACATGGGTGTATAGCTGCTCTTTTTCCCTTGGTGTATAGCTCCGGGGTCGGCCAACTCTGACGTCAGATACATTTGACGTAAGAGTGCTATAACGCACGCGTTAGTCAGCCACTCCTCTTTCCCCACTTCTATAATAATTATAATTTTGGTTCCTATCCTTCCTTTTCTGTGACGTTGGAGGAACAGTATGTGACATACAATATATAATAATAGATAATGATAAAGAATAGTAGTGCTAATCATGATAATGGTGATGATAATGATGCTTGTAGTTATTCACGACAATGTACGCCAAAAGATGTAAAAAGCATAAATTTTCTTAACAGACTAAGGATTGTTTCAGTTATAATCTCCCTAAGAGAGGTAGGATGTTTACATATTAATACTGTGACGCATTCCTCAAAGAGAGCCAAGATTAAGTTACCTCATACCACCGGGCGGCAAGTAGACATAACAATGAGCGGTGCAGACTGTTCGCGAAACTTTCGGCTGCTGGTTTGTTAATCAGAAGAATCATTCTAGTCTATATAAACGAGGTGGTGACTAGAGAAGTAGTTAAAAAGAATAATTAATAAATAAAAGGAAAAGGCAGCATTTAATGATAATAATAAATATTAATATTGTGATGATGTGAAATAAATACAAGCAAATATAAAGAGAAAACTAGAAAAATGAGGGGTAAACTTGAAAGCGGGAACGGCAAAAAAACAGTGAATCACGTACGGTTTTAAAATAGCGTCGCTTTTATGCTAATTCGAGCGTCACTCTCCTCATCGCTTGTCTGTAGACATGGACGGACGCGAGTGTTTGTGAAGTTCAACGGATAAATAGAAGTGTTTATCAAACTTTATTAATACATTTTTATTTATTTATGCCAACAAACTTACTGTTGGTGTTTAATTACCATCTGAAGGTTATTTAATCTTGCAACATCAAGTACTTACGACAGTAAGGGGTAATTGTCTCTGATGTGAGACTACCTTTGTGGTTTACCTGGAGAAATACGAATTGGTTGGAGAATTCAGTGTCATTCTGGCAGCTTGTGAGTTTCGGAAAACTAAACACTTTCATGAAATAGAATATCGTTGTTCATTTTTTTATATGTTAACCGTGCAAAGAGAATGGGATCTCAAAGCTTTAAAAGATTTGACTATCACCCAAAGCCCACTGTATTCTAATATTCCCTTTGCATCTACAAGGAAATAAGCAATAACAAATTTCTGTAAATGTTTATCTCAACTAACACGAAGATATAGGAATAAGAGTTTGTAAGAATGGTTAGTACAAGAGTAGAGAAAGTCATGTGAGTGCAACATATCAGATTTTTTCTTAATGTTAAATGAAATATCGTAACGCTCTTTTGATTTATTGTTTTCTAGGGGTTTCTTAAGTATTGCAGTTTGACTAACCACGAACTGTAACTTACTTATGAGATCTCGAATGCTTGGGAAAACTGGTCCTGTGGGCCTCGTATTCCCAAAATGCATTCTCGACCTGATAGTATCACAGTTCTTGGTACACAATATACTATTGAAAATATAATTTTTTATGCAAAGCAGTGTAACTTGTGATTAAAACCAGTTAATCATAATGTGAAATGTAATGGTGGTAGCTTCACCATGGTTTCCTTATAAGTACTAATGAGTTTTGAGCTAACGGATATCGTACTGGAATGATTAAACCAAATTCGGAGCTAGCGAAGGAAAGGGAAATGTGGAATTATTTCTTAGTCATGTAAATTATTTGATAGTAGGTACCTTGTGGGTTGTCAGAGGCAGTGATGAGATATTCCTGCCTTGCTGGACGCCGATCAATTACCGAGAGAAGCCATGCTGTGTTGCACTGTTATAATCAGCGGGTTCTCCTCTATCATTAACCACACAGTAACCAATCCTGCTCAGAATCCGCAATCCTAGTGCTGTTCTGTGATATGCTCTGCCGGCGGCTTCTGCTGCTCCTTATATTTCACATTATTCAAAAACAGACTCGCATTTCAGGACAAATTGCATTACACAACTAGCGGCCCTGTTTCACGTTTTCCTGTTCACAGAAATATATATTAATTCGATTAGTCCTCTTTCATCTAAAGCAGGAGTAAGCAAACTGTCATTGCGATTACAGTTCAGGTAATAACGCTAGTTTTACTTTCTCTACTGATAGGTAGAAGAAATTATTGTATTCCACCCAAAAATTCGATACCGAGATTTCACCGGAAATATATGTTTTGAGACCCCCTGAATAAAAAAAAAGCATTTTTAGAAAAAGGTCCGTGTGTGTGTATCTGTCAGTCAGTGGACAGCATAACTGAAAAACGAAAAGTAGTTTAAAAATCAAAGTTGGTATTGAAATTTAATGTCTTTCAAGGATGGGACACGAAGATTTTGAAGAAAATGGCCCCACCATAAACTACCTTTTACATGGAAAATAGCTCTAACGATTTTGATTAAAAGGTGATATCTCCGAGATATTTTTATACCAAATGAAATTTATATCTTGTATTTTCTGACTATATTACCTGTAGTCTATTTACTTTTGCATAACTGGTAAACCGTCATACTACACAAAACATGTAGGTTTTGCTAAAATACACAATTTATATCCGAATAAATTTTATTATAGGGTGAACCATTTCGGAGATATTCTTTGCTATATGTGTGAGTTTCGGAAAACTTAAAACTTTCATGAAATGGATCATCGCTGTTCATTTTTTTATGTTAAGTGTGCAAAGAGAACGGAATCTCAAAGCTTTAAAAGATTTGACTACCGTACAAAACCTACTGTATCCTAATATTCCTCTTGCACTTACAAGGAAATAAGCAGTAAGACAATTTGTATAAATGTTTATCTTAACTAACACAAAGAAGATATAGAAATAAGAGTTTGTAAGAATGGTTAGTACAACAGTAGAGAAAGTCATGTGAATGAAACACATCAGATTTTTTACGTTGCTTTTCGACTTTTCAACATTTAACCTACCTTAAATTTCATCTCTTCTAACTTATTTCTGCAGGGGTATAGGCGTATAGGTCCATGCAGTAAATTCATTCCATGCTAGAAACGAAGACTGATTTAAAAACGTTTAAAATTATTTGTGAGAAATATTTTCGCGTTCTTTTAGCAACGTTCAACTGTTAATTCTGATGAATTTTTGGAGTATGGTATATTTTTGATATATTTTGTCACAATGCATCTACTCTATGTGTAAGATTTTATCAAAGATTTTTGTTGAAAAATACTTTGTGATATGTTGTTAATGTTTTTCAGTTTTAATATTGTATATACACTTTGCTTAACATTGTAATCTGACATTATACTACCTACCATGCTACAAATGAATAGATACTTACTTCCCCTTATCAGAGCTACAGTTACGGTAGAATGTTCAAAGGCCTTCGCTCGGCCCGGAGCGACGCTGCAGATGAAACCTTTACAACCATGTCCAAACGCCGAGTCAGTCTTTGATACTTACCGCGTGACATGTTTGGAAGGAGTGAGGGGAGTAAATCGACTTTGCTCTGTCAAGCGCCATTATGTTAAGTTAGTCGAAACATTGTGCATAAGAAAGGCCCACGGTATACCTATTCACAAGACCAAAGACATGTTTAATAAACGACTATCTTCAATAAACAGCTCTAGATAATTTTAACTGTCTGCGAGCGATGGGAATGTGATATAGTTTCTATTATTATGTTTTATTTGCTTTATTAGAGAAAAAAGTTGCTCTCAAATGTATGGATTCCTAAACACTCTTTACATATACTTTTAACAATTATTTTAAGACGGCGACATCTCTTAGTTAAATCCACCAGTATGTTACGAGTACGGCGGCATTCATAGCAAGTGAAGGGGTGTGTCAATAGGTACAATGTCCATGTAACGCACAGAGAGGGTGAGCCAAGCTCATGACCCTGGGGAGGATAGTCATAAAGAAGAAGAACAAACAGTAAGAAGTAGACGAAACCTTACTTATACAAAATATATAGAACTTATTAAATCACAATTTGGGTGAAATAAAATTTTTGTGGCGTTATTTACAAATATGCTATATAGTACGTTTTATACATTATTCAATTCATATTGATTTAGCCTTCTCCAGAGTTGAACATACTTGTCTGGATGTAAATTATGGTTGATTATTCCGAACTCCTCAAGCTAATGGTACCTTTATATTGTTCATTTGTACTCATGTTCATATTGGCCGGAGAATATGTTATGGACAAGACAGAATGAACCACGCAGACCAGATCAGAATGAGCTCCATTAGCTGCGAGGAAAGTAGCACGTTATTTGATTCTGTGATATATTGCTAACGCTTGTTAGAAAGTACACGCGTATAATTGTAACGGAGTAATTTGGTGGAAGGCATGAACGGCCGTTGTAAGAGCCAAAAGGTGGGGGTGGCCGGCTTAAAGATGGACCAGCCGGGTGACTGACGTCAGAGACAAAAGCAGGTTGACCGGGTGAATTACTCTATGAGCAGTGTGTCATCGAGTCGACCGTCACTTGTGCCGTGGAGTGGGTTGGTCCCGAGCAGCAAGGAGTCGAACGGGGGACCATAGCAAGTTGGTTAGACGGCGTGGAGCCTGACTCTGCAAGTCGCATATTAATCAACATTGTCAATGTGGTTCCTTTTGGAAATTGTGCTGCATGGACTACTGAGTGGAATTCACAAGTTGATTCCTAAAAAGAGTTGGTGCTTGTGTGGAAAGGAGAATTGCTTGAGCGGCCATGAAACCAGAGATGTCAGCTGTGCATTGACTACTAGGGCGTTCACCTTCCAGGCTGGAGGTTCACCGTCCACCATGTCTCTCCGAGTTGCAACATAGGGATAAGTACCAAGTTAAACTTAATAGTAGTTCTTTGTGTAAGTAGGGAAAATATAAAGGAACGGTTAACTGTTGTGGTGGCGCATTATGCTGGGGAGAAACTTGGAACGGTGAAGTGTTTGTGTAGAGTTCGTAACAGACGTTAAGGAAGATTTGTACATGAGGAAGGAGTTTTTGTTTGGTGATAACAGTTGAGGGTGAGGACAGAATTGCACTGCCCGATTATAGAAATCAAGGTTTTCCTATTAGATTGCAGTTTCTTGATCTGTCTGTTTTAATTTGAAAGTTATGGGTAAATTTTATTGTAAATAAATTATTGTAATTATAATAAATGTTACGTTGTATTTCTTGGTGTTACTTGTTACTATTCTGTCTCGATCCTGCGGAAGAAATTGTTAGTAAAGATTAGAAATGATGTGATATTAGTGATTAATATTTCAATATATTTTGTGTTTTGTAATCAATACATACCATGTGTTGTACATAGCTTGTTACAAGACATCTTTTTTTATCGTTTACTTGTTTAAGGATTTAAGAATTTTGGTTCGCTTATTACTCATATAATCCGGTTTTATTATACTTGTTTAAGACATAACCATATCCTCTGAAAAAATTTCGGTGTAGTTTTTTAGTACACTGCATACCTATACAAGATAGGATGAACGACTCAGAACAGGTCAGAAATGTGTTCCCCTAGCTGTAAGGAAAGTGGTATATTGTTAGTTTCTGAGGTTGATTGTTGCTGTTTGTTAAAAGATAGCTATCACTACTGCTGCGCCACCTTGCTCGATTGTGGTCTGCCACAAGAACGGGTGTAAAATATTAATAATTCATAAATTAATTGACAATCTCCTACCCTTTGTGAAATTACTTTTAGTATTACTGCCTTATTGGCTATTCCATAAGGTTGGTTGCTTCAAACAGACCCTAAAAGGAGTAAAAGCAAATAAGAAGAACCATACGCTACTCCTTTGCTGCAGCCGAAAGTTACTAAAAGCACCAAAGACACTGTTCTGCGCATAAAATATGGAACTAGGTTGTGCAATATTAATGACCGTTTTGCGCCACAATCTGCTTTAACAAAGCAAGCCAAGCGCCTTGTGTCATGAAATAGTAACAGAGACTGAGGCAGAATCAATATAACCTTGATATTCATCGCCAACCCTGGGAAAACAAACAACGGCAGATTAGCTTCGTTGGTTTAACGCTACCAAACCTTCATAATGAAGAATCCTAGGCTTGTTTGAACTTTTCATTGCGAATTTTGGGATTACATACGATACTGTTCACTTTTTCATTCCTGTCTAAGTTAATCCCATAAATAACTGCAGAAAGACATTTCATTGGGTAACAGCTTAAAGAAAAAAATCTGTTGTTTTGCACTCACATGACTTTCTCTAGTCTTGTACTAACCATTTTTACAAACTCTTATATCTTCTTCGTGTTAGTTGAGATAAACATTTCTACAATTTATCTTATTGCTTATTTCCTTGTAGGTGCAAGGGGAATATTGGAATACAGTAGGCTTTGTGCGATAGTACATTTTTTAAAGCTTTGAGAATCTGTTCTCTTTGCACATGAATGATCCATTTCACTAGTTTTCCGAAACTCACACACATAAGGAATATCTCCGAAATGGCTCACCCTACAAGCAAAATTATTGAGACATAAATTGTGTATTTTAGCAAGAGCTACATTTTTTGTATAGTATGATTTGGTCTATCTCTAACGGTTTACGAGTTATGCAAAAGTCGTCCAGAGTAAATACGACTACAGGGGCTATAGCCAGAAAATTAAAGATATAAATTTCATTTGTCATAAAAATATCTCAAATATAAGGCATTTTAATCAAAATCGTTAGAGCCATTTTCAAGAAAATCAAAATTTTCGAAAAATGTTCCATGTAAAGGGTAGTTTAGCGTGGGGCTATTTTCTTCAAAATCTTCGTGTCGCATTCTTGAAAGACATTACACTTAAATATCAACTTTGGTTTTCAACCGACTTTTCGTTTTTGAGTTATGCTGTCCACAGGCTGACTGACACACAGACCACACACGGACCTTTTTCTAAAAATGCTTTCTTTTGTTTTTTGGATTCAGGGGGTCTCGAAACATATATTTCCGGTGAAATCTTGACATCGAATTTTTGGGTGGAATACAATACTTCCCCTACTTACCAGTAGAGAAAGTAGAAATTAATAACCTCTTCCCATTTAAGAGCACTCTTAAAAGTATTGAAAATTCTGACAAATAAGGAATATCTCAGAAATGTTTCACATCATAAAAAGTATAATTTCACATAAGTAGTGTGGTTTAACCAGTTTTTATAGTAATATATAGTAAGATCTTACACTTTACCATTTATGCAACAGTCTTCAGAAGTAAACAGAGCTATATGGGCATAGCCAGAAAATTCAAAATATACATTTCATTTGGCATAAAATATCTGAAGCACATAACACGTTAATCAAAATAGTTAGGGCTATTTTTGAGCAAATCAACATTTTCGAAAGATATTTCAGGTAAAGCTAGTTTAGGGTGGAGGAATTTTCTTAAAAATCTTTGTGTCGCATCCTCAAAAGATATTGAACCTAAATGCCAACTTTTGTTTTTAACCGACTTTTCGATTTTGAGTTATGCTTTTCACGGACACACAACATACACGGTGAAATGTGGAAATGAAAATGTTGGCTGCAATACGCATTGCCTACTATTAGGTGCAGAAGAAAGTAATAAACACTTAACACTCAGTTTAAATGTTTACAGTAGCCAGAATGAACTTAAACCACGCATTTTTCGTTATCATTAACTTTTGCGTTATAGCACTCTTGCGCGCGACGTTGTTCCTCTGTTTCATCTTCCATAACTCCCTCTCCCAAACCACGAACCCAATTTCCTTGCTCCAGTGTACGCTACATCAAGGAATCTCATTCAAGTTTCTGCTATAACTTTTTCCTCCCTCTCTCTATGTGGCACATTTTTTATCGCCCGCCCCTACTGCCATATGGTGTATTTTCTTAAGCTTTATCTGATCCCAGCTTCTCATGTCTCATAAGTGCTTCTTTCAGCATCAACATAAAACTGCAAACTTCCCAACACTATTTACAAAACCGCTACGTGACTCAGAATTGAGGTGGAGTTTGATGGCACTTAATGTAAAGAAACGCAATGTGTCTTTGGTAATGTTAGCCTACAATTAAAATATTTTTTCATATCATTTAATAGAAAATAATGTATATATTGTGTGCCAACAAAGATGTTTAGTGAATATTTTAGAATACTATACCAGTGTTATTATTTTCATATTATATTGCATTTAGCAATTGTAGCCTTATGTAGTCCCATCAAATCCATATGCACCATTCCACCAATTATTTTACGTGGAGCCTCCCCATCCTTTATGTTTGATTGCAGTCGTTGGGATTAAACTCATGACGTTCTGCTTTAAATATGTGCCTAGTGCATTCCGTCTGGCCTTTAACAATCATGCCCATTTGGATTACTTCCTTTAAGGTGTCTCTGACAAGGAAACCTAAAGTAACTCAGAAATTAGAACAGTAGCATATGTAGCAAAATAGTTCAGAAAATAGAGGGTTAAGTTCAATATTTTACAGAAATGTGACAAATATTTTCCAGAGAATCCCCCACCTAAAATTACAGTTTGTATGGAAAATATTTTTTTGTATTGCTCCAAAAGTGGCTTTCATGATTTTCATTAAAATATGAAATTATGACGCACAAGATTAGAGAGGTCTTGTGTTCGACTTCCAGCAAGTGAAGCCAAGAGAAGAAGAGCCTACTTGCCGCGTACTTTGCTAGAACTTAGAGACCTGATAGTGAAAACTTCACAGCACGTCCTGTGAAGCCCTGTTAATTCTGAATTACCTTTATACACTTGGAAACTCATAAGAAATAGGCGAGTCAAGCTAAAGGAAAATATTTAAAGTATACAGCTTATGTGAAATAAAATGTTTATGCCGTTGACAATTTCCGATATATTATTTCTTATTTGTTTGAATTTATGAAATATAGTTACACATTTTGCAGTTGGAAAATCGCTTAGAACGTAAAAAATACATGGAACTTCAGTCAACAAATAGATTCTACGTTTTAACAATCTGGCAAACGGTTTAGCTTGTATTCCTCTTATACCTATCAGGAAAATATGTGTCAACGCATAATGAAATCCTATCTCTATTTACAAGAAGTGAATAAAGAATACGATTTTTAAACAATACTATGTAGAAGAGTGAATGAAATATCATATGAACGGAACACAAGATTTTTTTTATAGTTTCTTGGAACATCTTACACTTGTTTCTGGAGTTCATAGGGTATGCTTCGGCAATATTAATCAATTTTACCTTCAAAGTAATTGAATCAGTGATTCAATAAGGGAAACGAGCTTACTTTTTGCAAAAATAGGTTGAAATATACATTTTTTTTCTCACTCAGCAAGCCGATTAAGGACTGCATTGATTTTAAAAGAGAAGTAACTCCAGAACTAGTTTCTCTGTTATACTCAGAGAGGGCATTGGTGCTGGTTAATTGTAGTTGTTGGATTCATTAATGGTTAAATGAGTAGATTGAATAGCATGTGTTAGAAATACTGTCATCAATGATTAGATCTAAGAGTGTGTTGGTAGTACTGTCCTTTGCTGAATTGATTCCTGTTTTCAACTTAATAGTGTAGTGAAAATTGCAACATGATTAGCTACTTTTATGCTGCTTATCATAGATAGCTCTGAAGATGATTCTGTGGAAACTATTGTTTGTAATTACTTGGAATTTCAACATATTAGAATATATTAACTCACTTCATGAGAGAGTATTAGCAGAATATTTTGTTTAAGTCTTCAGGTACATAAATAAGCCCAAAAATTTTATACTTCACATAATATTGTCTAATTATTTTATAAAGGAAACAACTGCTGAGTATAAAAAGCGCTTTGTAAATAAATAAAATGGAAAATTTAAGTCCCTGAATAGACCAAACAATCGACAGTCAACTTATTTATGGAACACAGATTTCCAAAATGCCAACTTTTGATGCTATGAAGGTTTTCTTATTTTTCAGATGACTTGTTGTGGGACTTGTTTCCCTTTTCAGATCATCGACTCAACTGAGATAAATTCTCGGTTTTAAAATAATGGTTAAACCAATATGGACCAGAAGTATCTTGAATTTACTTTTGTATATTCGTTGGAGCGCATTTTTCAAACTGTTTATTTAGTGTAATGATTTAGCAGGTTTGTATGTGATGCTTCTTAGGCAGGATCCCAATTCCTTACCTGTTTTATGCTTATTGTGCCCGATTCTAAGTCAGTCGTGTTAACTAACATGCAACTCCTACTTGCCGGTGTTGGCGACGGAAAAGCTGAAGTTACCTTATATCAAGTGACAAGATTTAGCTCTCGTATAGCTCTATTATAATTTATAATTATTTATAGTGCTTTTGAAATACAAATGCACTTGATAAATCACAATTTAATTTTCTCTCCGAGATTTCAAATACATTTCTTTTACAAAGCGTTGCTATTTATTTACCAGAACCTACAACTATGAATTTTCAAAACCTCTAAATTTCGTTATGTGGACTTTAGAGAGAAACCGGTCGGTCTGGGTGGCTCAGTTGTTTAGACACTGGCCTACTGATCCCAAGGTCGCAGGTTCAAATCCAGCCCAGATCAATGGTTTTTAAGTGACATTAAAAACGACAGCTCCATGTTAGTAGATTTTCTGGAACTCCTGCCGGACGAAATTTTGGCACACTTGTGACGTTAATGTGATCCTGGCAATTGACAGCGTCGTTAAAAAGCAAAATAACTTCAATTTCCGTTCTACATGAGGGCTCTTTTTGCTTGGGCCGCCCTAACGTCGTAGTGAATTTCAGCTAAATCTTCAAAGGGATCTCGAATATTCGAGACAGAGAATCTCAAAGGTGATTTAACGTTGCAGGGCTTTTCATATCTACACCTAGAAGATGATGAATTAGAGCCGCAAGTTCTCAGAAGTTTGCCCCTCGTCTGTTATTGCTTCTGTCAGTCGGTACAACTGTGAATATATCCTATTTCTAGCTACATAGTGTTATTGAGTAATTTCAAGATGGGGCAATACCAAGTGGCATAAACAATTGAAACCAACCTATACATGTTTTGCAGATATGCTTGGTATATTTAAATGAATGAAATTTAAGTATTAATATGTAGTAGGCCATGGCAAATGTTGGAATGCAGCATAAATCAATACTACTTTTAACACGATATTCTTTTCAGTGCTTCTGTTTTTTACAATCTGGGTATTGTCTTCGCTGGTCTTGCACACATTGCAAAATGTTTTTCTTTTGTTCTTCATTGGCCGATATTAGAATTCTTGTACGAAATAATGGAGCACCTGCAGTTAACACTTTTCATTGGGCAATGGTATAATGTTTATTTACATCATGGCCGGTAGATTAAGAAATACTGAGTTATTTGTTTAGTATGTAAAGTCACGCACCAGATTGGTGGACATGAATTACTATATAATTAACAGGTTATGTCAGTTACGGTTTGTAGTACATGCAAAGTGAAATTCACTATCAGTGCTAATTTAGGAACGCGTGAGTGTGTAATATTTTGGGAAAAGCCTCGAATTCCCACAAGAGCTTTGTCTTACTGCACAAAGAAACTTATAGACCTATATTTAGAGTGGCGTAAAAAAAGTACTTACAGAAAGACGAATACTCGCAAATAGCGAGAGTCAAAATCTTCTCCAACTCTAAATAATTTGTTGTATGTTGTCCATGCTAATGCTTTGAACATGATCAACGAGAGCCTGGCCATAGAGGTTATCTTGGAGGTGTTGACTGGAAGTTGGGGTAGAAAAGTAAACGGCGAGAATTATAGTTATGAAGAGGAGGTAAAGAAGATGAAAGGTGATAACAGCTCATTGTTTTTTTTGGAAACTATTAACGATTCGTCTGAAGAAACAACTTAAATGAGTGATTCTAATGCAATTAATTTCTTCCGAAAACTACTAAACGAATCACTGAAGGATAATTACAGTGAAATCAGTGAATCGTATATCATGTTTCTGGGGACAACTGGGTGGGTGGATGTCATGTTGCTTTGTGTACGCTTCAAAAACTCAGTTTTGCATCGATTTAGCTCAAATTTTGACACGATGTACAACCCGCTTCCAAGATCTGCGACCGCAAGAAAATATATATAAGTCGATAGACACCGTTGTGGAAGCAGATGAGGTAGTTAATTACCCCTCTGAGTTTTTGAACTATCTTGATCTGCCAGGACTGCCACCACACACATTAAAATTGAAAATAGGTGTGCCAATTATTATGTTGCATAATGTTAATAATCCAAAACTCCGTAACGGCATGAGGCTTGCAGTTAAGAAATTTATGAATTAATAATAATAATAATAATAATAATAATAATAATAATAATAATAATAATAATAATAATAATAATAATAATAATAATAATAATAATAATAATAACAATAACAATAATAATAATAATAATAACAATAACAATAACAATAACAATAACAATAACAATAATAATAATAATAATAATAATAACAATAATAATAATAACAATAATAATAATAACAATAATAATAATAACAATAATAATAATAATAATAATAACAATAATAATAATAATAATAATAATAACAATAACAACAACCAATGTGTACAACATATATAAAAACGTGAATTCACTGATACAAATTGTGAAATAACTACAATAGACCTGAAATCAACTAAGGAAGGAAGTCGGAATCGTGTTGCATAGTTACAAGGCGAAAGGTTCACGAATCACAGGGATTCATGAATCCGCTTTTGCTCACCTCTACTCTACAGCGATCTGCAATGTTCGGAAAGCCTTTTTAATTTCCGAGGGTTATAGTTTTAATCAGCTTAATTTATATAATATGAAACTTCTTTAGCACTGTTTTAAGGACCTCAACAGTGGGCTATACAGGTTATTACGGGTATCGATATAGATACTTTGATAAATGGTATATTAATGTGCATCCACTTTGGGCTGTTAGTTGCTTTGTCTGCTTTGTCTAACAGTTTCCATAAATGAATGATGCCGTCAAATGAGCAACGCCTGTCAGTGTAGATTATGCGTCACCTGCTGGTCTAGGTACTATGAGGTCATTGACCTTATTGAAAGCTTTCGAAGTCACTTTCAAAACAACATTCGTTTTTGCGAGTCCTGCTCCCTCTGCCTCATGCTTTCAGTTGTACGCTCTTGTGGACAGTAAACATATTCTCACAGTAACAGTGGCATCAAAAGAATATTTCATTATATTGTAGAAATAAAATAACATAGTCTGCAAACACGCCATTGAAAACAGTAGTGTAATTATTTGATGTGCGTACTACCTATGAATCAGAATTCAGCAATTTCACCATGTTCTTTTCTAGTGTTTAGCTTCGCTGATAACGAACGGTTGTATTCAGCATTTACACCATTAACAATTCAACGGAAACTGCATCAGCAGACGCTTTGAAGCCGAGTTGTTAATTTAACTAATTAATGTTTGCCAACAGCTAGCCTTTGTTTTAAATGTGAAATTGTGCTCATTGTTTAGTAGCTTTTAATTAAAATGTTAGTAACTTTCTGATTTGGTGTAACTTTTTTTATTACAACACTTTTCTAAAAAGGCATTCCATCAGCATTTTTGTAGTTTATGAATATTATAAGGCAATACAATGCTTCCCTTGCTAAAAACATTACAGAATGTTTTTTTCTTCTCCATGCTAATGGAGATGTAATTTGCAGAAATGAGCAAATCACACATGTTGTAGAAAAATAACAGGAACGTGTGCCGGCTTTCACTTCAAACATTTTCGGCACGTACGATTTCCATGGCATACTAATAAACGTATTAACATTTTAACCTTCGCTGGATGGATTTTAAGGTGTTGTCCAGTTACTTTTTGTCACCTTATTTTTCTTCCAAAACTGAAGAACAAAAACACCGTTATTTTCTTTATCGTTGAGACGATATATGATTTATCGTAACCTTGCAACCCATAGGTGTTCTCTCTTATCGTAACCTTGAGACGAAAGGCTAAAATATGTTTCCTCCTATGAATGAAATTGTTTTAAAAAATCCTGCAGTACCATTTATTTGTGTAACAGCTTAATTATTCAGATTATTATTTATCTCCTGAACATAAAAATAATGAATTTACTAAATATTAACTTTGTGAGGATTTTTAGAGCTGTATTTGACATTTCTTCTTTAAACAACCACATTAGACATAAAATATGATATTCAATTTCATGTTGTAGAATATGTAGGTGGTCAAGTGGTCAGCGTTCTGGCTTCTCAATTTAGACGTACAGGGTTCGAGTCGGACTGAGTTTGGGAATTTTTCTGCAACCAGAATAATTCCGTCATCTCCAGAGTTTCAAATATGAATGTGGGGGAAAATGTGAGTGTATCTACTCCTAAAAATGATAAAAATCAACGTTAAGAAAGCCTGCATTTCAGTACATAATAACACCACCAGTTGTTTCTCAAGTTAGAGTCGTCGATATGAGCAAAATTTAGTGGGGCAATTTAAAGCCGCACTGCGATTAATTATAAAAGGACACGCTTCTAAAATGACTCCATTTGTTAAGGTTACAAATAGGTTCAAAAATCTTAGGGAAGTGGTGTCATTGAGTGAAAACGGCGGTTGCTTTTTCACCTGCCTGGTTACCCTTCGCTGGAGAGTAATATGAGGGCAAGAAAGAATTCTATAAGATTTTCAGTCCGAATTTAACGAGGCATGTTGACGTCAGACGCTAACTTCCTTATTTTGTGAAACTCAAATGAGCGCAGACCTACCGCGTTAGTCAATGCCAGTTATCTTTACCCTGCACGGCCACGCCACTAAGTCAAAGCTAGTGGAGGGCGAAAAAGAGGAGAATTACCCAGTGTCACTTTTTGTAACCCTACAATATGGCCTTGAAGATTAGTCAAATTTCACCACATTATAAAAACATACAGAAATTGAGTTTTTTTTTCATAATAAAGTAAAACGAATTCTATGCTTTGATAAATCACTTTTCTACCACTTGGCACATTTAGATTACCAATTAACTAAAACTACAGTAGACATGATCATGCTTATTAACGTTAAACCGTATTTGCAAACTTTATAAGTGTTTTTTCAAGCTCATAATGCTTTACATGATGCAGTTGTTTAGTAATTTCCTCCAATGCTTTTCTCTTGCCTCTCGAGTTTTTTTAAAAATAATGCTCCACTTTTACAAAGTAAAAAAACTAATAATTTTTAGAATAAAAATATAATTTTTATTTTTTGTGAAGTAATTTACAGGAAAACTTTAAATATTTTTGAAAGTGCATGTTGTGGAGCATTATTTCTAGAACAATGACCTTACACAATAAGAACTAATATTTAGTTATCACGCAAGACAGAATTTTGAAACATTATTAGTATTGTGTGGAATAACTGTCATGCATTTCAAGAACATGCTGAGGGAAATGATGAGTCTAATTTTTTTCTGTCACTTTATTTCTTTTATAAAACTGAACCACAAAAAACACAGTTCTCTTTTTGTTGTTAACACTATCTACAATTCGTCATGATCTGTCTGTTTCTCTCTGTTTCACAAACAGCTAGTTTCGACGATACACTCACTAAATCTGCTTCACTTGAAAAATCCCTCAACACTTTGTACCTTGACCTAGTGCACCACAGTACTATTTTTCAAATTTAAAAAATGCATACCTGAAATAATTTAATTTAATATGAGAATTTACGGTAAAACATTGCAGAACACTGAAACCATTTTAATACTTGGGAACAAAAACATCACGCTTGACGAATTTCAGGGCGCTGATGACCTAGAAGTTGAGCGCCCTTAAACCAAATCCAATCCAATTTGACGAATTTCGCTCCCTCTTATGTGATAATGGTTGCTGAAAATGCTATCCAAACACAGGAGTGCATTTGGTGCAGAAATGCTGTGGAGCGTGTGCTGGTAACGTAGAACAAACGCATTAAAATTCCAACATGCCGGAAGCGACATTTGAACCTCGATCCCTGCAATAACGTTGGGAACGCCACTACAGAGTTTACATTTGAGAGCTATTGTAAACGTAGAAGACCACTAGAGCAAGGACTCCTCTCCGCCTGTGTTTGTAACTCAGTAAACAGGATCAATATAGGGACTACTTTCTGTCCATAGTCATTCGTTCACTTTCAATACTGTGACAAATGACAGTTTCAGTTACTTCTCCTGTCACACTACTTATCTTCTAATATCAAACCAAGAATCTCTTTTTTCGCCGATCACACAAGTACGACCAGATGATTGGATGTCTAAGACTATCTCTGATGATACACACACTCAAATTCTCTTAAAAGTGACTAAATTCTAAACCTAGCAAGCAACAATGGCTCGCTCACTCGCTTATATAGCCAGGCAAATTGCTGGCGAATTTTCTGAAAATTTTCGGCATTTCTGATACAAAAAATCCGGTAGTAGGTTTCTGAAACAGTCGCTTTGTGCTGCCGCGCTGATAGTTGTCTTTGTACTGACCATTTCCTTGTCGTAAGGCCACGGCTGCCTAGCAACGTCGTGGTGTGAGGTACCTTGACTTTGAGCATCTGTTTCATGGGTGACTGGCATCACAATACGACGTTTCTCAGGATGCCTCGCCTTTTAATCGAGTATTTTACTTCCTCTGCAATGTACTTACAGTAAGAAGAGGAAGTTTTGTATTCCACCAATACATGGATGTGTACAGTTCATCGAAAATACATGATTTAAGACTCCTTGGACCTAAAAGACTGTTGTATAAATAGCAAACGTTATATAAATAGCAAACCCGGTATCGTTCTAAGCATAATCATTTTGTACCATGTTATGTTTAACGTCCTTTAACCTGTTTGTTCCTATCGAACGATTAATGAATTGCTGAAATGGTGGACAAATGAGCCCAAGATACATCGAGCTTAAAGTTACTGTACATTTCTGTTCTCAGGATAAGGAAAAAAAAATCTCCGGATAATTCACCTGAACCGAGATTTGAACTTGGGATCTCTTGATTATAAGGCAGATACGCTATCCCAGTGCATTTTCTTGCACTCTCTGCTTAACATTCATCGCCTAGTATTAAAAGCTAGAAATCATATTTCGTATCTCCAAATTAGTTACAATATTTTAATTAAACTATCAGTATTTACGGTCTAAGATCATGTAATAAGTATTTGTTGGTGTTTTGATATGGGCCGCCGGCCGCCAGTCAAAGCGATCCTCAAGGTCAAGCTACCTCACACCACTACGTTGCTAGGCAACGCGCGGTCGATAAACAAGGACAATGATAGTCGAGCAAGAACGGAGATTGATTTATACTGTTCGAGAAGCCTTCGACTGCTGGCTTGTTCACGAGAAATTTCAAGAAAATGTGTATTTTTTAAGGAATTTACCGGTAATTCACCTGGTCTATATAAGCGACTTGGGATGGCGGGAGGACGAAGCTTTTGACGCGAGTTTTTAAGTGTTGAATGTTGAGAAAAATGTTTGGTGAGTGTATCGTCGAAGCCACTTCTTCGTTAGAAAGGCAGTGAAGTATGTGTTAAGGTTACGACAGGACAGAACAGTTGAGTTACAAGGTCACGATGAATTCTGAATTGTGATAACGATAAAACCGAGGACTGCGGTTTTTGTGATTCCGTTTTAGAAGAAAATAAAGTGACTAAAAAGAAACAGGTCTTGTCATTTGTCTCCGCATTTTGTGCATAGATGTGCATCTCGAAGGGATCTCCAAAACAGGTGCAGAATACCCTATGTAGAACAATGTGATTCTTTACTTCGAACGCAACCCCTGAAAAGTAGAGCAGGAGGGATGAGGGGAAGACCTATCGGGTGACCGCATCCGGGAAAGGATGTGTGGAACGTGTGGACGGGTTCCTAGCGATTGTAGGCATCTTAAGACACACAAGGCCAACTAAAAGCCCCGGGGCTCGGGCACTCCAACTGACGCCAGGGAGAAACCACAAAGCGCACTACCATCGCCCAGCTGCAACACGCCGACCACCGTCACCTGGTCCTTCAACAGGTGATAATAAAGGAAATGTTAGGTACAGAAAACGATGGTTAGAAAGGTTATGGTAGAGGACATCCACCCAAGCATCGTCTATCGACTTGGGAAAACCATAAAATATGATAGGATGGGTAGTCACCGGGAATCAAACCCGGGACCAATTCAATGCGCACCTCACACATAACTCGGGATCTATCTTGGTTAAATATTTATTAGTGTACTTTGCTTAATCGGATTATATTGTACGTCAGCGGTAAAGACCAACCCTTTGATGTTTTCACATATATACCAGTATTAGTGGGCAGTTAACCTCAATTACGTGGGTGGTACTGCAGGTCACGCGCATGCGTATTAAAGTGCTCTCCCACTCGGTTACGCTGCTGAAACAATAGAAGAAAGACTGCGAGCACACTCAGGCCTACTGTAAAATTGAACTGAATTGCACTAATTTATAGAGCCACAATTCTGTTTTAAAGCATGTGGCTTTGCAATTCAGTCAAATGAACAATGATTTAAATATCCTGACTGCTGCTACGATTTTCGCTCTTAGGATCAAATGCAATTTATCTGAATGCTTATTATAAACATGGTTTCCCCGACATATTAATATTTCTTCTACGTTATACATTCTATTCACATAATTTTTTCTGTTCACTATGCATAATATTATTACAAAAGTTAGTTCTTTAATTTTTTCTTTCTCTGCTACGTAGTGGAAGTATTGTACTCGACCCAAAAATTCAATGTCGAGATTTCACCGGAAATATATGTTTTGAGGTCCCCTGAATCCAAAAAGAGCATTCTTAGAAAAAGGCTCTGTGTGGGGCTCTGTGAACAGCATAACTCAAAAACGAAAAGTCGCTTAAAAACCAAAGTTGGTATCTTTCAGGGATGCCACAGGAATATTTATAAGAAAATTCCTCAATCCTAAGCCACCCTTTAACTGGACAATTTTTAAATTTTGATTTTCTCAAAAATGTTGTATATCTTTAAGATGTTTTAATGGCAAACGAAATTAATATTTTAACTTTGTGGCTATAGGCTATGTAGTTCTGTTTACTCTGGATGAGCTTTGCGTAACTGGTAAATCGTAAGAGATGCACCAAATCTTACTATACAAAAGTATAGACCACGTGAAAACACACAATTTATGCGCAAATGCATTTTTTGTGGAATTAACCATTTCGGAGATGTTCCTTGTTGTCTGTGTGAGCTTCGCAATCCACTGTTATCAAATTGAAGGTCGTTATTCACTTTATATATTGACCGTGCAATGAGAACGTAATTTCGAAGCCTTCATACAGCGATCGGCTTCAAAAGATTTGACTATCGCTCAAAGCCTACTCTATTCCCATATTCCCTTTCCACCTACATGGAAATTGGCAGCTAAAGGGTATACTCTGAATTTTCTAAGAATTGTCTTTGAAGGCTCTCCATTATGAATGACTTATGTAACTGATAAACCATAATAGATGGACTTTGATAGAGACGATCTCGTTAAAGTGTATTTTATGTTTTGATAGTGTGTATTGTTTAGTTAGATAATAAAGTGTAGCTTTTGTTGCTTGTTAGTTACGAATTAAAGCATCACTGATTATTACAGTAACAGATACAACATTTTAATACGACCGGGAGCCTTATTTAATGCTAGAGTGTAGGTCATAATTATTTCGAAAGCAGGGGAATATAATTCAACATGTATAACCTAGGAATAACAGCTTTGAATCATACATTGTACATCAATGTCATTTTAGTTTGAATGAAAACAAGGAATGTCCACTAATGTTTTCTGGAAACAAGCAATGCTCACAGTTCTGCATCATTATTGTGTTCAGCTGTTATCATTATTACTAACTGCACCGCATGGATATTTCCTGTTTTCTCATTCCTGCATATGAACATTGCCTGTTTTCACGCTATCTGTACATTTTAAATGCTGAAATATTTGAGTAATTTTGACATTTTCTCTCAACCACATGATTATGTTTGGTAATATTAGGACACTGTTTTCTACCATACCCATCAGCTATTCCCAGAGAATTTGATATACACGTTTTATATTCCATAATAATATATCTTATACATACTGTGTCGCCGGGCGGTATGTGGGTACAGTCAATGTTGACAGAATGTGTGTATCGTCAGAGACAGTTGTAGACATTTCGTCGCGTCGAAGTTGTTTGTGAGACAGAGTAGAACTGAAGGACAGTGAAATAGTGTCAAGGTTACGAGAGACGGAACAGCTGTGAAGTGTAAGGTCACGACGAATCCAAGATTGTGTTAACGATGAAACAGGACTTAGTTTTGTGCTTCAGTTTTAGAAGACAAAGTGTCAGGAAAAAGTAGTTGAACATTGTGAGTTCTTGCAAGATGGCGAACTTAGATTGGTGCTTAACGCACCGTCAAATGTTTTTCTTGAATGCCTTTTTTTTCGTTCAGAAAGACATAAAATATGACTGTATTTACGTTGAAATCTTCATGGTATATTTTAGGGTGGAATGCATTTGTTCTCTTCTTTCTGATGATGAATAGTAGAAAAGATATTAGTTATCTACATAATGCTAAATACCATACAGAGTAGCGTAGAGTCAGTAACATTCAAACGTGATACTGAATAAACAAACGCGAAAGAAAAATGAATATGTATATTTCTTAGGAATAAAATAAAATGAATTCTTTGTGGCATCTCCACAACACCAGATGAAAGAAAACCCGATTCCTTTCATCTTTTGAACCAAACAACAATTTGGTTGTGAAGTAACAATGGTCTTTCAGGTTTTCTTTCTTTTAATCTTCGTTTGTTTTTCTTTTTGTTGATCCCTGCATAATATACAAAGAAGTTAAACTTTTACTTTTATATCCTCTCTTTCGACACCTTTTTGCTGACGTAATGAGTATTCAAAATAGTAATAAATCACTAAAAATAAAACGTGTAATGATGTGAAATAAGTGATAGCCTTTGTGGGTTGTATATGTACATAGATTGAAGTAATAAAAACATATCATAAGGAAAAACAGGTTATATTAAGGGCTAACTAAAATACCAGCGTTTCTCGTGTTTTGACGATTTTATCCCTAAAAGTTTTAGGCCTACGTTGGACATTATAAAGAACCCAAAATATACAAAATAAAGAAATAAAAACACCGGGAAAACACTATGCGAAAACAGCGTTGAACAACGGAAAATTCCATAGAAGAAAATGAGTAGAGAAAGCTGTGTGAATGTAATACGCTGCATTTCTATATTAATCATTATAAGTAACATGTAGCTTCAGTTACGTAAAAGTTAATCTGAGTTCAATTACCTTAAAGTGATCTTATGTCAAGCTGAACTTAGAATTTTACTTGTATAAAACTTGATCTAACTTCATGGCATCTTGAACTAAGACGTGTGACTGAAGAATTTTCTCGAGTTAACTTGATTGAACTTAGATCAGCACAATTGCAAGAGGAAGACATAAATAGTAAAGCTTTCAATAAAATAATCTGGTAGCTTATGTATTTCTGAAGTTATCTGGATAATAGAGCATTACTTGAAATTATATTACGTCCTAAAGACAAAATTTTACAGGAGAAGCAGAAACTGTTTACTGCTAACCTGGAACATTTTTAACAATTAGTAAAATGTGAAGTTGTGTTAGAGGCTTGTGAAACATAAAAAGTGAAACCAATTTGCTATTGTCTTCTTCAAATATAAGGAATCGTGTATTACACTTAAATATGCTTTGACCCAACAACTGTCAAAATACTTAAACAAAGCGCATTTCAGCTGTTTTACGACGTTATGCCACGAACGAAGATCAAAGTTGAACTTAGACTCGACGATCTTAGATTAGTTATGTGCAATGCGATTCTACGCTGATATCATTCCAAATTCTGACCTTAGATTAAATGTGATCTCTCAGCGGTATTATTTTGCTGTAATGTTCTCTTAAATTGGATCGGAATCTCTTTTTATAGGACTTCCACTCTTATTGAATATGATTCATTAAATATGACGAATGGTTGAACCGTGACAATAGTAACTTCACATTTTTAGTACGGCTGCCACAGGAAGGGAAACTGAAGCTGACAGCGTTAATTCCGAAAAAGACAACCCTACGGTGCACTGTTCCGTTCGAATAGAATTGTATTCATTGGTGCGAACAGCCGTGTTTTCCAATCTGACAGCTTGCTATGGAGGGGAACCCGTTTATCGTCCATCTCTTCCATCTTTGGAGGAGCTATTGAAAGAGCAGCCTGAGGGGGGAAATTGCTTGTGGAAGCTGTGAAAATGCTCTAAGAATGAAATACGTTTTACTTTAATTGGAATCCCAAGCAAACAGAATGTTTTCCTTGGTAGCTGTCGATATTTGATCAATAGATGCCCTACAATTTATTAATCCTCCGTTAGACTCCCGCTCTGGTAGAACACCCCCCTAGTCGCGCGGGGCCTACTAGACCCTCGCTATATTTTTCTGCGTATATGTTTGCATTTATTACTTTCTCTACTACGTATACTAGACGAAGTATTATATTCCACCCAAAAATTCGATGTCCACATTTCACCGGAAATATATGTTTTGAGGCCCCCTGAGTCCAAGAAAACATTTTTAGAAAAATGTCTGTCTGTCCATCACTCTGGATAGCATAACTCAAAGACTCAGGTGCGCCCCTAAAAGAAACCTCAGTATTAACTACCTCAAACTACACAAACAATGGCGTAGTCAGAAGGACAACAATGAGCGTGGAAGAACGAAGTACATCTGGGCTGTTCATTAGACTTTCGACTGCCTGCTTTTTACGAGAAGTTCGAGAAAAGGTGGATTTCCAGAAAAATCCATGCTACTTGTCACCTATATAAGCAAGTCGGGACGTCGAAAGGGGTGAGTTCTTTGGAGTCGTTAAGTGCTGAATGAGTTGCATAAGTGTGTGTCTACAATCAGTGCTGAGAGAATGTGTGTACTGTCAGTCAATTGTGCACCGGAATTGTTCATGTGACACAGTTTTAGTGTGTAACTTCGAAGCCAGCAGTTTGTGGAATAGATACAATGAAGTTATTTCAAGGTTGCGGTAGGTCTAAGCAGCTATCGAATTGTAGATTGTGTTAACAATAAAACAAAGGACTGTGTTTTGTAACTCAATTTTAGAAGACAAATAAGTTAGCAAGAAAAAGTAACTGTAACTGTCATTTATAACAGTATAGTTCTTGTTGCAGTTTGCAAACGTTTCAGGAATCTCCCTGCGCACATGGCAGGCGGATTCATATTTAAACTAAACTTTTCAGAGACACAATGTTTACCGTAGTGACAGAGGCACCTAGGGACTGGACATTAAACACTTAGACATAACCAGGACCTCCTAAATACCGGACCTGACACTGTGATTCAAGATGGCGGCCTATGTGGTGGGAACTACTTGTAAACAACTCGTCTACAGGCTACGATTTCAACGCAGTAAAATAAAAATATTGTGTAATAACACACCTATTTTGTGAATATGGGCTGTGTTAAACACAAAAACACTGTCTTAAACATAACCTCAAGTAAACAAAAAAGGATGACATTTAATATTAAACGATAACCCATGGGCAATGAAATATATAACCTTAAATATCATTCATGCAATCTACAGGTCTACATGCCATTATGTAACTGCATTACACACTCAAATTACAAAGAAGATAGACAAAACTGCAAGCAGCATGTTACTTAAATAAAACAGAAGTGTTGACATTGAGTTGACTCAATTATTAATCATTGTTTACACTGTTTGTCACATTTTTACAATGCACATAATGCTATATACCTACACAAAACATACTATACTGGATGACTGATACACAAATGCTGTTATTTAGAATAACCTAAAGCTACCTACTGAATTCAAAAGCTTTAGGGTGGAAATTTGCTTTTACTATTACTGAAAACTTTTGATTACTCAGTTTGCAACAACATATTACTCAGCACTTCATGACACTTTATTTTACAGGGGGAATCCACAAAATTAGATGAAATATTAAAAATAATAACCGTAAAACAGTACTGTAAATGAAATATATGAAATACGTAATCTTAAATCAGCATTGTAAAGCAACATTGTGTTAGGTTAGGTTAGTGTTGTATATGAGTAGGGTGACAGGGTCCTGTTATCGAAATATTTACAATTTGGGCAGTGTTTATGCAATCATTTCAACGTAAATGCATTAATCAATCATTGTAGCATATATTACAGTCGTTTATACACATTTATTAGCTAAATATCCGACGCATAAGCGAAATAAAACCACTTCATCGCACGCACGAAATTTTCTCATAAATAAAACACGAAGCTTGAGCGCACAATAAAACTTAGAAGATCGTAATCAGCAATAAAAACTGCATCCATTGCACTATGTTTCATACGTTTTCTCGAGCGGCCGATTTTGTAAATATTTACCAAACTTTGCTACAGTCTACAGTTTTACATGCAGCAACATAACAGATTTCTTCTAAACTACAGCTACACATTTAAATTACAAAGACAAAAGATAATGTGTAAATACAAGCAGCATACTACTTACATGAAACAAACTGTTGGTGTTGCTGATGGCATCAATTGAGTTCACTCGAAATTATTGTCTTTCACTATTCACAATGTTATATGTACACCAGCAACTAACACACATAACGCTGCAATTTATAGTAATTAAATACTGAATTTAGAAGCTTTACGTTGTAATTTACCTTTTGTTTTAACTGAAAGTTTCTGATTTTTAATTTGCATCCGGGAATGCAACAGTTACGGAGCATTGTAATGTTTGAGGTTAGGTTGTAGTATGGCAACAATAACATCACTACTGGAACAGTTTTTTTTCAACAATCACTCACCACTGTAATCGTGACACAAATTGTATTTGCAAACATATAAATTAACCATACTATACGGCTAATGTAGCCATAGTCCTAGATGGAACACAATAAACATGAACACGTGGATAGCACACGGCACAGTCAACACGTTATTAGATTTATTCCCGTTCCCTATACTGCCCAAATAAAAGTTTTCAAACACTCGCTTTGCTAATATGAAGACAAACTTACATAGCAATTATTATAACAAACAATAACTCGAAGACATATAAAATAATACGAAAAACAGCGTGTGGAAACACCTCAGAAATCACTCCCACCAGCCGACGCCATTTTTGTACAACTGGGATGCCAGGCTCAGGTCCGTTAATCTAGAGGGTCCTGACATAACACCAATGCAACTTCTAGCGCACATTGACGGTCCGAAATCCCGCTAGATGGTGAGGGAAGAGCGGAGATGCGAAATGCTACGAGAGGGTTGCATTATGATTTAACGACCTGTAACTGAGAAATAGTATATCAGTCCTCGTGGAATCCTCTTCCAACTGTGTATTTTATCACTGAACGTTTTTTGAAATTAACAGCTTTATATTGCAAATTAACATTTTAATATTCATATGATTTATGACCTTGATGAAATTTATTCCTCTGTGCCCTTCGCCGAATCATTTCATTTAGCTGGACTAACACTGCCGGTTTAATTGTATTCAAATAGAATGTTAATTTGATATCGATAACAAAGGTTATAAATATGAGTTAATTATACCGCTGTACTACATTTCACCCCCAGGAACTAAACCGCTTTATCCCGATACGATATCGGTTACTAAACAAAATATGAACACGTTGTCTAAAATAACTAATGCATTGTGTTGAAGTACGTGCAAAGGACATGAAATAGGAAACTCGTTTATTTTACACAATGCAGACTGGCCATTTTGCTGCAGAAAAGGACGTCATTGATTGGACAGACTGCACCAATCATCGATCTATTATTAACTAGCCGTTTCTCTCACTCTACTTCCGCCGCAGGGGACTCTAATGAAGGCGGGGGCGCGGCGGTCGTTAGCAGTGACGGAACTACGTGAATTCTACACCTGCCTTATAAGTATAGTCTATTATTGAGCTCAAAAATAAAAGGTAAAACGATATGTGGGAACTTGAACAACTCTAGCAAGTAGGAAAAGTATTGTATTCGACACAGAATTTCGAGGTCGAGATTTCACCGCAAATATATATTTTGAGACCTCCTTAATCCAAAAAAGCAGCTTTACAAAAAGTATTTGAGGCAGAGAAAGAGTATCTGTGAACAGCGTAACTGAAAATCGAAAAGTAGGTTAAAAACCAAAGTTGGTATTTAAGCTTAATATATTTTAAGGTTCGAAGATAATTCTATCGCCCTAAAGAATGGAAAATACTTATTTTCTCAAAAATGGTTCAAAATTATGGCAAATTATATGTATATTTTGAATGTTGTATCTATAGTCTATGTAGTTCTGTTTACTCTGAATGACTTTTGCATTACTGGTAAATCGTAAGAGGTAAACCATATCTTACTATAATAAAATCAGATGTCGTTAAAACAAACAAGTTATGTCTGAGCTTTTTGTGAAGTGAACCATTGGGAAATATTCGTTATTTGTGAGTTTTGCAGTACTTGAACTTTTTATATGGAAGATCGTTATTCACTTTTTTATCTCTTGGCCGTGAAAGGAGAAGGGAATTTCAAAGCTTTAAAAGATTTGACTATTGTTCAAAGCCTACTGTAGACTCCACAAGAGTAGAGAAAGTCATGTGAGTGCAATCCATCTGTTCTTTTTTCTTTACATAAATCGTCATAAGATTCAAAGTCAGTCTTCTATATTATTTCATTCCTAAAATATAATGAGTTTCTCGTGCTTTGTGCTAGTATTAAGTAGGTAATTTAATTTGGCACTATTGCTTTCTATTATTGGTAGAAAATAGGTAAGATATAGAAATAATGTTCAATTTGAATGAGATAAAGTAATGTAATATTAATAGGAAACAAATTCGGGTAAAAATCATAATAGGTGGATAAATAACTGAACAGGTGTCTAGCTTTAAATATTTTGGAAGAAATATGTGAGGAGTTGATAGAAAGGCAGAAGTGGAAGAAATTATCACAACATGCGATAAAATCAATGGGTGTATCAAAAAGAAAATTCGGCAGGAATATGAGGAAGGATTTTAAATTACGATTATATCTCGTAGAATGACATCTAAAGTATAAAATATGCATGTGAGACATGGGTATTTAAAATCAAGGAAATTCTAAGGCTGGAGGCATCGGAAATGAGAGATTTTTAAGGATTTTATTTGGTGTTACTAAAAGAGATCGACCCCGGAATGTAGATATAAAATAAGAACTAGAGAAAGAAAAGGTTGTGGAAGAAATTAAAAGGTATCCGAGTTGCCACGGGAAACACTATTTTACAAAGCATTAGGATGAAGACATCGGACGACCCCAAGTGAAGTGGAGAGAGCAGTTTGATTAGCCTCAGAAAAGGTCTAAAGGCCTAATTCATATTAAAGAAGAATACTGTTGCTTTCTCAAGCATAACACCAAATTTACTACATGACCCTAGATACCGGCTTGTAAGTCCTAGAGGGTGTATGTCCTACTTAAGGGGAGAATAATCAGATGAAGAGAGATCATTTTACTTCATTTGGTAAAGTGGCTGTGGTTACAATTGCCTCCCTTTACCAAACTTCATACTTCACGAAACCATAACTTTTGGGTTAAGCTATTAAAACTGCTATGATGCCAAAATAGGACTAAATTTCAGAGAGAAAAACTTCTAGCTTTAGTTTTCTCTGAAAACAAATAAGGTGATTCATATACAAAATTTCCGGTGTTTTGCAACTTAGAGGTAGCTTTCACACTTTGCGTGATTCTCTGAACCAAACAGTATCACCCAATCCTTCAACCACAGTAGCTATTTCGATCGTAAATTATATAATGTACAGAGCTGCAGCATTTTAAAATTTAAAAATAAAATTAATAACATTATCATAAAAAGTCTCATAAAGAGCTTTATTGTGTAACTTTAGATTAGTTTTAGGTATTAATTTTTTTGATTATATTACAGTAATTACTTTATCACAATATTATTTTTCCTCTTTCAAAGTTGCCTTTATTGTAAACGAAATTGCCTAACACAACTGGTATTTATAACTTTCAGATTTTGTTTCACTGCTTTATTTTGTCACAAATACGATATTATTCATTTTTAACAGTTTTTATGTTATATATTTTTGTGTAATGTGCGGTTATTAAACAGGAATCTTTAACCCCCGCTAACAAGACATTTATCTGAAAATAAGCCATCGCTGTTTATATTTTATTATACTATTTTGCTAAAAAGTATTTATATTAAATTAAGTAAATATTTTAGATATAAATTCATATTAGGTTATTCAAAATCAAGCGGAAAATTCATTGAGCTCGAAAGTATTGTCAGACAGCCTTCTTACCGCATTAACATATAGGTTCGCCTTGTGTTTCTGCAAGCCCGCCTCACAGCAGAGGCAGAGAAGTTGCCGCACTTCAAGGATGAAGTAGCACATATACACTTGCAACAAATCCAGGAAGTTTTCTCTCCAATCAAAATTTCGATATCTAGATTTCATTGGTAATACGTACTTACGTACGTGTGCGTATCCGTGTGTTTGGGAACAGCATAACTCAAAAATGAAATGTCGGATACGTTACCAAGCTTGCCTTTTAAGTTTAAAATTTACAATGAACTGAAACGTAGATTTTCAAGAAGCAATTCTGCTTCATTTTTTTCGCCAAGATCTTGTTCTCCCGTCTCTTACGTGACGTAATTTATCAGAAATATCACGCTCTTACATTATAAACCACACTGTAGAAGGGGATTGCCATTAACAGCAGAATGTAACACAGAGGAACAATACAGAATGGAATCGTCCAATACTGTTACTGGTTCTACCTCAACTGACCTTCATCAAATTTGCAGCATCTCGATCCACAAACAGCAAAGCGAGAAGGCAGTTAGGAAACCAACCTGTTACGTAAACTGCTCATGATCCTAACCGCATGAATATTTGCAATTCGAGTTCTATTTGGGATAAACACTCAGAAGCCATTGACAAATACGTGAATGTCTTTATTTCATTGATTGGATTTACCATTGTTTCACATGCACACTCTATACTGAGCATTAAACCTTGACATTTTGCCCTTCATCGCAGCACGTTCAGCACTACCTGTTTGCTAAGTAATGTTCACCATAGAACAAGAATTATCACATTTATATCATAACACGTCCAACCTAACCTGTATACTTAATGAATTTCATTTCATTAGCCGTTATTCTGCTTTCATATTTCTCCTCGGTGTCCATACTTCACTTCGTAACAAAGTACAGGTCTTGCCAAGAGCTTACAGTGTTTGTACTAGGGAAAGTTTCATAATATTATTAATTATTCCCATTGTTTTGTTGTACTTAATAATTTTCTGGGAAATGTCTATTTCATAAAAAAGGATAACGTGTATCCGAGATATGTGAAATAATCTGCTTTTTCTAATGCCTTTGAACGTAAACACTTCTTAGGCATTTTCCACAGAAAGTCATAAATTTATTTATTTTCACGTCATATTTTATTCTAAGTTTGTTTAAATTAAATACTGCATGGTGTAATTCATCTTCTGAAATTAAATCGTCTGCAAAAGATAATGAATCCAGTTATAAATGTCTATTTAGTTGTATGTACCCATGAGGTAATCATTTTCATTCTCTAACAATTTGATTCATGTATGTAATAAACAATAGTGCTAAGAGGTCGTAACCTTACTTCACTCCGGTTTGAATTTCTGACCATTTTGATAATTAGAAATGCTTAAATATTTATTTCAGTTACACAATTAATACAGTGGTAGCTTCCTTATTCGCACTACCACAGTGTCCTATAGTATGCATACTGGAGCGGCTGTGCGTAACACAGCCAGTGCTTGCCCTTGCACTAATGTCTCTGTGATCGCAACTTGCAGCATTCTTGTGGGACTGACTACTGAAATGCCTCGCCCTGAATTTATTGCTAGACTGGTGTTACGGACATGCTCTCTGGTACGGCAATGTTGAAACATCTCACGTAAGCATTCCGAGTACATTTCTGTGTTGCGGCTTATGCTCACGTCTATATTAAGAGAATGGTAGCGTTTATGCCATAAATTTAAAGAAAGCAGATCCGCACCATTAGCGGGAATTTCCTTACCTCGTTAAAATGCCAGAACGCGCACATCTGGGGCTTTGAGACAAGTAATGGCTTTTCCTGTAAAAGTCGACAATTTTCTTCCCCACTATTATCGTTATTCTCTGAGTAATTGCGTCTCTATTAGAGGTGATGTAGCAGGCACTACTAAAGGGGTTAATCAATATTAGGTCACGTGACTTCTTCCCCACTCCAGTGGCATACTTTCTTAACATATAATAGAGAAGGGATGTAAAACAGAACTCTCTTATATATGCTATTAAGGTTGTTACAGAACGAAATAGCAATGAGTGCAGAAAGGGAGCAAGATTATGTGAAAGAGTATGACGTGGTTATCTCATTAAGTCCCAGAAAAACTTTGTTTTCAGGTATTACATAGGGAAACAAAAGAAGTTACTGTAGTGCGATATTCAACTTAACGAAAAACTTCCCCAATGTCAATTGACCTCAGAATATTCTGCATCAACTTTATGGGTAAGAAACTGAGGTAACGAGCTGGATTTAAAATGGGAATATCTAGTAACTGGAAATTATTTTTATCTATCATATCCATGAGTGCACTATGAACTGGAAAGACAATGCCGGATTCTTATACTTAGAGCCTAGGTTGACTGCAACAAATTAGAGGCACGCCTCATCCACCATCTACCCTTAAAGTTCAAGACGCACATGTTATTTAAATATTGCTGTAAGCTGTACATCTTGTACATGTCAAATAATATGCATAATAGCTTTTCCTATTTAAGTAATAATATTAAGAGGCTCAGTAAAGCTGTCTTGAAAGGGTAGATTAGGCACGAAAAGTCGCGAAGTGGCAATAGCATAGCCCAAGTTCTAGGATTGAGTTAACGCCGAGTTCCCCTTTGAGACTGCTACCGGTTGGGGTCATATCGGTGACTACTCTTTCTACTTCATGAATCTAGGACCTTGGTCTCTTTACACATCAAAAGTCAGAGCTTGAAAGGTTTGAGACGCAACATTGGATTATGCGATCACCACTGGTTCAAAGATCAGAAGTAGCAGTCCTCTTTGTAGTGGTTTAGGCACAAGGAAGTTACTTTGAAAGTTATAAGAACAGAGCCCAGTTCTCGAGCTTACTTGCGGACGGCTGTAATGGGGTCAGAGGACATATTTCGATAACCATCGATAAATAAGCCGAACGGGGCAGAACTTCCACAGCTAAGAGTTTTTTGTTTCAAAGTAGTCTTGACTAAACCAGTTCATTCTCATTAATAACTTTCCCTTCAAAAGACACACAAAAAAAAAAAAAATAAATAAATGTCATATTCTTTTATCGACCTGACAACGAAAAACTAAATCCTAGCCCATACTGTACATTAAGTTGGTCTCTAAAATAAAGCGTTAAGGGAGCCAGCACCTCAGTGTTCAAACACATCTATCTAATAATTAGAGAGGCACTTGTTCCACCAGATGTATGTGTGCATGCTCAAAGAATGAAATGCTGTTACGTTGTGCGTCAAAACACTTAGTAAACTTCACTGAAAACCCTGTCAGTTACATTTCTATTCTGTACACCGATGGAAAGGGATACAAATGCGATGTGAAACATGCATTCAAATTAAACTAATCATAAACAATCTTGTCAGCTTCATTTTTGAGCTCTGTAGCCATTCGTGACACTTTAGTGTCCAAATTTAGCTCCTTCGTGGCTTCATTTATTTTGACCACATTGATATACTTAGTTTGTTTCTTCCTTCCAGCACTCATTCTGGGGTGTTTTTCTCTATTCATATTAGTCACATTATTTGTCCGCAATCAATAACCAACAAATAGCTTATATTTATTCTTTATTTGTGTGAATTAATTTTGTGTATTGATTGTTAGCATATCTAAGTCAAGTATAATTAGTTTTTGTATGTTTCCTGCTCTGTGATCAAATTATCTCTGTTATCTAGTTATTTTCTCGACGACAACCCGGTATCCATAAAGTTCTGTGGTTCTTCACCGAAATCGATTTCGGGAAACAAGTTTGTTTTATTCTTCGCCTTTTGATTTTAAAGTTTTAGCTTATGAACCTTGATCTGTGTTATTTTATGTTTTAACATAAACCTTCTTTTAAACGTTTCACCTGTTTTACCACTTTTTAATGTTTTAATATCTCCCATTTTAATCTTTGGTTTTAACTTTCTTCTTTTAACCACATAGGTTTTTAGGTACCAACAGTAGTCTGCATTCACGTTTTCTGTCCAACAATCATAATCTTTTTTCAATGCCTTTCAAATCTTCGTAAAAATGTTCACCTTTTCCTCACTGTAAAATATAAGTCAACAATCTCGAAAATAATCGATGACAGCATGTAAGTGTAACTCCAAACTTATGTCACTGCCTAGTTTTCTTAAATATTCCAACATTGTGTTTACAATAATTTCGTAATCTGGATTCCTGTTTCCTCGGAAGCTTTTTACGTTTTTGTGGCTATACCAGGCTTGCTTTTTCGAGTAGTGCCTGTCTGAGCGCGAATGAGCTTGACAGATGTGATGTGTTTGCGTCATTAGTATGGAAAGCTCGGCAAAAACGTATTGTTCGTAATGACATCGATGCAGGCGTGTAAGAGATTCACTCTGTTTCAGCACTCCTTCGCCTCTACCTCTCACAAAAACCTGGAGGGTGTTAAATCAAAGCTCCGAGCAATCGAAGAAAACTAGAGACAGCATACAAATACCATAAACACGCATTGGATAACAGTGACATCCTGCGCAGAGTAAACAAACTGGCCTGTTTGCGAATGGAAGAGTAGAAAGTATTCTCAGAGTCCTTTAGGGGGCATATGCTGCCCTATTCGCAGAAGAGCACGCGCCGCCAATAAATCAGCGAACACCGGCAGCCACGAGTCTGGACAACTGTTTACCCAACACTGCCGATCCAAGCGACACTCACCCACAAAGCCCCAAAGACCGGCAGTACCGAGCACCACCAACTATACAAATAGAACTCAACAGCGTACCCTAGCATCTAATGAAGATAAAGAGGTATGGTATGTGAATTGTTCTTCCAAATTATAATTAGCATAGAATGCTAGCCCGAGCATTATACTCTTGTCTAATTCCGAAAGGCTCTTGGTCCTCGGAGTCGTTCTTTCTACATTATAAAAAATGCTTAAGACATTTTAGGAAAGAGGTACTTGGAAGTGGCTGGATCCAGAAGGGACAGTGAAGTTTCAGAATTATTTTATGGGTGACGGTGTCAATGGTCCACTATTAATGGCCCAGCTATTCCTCCACAATGTAGTGTGACATTGTTTCGAGTTTCTATGTAGAAAGTATCTCATAAATTAGATGTTACTTGACCAATATCAGGTTGCCAAGGAGGCAAGGGTAACTTTCTAGAGTTTAAAATGTTAATTCAGAAAGTTTGTGTAAAAATAGTTTAAATAGGTGTAATTTGGTGAATTATTGTGAGGACATAGCAATAAAGGAGTTATAGAAGATAAATAATAGAGAAAAGTGAATACTATTGCTTGTGTCACCTACTCGCAGCGCGCGCACATTGCAAGAAAAGGTATATTTGTCCCGGCTCCAGTGATTATGTATTGAAGCCTTTTTAATTAACGTATGAAGAGCAGTTTTTCTCCGAACGGGTCCATAAACATTCAGTTTAGATATTCCCATCTTTTTAACAATATTGCAAAATTTATTCTGCGATTGTAAGAGTAAATTTAAAAATAGGGGCATTAAATATTGGTTACAGGTAATAATGAGTCAACCACTTATACGGACAATGTCCTTGGGAAAGTAGATAAGAGAAGGTGGGATACGTGCTGTGAATCAAAGTTGCTTAACTTAAAAGAAATCGAAATCTGGTCACGTGGTAGCACCTCGCACGTAGAGGGTGGAAGACAATTCAGAGATATTGATATAATTCGGAGGCGCCGTGTGTGAGCAAAATTCGCTTAACTTACACTGTGAGATAGCCCGGCTCTGGGAAGGAAGGAAGGAATATCTAGGTGACTGAGATTAAGGGCAAAGAAGTATCAGCTCCGGTTAACATAGAACACGCTGCGACAAATTTGCTTAACGATATTGGGGACAGAATACATCCCACGTATGGAGAAGGGAAAATATAGAGGTATTCTGCTAAAATGCAGAGAGCGGAGTTATCACAGCGGGAGTATTTACCATCACGTTTCTACCCACATATGATGGAATGAATACTTGTATGTTATGCCTGTGCTAATTTGCACAAGCTGGGAACGTTTCTTGCGAAAACTCGGTAAATAAAGCTAAATGCTATGGAGGACACGAGAGAGCTTGGATATGTATATACCTATATTAACTGTAGGTTTGGGATATACGAGTAACAGTGGGAACAAAATACGTATTAGGACTGAATCACTGGGATATCTATAAAAATCGCATACAAACAAATTATGACAGCAGGCGGTGTTCTTTTGTGAGTGTAACGTCCTTTAACCGCGTTCTTTACATACATGCACATTACCTCTTTCAATGTCTATACTGTCGGTGGTCACTTTACAGACCGCCATGTCAGTTTAGGTGTTTTATATCTTTTAAACTTAGCTGCCATTTGTATTTAGGTTAGCCATTATGACTCAACACTAACTTATGACTGAAAATAATATTATACTCAACAAAAAATGATTTCAAAACCTCTATAGTAATTTTGTGTACCCTGTACTTCTTTCTTGAATATCCTGCTGTTCCCTTCTAGTGTAAATTGCCATTCCCATTCATAATGCCTTTCAGTGTCGAAGTTACTGACTCAGTAGATAATCTCAGACTTCGAGTGAGGTTATTTCTGCTTCAACTACGTCATTTTCAGATAGGAAGCTATTGTCTAGCGTGCTTTGCGAGCGCTGCAACTAAGAGTAAGTGGTAATAAACACGCGATACTTTACAACTTAGGTAGGAAAGCCCTGAAATTCGCATACATTGTAGTAAACGTCAAACCTCCACTGATTTTGTGGTTCCAAACTAGGAACATAAACTCTCTAGAGTTTGGAAACTGTTTCAATGGCGCAACTCCGAGTTGGGATTGTTAAGGTCAATGAAACTATGAAGAGGTAGTAAAACAATTGGAATTATTCATTTGCTGTCTTTATAAGACCTAATGTCATATTGTATGACATAAATCTGCAGCAGCAATGAGCTCATAACTGACATTAGCACTTCATCTCTTGCTCATACACTAATGCAAATATAAGGGAAGAGCAGCAGAAGTTGTTGCGTATAATGTATGAAAATATTGTACAATGGGCTAGAATATTCAGACGCAGTGGCTATGGCCCCGGTTTATTAGGGGTTTTTGGCAGAGGACAGTGAAGAGATAAGTAGACGAGGTAGCGCTCTCGCTCAGCCTAAACAGCAGAAGCCAGTGCAGCTAGATTATATAACAGGATCATAACATAAGAAAAGCCGAGGAGGAGGTGATAATGGAATGGGATAATTTTTTCGGGAATGAAGGCTCTCGTTGATTGAAATTTCAAATTGTCATGCACCTGATTGGTTAAGTTCAACCAAGTAACCTGTGAGTACAATAGTCAAAATAAATTAATATTACTATTATTGTTATTATTATTGAGAATATATTCTGTTATTGTTTGCAGGAAGAGCTGGAATAAAATGGGGAAAAAATAAAAAATAAAACACTTCGGTAAGTACGCCCAATTATTTGACTAAACTTACTAGCATAGTATGAGCTGTATTTAGTAACATAATATTAATTTAAACCACTTATGTTTTAGGAGGAAAACAAACAAATACGGGCTAATAATAATTACAAAAATATACCTCGGGCCTACTAGGCTTCGTGCGACCAATCGTGATCTACCAAGGCGCGCGCTTAACGAAAGGTTAATTGCCTTTGATTGGCTTAACAGTGAAGCAGTGTTTTATATTGACGATGTAATATCGGTTATCTTTCCACATATTGCCGTGCTTGACCGACATGAATATTTATTTTTTGTTTTCTTTTCCTCGATCCTGGGATGGTTTAGAAAAAAAAAACATTAGGAAAAACCTCAAGGAAAAAATGCAAATAATTTGGAGAATTTGAATTCATATTGATATATTGCCAGTAGCTCAGGTGGTTAGAGCAACCGGATCGAAACCGGAAGGCCCTAATGACCAAGTTGTCGACGGGCCCTTAAACCCAACACACTCACTCACACTCGAAACCAGAAGGTTCACTATTTAAGTCCCGGCTAAGGCATTGGATTTTTCAGCCTGTTTTTACATTTTCAAATTCTGTACTACGCATGTTTGTGTGAAAAAACGATAATACGGATAATTATTTTGTAGTTATCCTTGATCTTGTACTTGTTCCACAGCATGAAGGCCCCACAATTTCCACAAACACAGCAACCTCTTATATCGATATTTAATTAGCGAAACAGATGGGTATGAAGATTCCTTACCCCCAGGCTACTAATGCTGGCAAATGACAGTCTCTAACCAAAGAGGAAAGTAAACTTCTCAACTGTTAATTTTAAACATTGGATGAGTTATTTCTGTGTTAGACTGAACGCAAATTTCTCTCTTGTATGTAATATACACTGATATGGTATTTTATTAAACATTGAGAGAATATTGAACAAAGCTTTGATATACGTATAAAGATTTAAAGGATTTCATAATCAGAACTTCAGTGAATGAAATTTAAAAAATTAAAATAAATTTTAATCAGATATTTAAATACTAAATGCAGCACACCTCTTTAGTAGTTGAATGACGAATATTATCGTATAATTATAAACAGTTCCATTATATTAAGTTTCTTTGTCGATTCTTTCCCCATTTGTTAAATCGGGACTGCGTTGTATATGAAAAAGTATCCGAGTCATTAGTCATATCTTTTCACTCATTTCTGGTATACCAAAATACTTATGTTTATCTATTCTCAATGAATCAACGCATTCTTTGTAAGTATGATGTTTTATGGCTCCAACTTATACTTATATCCAGGCGTTCTAAGATATTTCAGTCACTTGGCACCATCGGCAACAGCATTACTCTAAAAAGCTTATGAAATTGGGCGTATACGCCTTGTATACTATAAATATAAGATAAAAGGCAAATATTCCAGTAGAAAACATTAATTTAACCATATTATGATTTGAACTGTGTCGATCAGCATAAATAAGCGACTTAAAAAGTTGGCTGCCGTTTTCATATTACACGTAACAACGAACTCATAAATTTGAAGAAGTCGCGTAGCCTATGAAATCATTTCTAGTCAAAACTTTCTAATGTGATTATTTTAGAGTGAAATATGAATAATCTAATACAAATGGTAATGAGTAGATAAAGTTAAATAAGTTTGCTATATCAAGTTCTTCTGTTGTGTATGGAGATACACTAATTTGATCAAAATTATTTACAGAATGAGTTTTTAAAAAATCAATTAAAAGTGTAAAAATGTTATACCGTTCTTTAATGAGTTTTATGTATCTAAGGGACCTGATATTATTTTAGACTGCAAATTAACTGATAGGTACTTTTAGTTTTAGAGGCAGTAATATTACTTTTCCTGAAAATTTTATCAGTTTACTAAAAAAGTAATACAATACTTTTTAATGCATTTCTGTAAAAGTATTGTAAGGATTGAATCAAGGAAACAATATACACAAGGCACATTGACAGTATATTAAAACACTGATAAATACTTTTGTTATGAAGTGAGAAAACAGCTTTATTGCTCAGTATTTTAAAACCGTTACCATATTTTAGTTTCGAAGTTCTTAAATGTATTACTTTGAGTTATACAGTAACACATTTTAATAATTATGTTTATATTTCAATTCAATTCATCAGTGTCCATTAATCAACTTAAACAGTGAAGTATTGAATATGAAGATATGTATTGTAGAGTACGAAATTAAAGAAATGCCTTAAAGCGCGCACACACACACGCACGCACGCACGCACGCACACACACACACACACACACACACACACACACTGCCTATTGTGATATTAGATTGCGAACATATAGATGGAGGATAGAGATTTAGCAAACACCTGGCACCAGGGTATTCAGCTGCGTGCTTAACACTGGTGTCGGAGAAGTTGCCTAACATTCACGGGGCTCTCTGCTCTGTACAACATCCTTGGCTAAAGGCCAGGTAAAGAATAATGGTCAGATCACGTGCTCTAGAGTTATGAATGTTAATGTTCACCCTCAGAGCGTGGTGAAGATATGAATTGCTAAAAATGTTTATTTGCGGGGTCACTTGTCCCTGAAAATACCTAACACATTAGGGTAAAGGAGAAATTAGCTGGACAGGAGTAGCAGAGCTGCTGTTACAGCGAACATCAAAAGGAACTATTTTAAGCTGATAAATTAAGCTACAGTAAATTATTTTCAAGCTACTACGCAGTGGAGGACAGATTTCAAGATTAGGTCACTACCGTGGATGGAAAGATGCGTGAAGACAAAGGGGACAAGGTCAGGCTGACTCGCACACCTGCTGTGTCCACGTGACAAGTAACAATGGGCGGTAGAAACACAAACGGGGTCGAGCACCTTGGTGAAACTTCTAGCACGTTATTCGCGGCACATGTGCACGGAGAGTTTCTCGAAAGTTCGTGTGACGTTATCCTCAGTGCAAAAGGAAACGAGTAAGCAACAAATGAGTCAGTGTTCAGTTAGTTTAGTTTTAAGGCGAGTGAGCTAGGGGTATAAGTCGGTCAGTGTGTCAGCGCGTGTGAGACTGCTGTGTGTGTGTGTGTGTGTGTGTCGTCCCGGGAGATACCTCGGTCGTCGCAAGTGATAGTAATGCCGTAGTTAAGTGTATAAGAGACAGAGAAAGTGAAGAAACACTCTAAAGGGAGACAACAAGGTTATAAGAAGAATAACTGAGTTGTGATAGTAGAAAATACTGTGAATTGCGTTGACTACGATACGAAAACTCTGCATTTCTAGTAACATTTTTGAGGATAATAAACTGATGGAAAAACAACAGGACTTGGATTTTTTCGCTCTGTCACAATATAATTAGTTGCTTCTTCTGGTACACATTGCAGTGTTTTTCTGAGTGAACTAATGATGCCTCTCTTATATAAGAAATACTTATTAACTTAAGAGGGTTGACTATCAAATCTTTTGAATTTTACATCGGGTTATGACGGCTTAGAATGGAAACCGTCTCAGCGTATTGTTATTGCTGACAGTGTTTTTTCCCTAAACTAATTTATAAGCACATTCGTTGTTTTTATGCTGTTACAGTACATAGCTGCAACTGTGAAGTTTATATCTTGATCTCCTTAAGTCTGCAAAATAAAGTCGAGTAATGGCTCCGTCTTACTTTAGTTTTATTGTTAGTGTTGACGTTTACAGTCGCTGTTATTTCTCAGGGTCTGAAGGATTGAGTTTCTTCCTCATATTTATCATTTTACGATTGAATTTTACGATCGAAATATACATTGCCAGAGGAATTTATGTATTTGTATTCTGGTCTGTATTGCTGAATGTTTGGCTTAGGATTTGGTAAGGTCACACACAAGGGTCTTTCAAAAAGCAGTTCAAACAGTAAACGTTATAAATATTATATTTGAGATCAGTATTGGGCCAAAAATGGCGTTTACAAAACTTTGGGAAGATTCCGCAGTTATGTTCAGTGTATAACTGTGTCTGCGATACCATGCACAGCATTTACAGATAATATTTTGGAATAATGTCCTATCTTAGCAGATTGCATCTTTGAGTTGCGCTGGGATTGTTACATGCGTCAAGAAAACTCGTCGGATGTCGGATTGAAATCTGGAAATTGTGAAGGCCATGTTATTGGGAAGTGTCTACTGATAACACGATCGCCAGACATCTGAGCAATGAATGGTTTTGCACCGTTTATATGTCGGGCGGTGCGCCATATACCATAAAGATTATGTTCTGCACATCGTTATTTCTCAGTCCATGGATGACGAAGTTCTGTAATTTGCTGTGGTGGCGCTGTAACGGACTGTGTTAATCCATCATTGGCTTCTTCGGGGAAATATGAGCCAATGATCGACTGTGAAGTACAGCGCCTCCATACAGTAACCCTCAAATCATGAAGACTTTGTTTAATTAAATTCTGATTATTAGCCCAGAATAAGGAAGTGTTGCAAATTTATCGTACTGATCGTGTGAGTGATAGAATCCCTAGATTAAAAAGCAGCATTTGTATAAAACGGTCTATATGTGTATTGGGTTTGTCTGTCTGTATGTGAACAGCGTAACTCAAAAACGAAAAGTCGGTTATATACCAACCATGGTATTTCAGTTCAACATCTTACAAAGAGGCGATATAAAAATTGGTACCCCAGACTACCCTATACATGGGAAATGTGTCGAACATTTTGGTTTTATTATAAATAGTTCTAATGATTTTGTTTAAAACACATGTTTGATATTTTCATAGCAAGCGAAATGTATACTTCGAATTTTCTGGAAATGTCTCAGAAATCGCCTTCATTCTGGATGACTTTCGCACAGTTAAATATAGACAGTTTTATGCAAAAGATGTAGATCTTGTTAAACCACACAATTTATGTCAAATATATTTTTGCGAAGATAACCATTTTGCTAAATATTTATTATTTGTCTGAATGTTCCAATATTAATTCTTTTCTCAAATGGAAAGTTATTCATTTTTAACTTCTGGGTGTGCTAGGAGAATTAAGTGTCAATGGCATCATGTATAGTGGTTAGTATGGCTGTTAAAACATTTTACTATCAGTAAAGCCTATTTTATTGCCATATTTCCCTTACACCTACAAGAAAATTGCCAACAAGATAACTTTCTGCAAATGTTTATCTCGATTAACATTAAAAACTAGAATAGTTGTTTGAAAAATAATTGTTTGAAAAATTTCAAATTGGGAAGTGATTAATCTACTTTTTGGTGCTCGTACAGTAGTTAGTAAATTTACTGTTAGTTTGTTCCAATGCTTTGAAATGCAATTGGTTTAGAAGATATTGATTTACAAATTATCCATGCTTGTGCATTTAGCGCAATATTATGTGTACTAAACTAATAAATAAATAATTATTATAAAATGTTTAGCTGTCCTATTTACAAATTTTATAATAATTTTGTATATTATTACACTTTATCTATAAAATATTTTTAAAGTATAGGATTTTTTATCCTTTATCATTCATATTCAAAATAGTCTTTTTCTACAGATCTATTAGCCGGCGTGTCTTTATTGCAACCCTAAAATAGGACCGCTATCCAAGTACTGGATTTTCTCTCACATTCCCTTTGCAGCTACAAGAATACCAGAAATAATTTCTGCAAATGTTTATCTCGACTAACATGAAGAAGATAAATTTTTGTAGGAATAGTTAGTACAAGATTAGAAAAAGTTATGTGAGTGCAACGCATCAGAGTTTTCTGCTCTGTGTGCTATTTGAAAACCGAGGAAATTAAATTTTGAGACTTGTTCAATTAGGTTAGTTTCTAAAACTATATATTTTTAATTTATATGCTTTTTATGTTTGCTATGTTCATTCTCGGTATTTGCTATTCATATTTGATCATGTGGGTATACATTTGTTTTTACTAGTTTTCCCTCAATTAATTCTCACTATTTTCGGCTAATTTTTGCTTTAGACTTTGAAAGAAATTGTTAAAATATAACATCAGCACCAGTGTCGTAATTCTTTGAATGTTTTATACTTTATTAACAAAACTGTAAAATACGCAATATTGTATAATAAAGTTAACTAAATTAAAATAGAAATGTTACTAATCAGCTGCTTTTGTGTTCGTATATTCGGACCTTGCCGCTGATTTTGTAGTTAAAGTGGTTTTTAGCTTGCCGACGTTAAATTAACCGTTCCTGCTAAATATTGTTTCGTGGAAAGGAAAATGCTCGTAAAGCTGTCACAAAGCACTGGAACTTCTTGCGGCACGAGAAGCGTGTTATGCAACGCTGATTCTTGCCTTGCGTGCTATACCGACCCGCATTGCAGTTCTACAAGTCACACAACGTTTTTCTCTTGTTTTCTCACTATGTGATGACTGGCATTTCTTTTGATGTTCTTCATCCTTCTAGAACACTTCGCCGTCTCTTATATCTTGCTTACTTCATTCTATTACCATTTTAAATTTTCCTGCTATTTTAATGCCTTCTTTCCTTATATCTTTCTTCTTTACTGTATACCAAATGATCGGCATATGTATCTTGCTTCTGTAGATCTGCTTTTTGGTATTCATCTGTTCACAGCATACTTATTATTTTATTATTTCTTCTTACTTTTCTCGTGGGTAGCTATAAACTTTGCACATCATACGAACTGCACTTCCACAGTGCTGCTTTATTTGCATGCAGGGATGTGTTAAAATATTGATGTACATCACAGATGTTTCTGTTAATAAAATTTAAATGGTGTAACTTTTTTAATATTTCTTATTCACAATCATCCTAAGTACGTTTCTAAATAAATGAAATTATACCTGAAATAATTGTGCTCAATTTTAATCGATTGTATGTTTTTCTATGATCATGTATAGAGGGTGGGTTAGAGGACCCTGGTTCATGATTTCAAGTTACAATGTAGCAAAACATTGTCTTGGCAGTGTCCCCTGGGTAAAAATTGTGTGTAAACAAATATACCGTGAAAGTGCGCAATACTTAAGATTCCAAAGAGTCATGTTATTATACTTGCAAAATCCCTTATTTCAGTGGATCGTTTTAATAGCTTGAATTCCATAAAGAATAGTTTTGTTGCTTATCCAATACCATTACCCATTCAGGAACATCTGCGTTATACTTGCCAAAGCCTATAAGCATAGTCAAAGAAGTGTGTGTAAAAATTAAGGAAATCAAAGTCGGAGACAGCAAAAATTTGAATGATAAACTCCAGAAAGTGTTAGAAAAAATGTGTGCTGTACGAGATATCTTACTGCAAAAGGTAATCAAGCTCTTCAGATAAAAAAGTATAATATATCAAACAATTGTATACTATATTATTCGTGTCCACTTATTTCTTGCAATGTTGAAAGGAGTTTCTCGTAATATAGCTTTTGTAATTGAGAGGTTAAAAACATTCACGTTCGACATGTATATTATTGTCCGCTGCAATCAACAGACTATGTAGTATTAATTTTAGATATTATGTAAAAGAGAGTGTTCTATAACGAAATAAAAGCATTTGCTGTCGTTATGTGTAGCGTTCTTTTGATACAACCTGTGCGGGCACTACACACAAGTGCCGTTGTTTACATCTAGACTCACCCTCTCTCCTTCAACATAAACAGTTCACAGTACAAGGTAAGGCAACCTCACAGAAACCGGTTATGCCGCTGACCTTCGCATTTGTTTCATAGCTAATATTGAATTTGGCTTAAAATTAGCATCAGGTATTGGCGATCTTTTTGTTTTGGTTGTTCCACTTATACCCCATGTTTATTTACTATAAACCTATATACACAATCTTTCAAGAAACTGTAACAATGTGTTATAGAAACAAACGATATGCTGCTTTCTCTCCCAGCTATTGGACCTCATTTCCGATCTGGTGTGCGTGGTTCACTTGTTCTTGTCAAATATATTCTTGTTTAGGAAGTGATGGATAAATAAGTGTTAAGGAAGAAAAGTAAATGAAGTCCTAGTGGATATACAAAGGAAAGAAAACCTGATACTAAAATAGTCACACCAATAAACAGTTAGTGGGGAAAAGGAAAGTATTATATAAGTGGTGGAAGTATAATATTATAGAGAAAATACATTATTTTGTAGTTTGTTCGAGAAAACGGAGAAAACCACTTTGGCGTCATCAAGTTAGTTGTAGTATTAGTATTAAGAACTGCGAGAATTTAACAGTTTAAAACACGAACCACTGGGGCTTCGGGCTCTTGGTCGGGTTCACGATGCCTATTTATTTATTTTTTCCAAGCTCCCAAAATCCTCGTCCTTTTGCACGATTGCAAAATCTGGGGCATGGGCACAAATTCGTCTGCTACGGGCACATCTGTTACGAAACAATAGTCACAGAAGTGACTATTCAGAATGTCGGTTCTTCCCCGTGAGACTACTTTACGAAGCCCGATGTCTTCTATACATGGGGAACGAAATTAGGCGCTGGGTCGCAAAATTTTACGACCCATTGCCACGCCTTCAGAGCGCCTTCGTTTGGTCTCTTGGGCATTATAACCGCCGACAACGCCGCTTGAAGCGTCACTGGGTTCGCTGCATCGCGTGCGGCATATTCACCTCAGTAAATCTGGAGCTTCTCTAAGGGCTTCCAAGGCATACGTACTGGGATAAATATAAACATTAACCCTAGCATTAATTAGTAATAATAGAAGTAATAATAAATCTAATCTAAGAAATCCCTTAAGAGCAAAGGCCTCCTGACTATTGTAGGAATAAGATAACTCTCTTAGGTGAGTTACTCCTGAGGAGTTATTCCTAAGTATTGTATTCCACCCAAAAATTCGATGTCGAGGTTTCACCGGAAATACTTACTTTGAGGCCCCTGGATAAAAAAAAAACATTGTCCGTATCTGTGTCTGTCAGTCAGTCTGTGGACAGCATAACTCAAAAACGAATATTTTGTTTAAAAGCCAAAGTTGGTACTAAACGTTAATGTCTTTTAAGGATGGGAGATGAAGATTTTTAACAAAATTGCTTCACTCTAAACTAACCTTTACATGGGAAATTGTTTGAAAATTCTGATTTTCTTGAAAATGGCTCTAATTCTCGCCACCTCTCGAGTTGCATTATCATGTGCAAAACTGAAAAATATTATCCAGATGGAAAAAATAATAGAAAACCATAAAAATCATTAAAGTATGCGATATAGGGCTATAATATTGAAATGTTATGCATTTATCAAAATCAAGAAAATATGCAGTTACATGCACCATAAAAGCGTTCCCAAATAACTGAAAATTCCATAATTCGTGCAAATAATGTAAAAGCATACATTTTTAACCCCTATGAAACAACATGCAAATGCATGAACTTGCTAGCCCTAGTAATAGGTATTATATAAATGATAATGAAGCAGATGTTAGCGTCAAGTAAGAGGGGCTTAGGATTTCTAGGCTTCTGCAGGAGTACATATTGTGACCCTGGCCGGCACCCGCCGTCAGAGACGCTCAAGGTCAACGTCATACCAGTGCTTGTTGATAAGCAATATAAAAATGGCGTGGCAGGACAAGGCGCTTCTAGACTGCTGAGGAAAGTGTTCGCGGGCCGGGCTAGCTTACGAAAAAGTGAATTTTTAGAAAAATCCGTCCTACCTCATTCCCGATATTATAAGGGAATGCAGTGTCGAGAGAAGGGATTCATTAAGTGCTGAACTAGACAGCTTTTAGAGTTAGGCGTGTGTGTATGTGTGTGTACTCAGTGTTGAGAGTTTCACTATCGGCAGATATAGTTGTAGATATTTAATCATCGCGTTGGAGTTGTTTGTTGTGTGAAGCAATTTTCAGTCAGGTTTATTTCTGTGAGTGTGTGTTGTCAGAAGCAGTTTGAGACAGAGAGAGAGAGAGAGAGTAGAACTGAAAGACAGTGAAATACGTGTTAAGGTTACAATCGGACAGAAAAACTGAGTTGGAAGGTCACGATGAATTTTAGATAGTGTTAAGGTAACAAAGAGAACAGTGTTTTGTAATTCAATTTTAAGACAAATAAAGTGATAGAAAAAGTATCTGGAAGTGTCATTTATCACAATATATAATTTATGATGCGTTAAAGGGATGTAACAAGGCTATCATAGCGGTATAAGTATTGCTATCGGCATTTTCGTCGAATCTACTACATAAATATTATTCAGTGTTATTTATCACAGTTGCCACAAATTTCTACGACCTTCAACAGATAAAAGGAGATTCTCATTAACCTGTGGATATATTTCATTATAAACAACGCAAACATAAACAGCATCGAAAATGGGTAAATAAGTAAATAGAATAATATTACCTTTTTACATATCCTAAAGGATGCTTGAGCTATAAATAACAAAACAGTGTATTTTTTACATAAATGCTTTGTCCTCGAGATTCTAGGAACTCGTACGCAGAAATGGAAGTGAGGTTTTGTTTGTGGAAGGCTGTTTCATTTGCAGATGTTACGACAGTCATTAAAATAAAATACATTAAAAAGCCTTCGTTAGACAAAATATCACGAAGCACAATTTAAACATTTCACAGAAAAGAATAATTATGACAACCAGAGGTAAGATACATTTAGAAACAATTTTTTACAAGAAAGGCTTTTGGTTATTTGGTTTGAAACATACATTATATTGACAAGTGTACATATTAGTATGGCTTGATTAAAAAATAACCATTTCTGGAAAGTATGGATAATATATTAAACTGTATAAGACTTTGTATATACTGGCATTGGTGTTCACTTCCCTAATAGCAATAGGAAAGAAATGAGTTACTTTAAATTTGATTAAATATTTTTGTTTGTATGGTGCTTTGGATCTATTTTGTATCTATTTTCAGATTTTATATCGTGAATGACTGATGACTATGTATTATTTACACAAAATCCGTTAAAATCATGTGTAAAGAAAATCGAGGATTTTCAAAATGGGATGCAAATAAGAGATACTACCAACTTTTCTTGCTTTTATTGATAAACACGAAAACTACACTAATGGACGATGAATGCGTAAGGAAGGTACAAAGACATTGTTGAAATATATTGTTTTACAACAAATGAGTAATTCTTACTCCAAATAATAATGACTCAGCAACTGTTCTTAGGACAAAAAGGAATATGAAAGACCCTTCTTAATCGTTAGACTCTTCGTCTGCTCTTCGATGGCAGATAATAGCTAATAGATAGACATAGCTAATTGTTGTACCTAGACCTTAGTGTACCTTGGAGCGGTTTCTCTATTTGAGAGGTGCTGCCACCTATAGTCACTGAGGAGCAAGTTGAGAGAGAATTTTAGACAAAGACACGATATACATTTACTCTCTCACATGCACTGCCCTGGAAAGTGTGAAATTTATATTCGGAGAAAGATGGATTAATTGACGAGGCCATCGACCGATTTGAATGAACCTTGACACCAACACCAACACCGAAGATAAATATGTGGTGGACATCCTGGAGAGGAACAGGCCGCCACTGAGAGTCTCTTGGACGTTATAGAGGGAATGGCACCGGTACCATTAACCTCCTTATGACAGCAATTATCAGAACAAGGACGAGAATGAGCGCGGTAGAACAAAGGGTTTCTAGACTGTTCGCGAAACTTTCGATTCCCCGCTTGTTTATGAAAGTTCGAGAAAAGGTGACTTTTGTGAAAAATCCATGCTACGTCATTCTCACCTATGTGAGCGATTTAAGAGCAGCGAGTTTTTACGATGGAGTCGTTAAGTGTTGAATGAGACAGCTGTTAGCTGTTATTCCTCGATATCCTTGCCAAAAATTGTAAGAAGGGCTGACGTCCATAACCTCCCGACAGTCAAAAAATCTTGAAATACTATGTAACCTACAATTACCCTTTGACGGTGGCTGAGCATGCCAGTGTTATAATTTTGCATGACAGTGCTCGATCTCTAAGTGCTCGAAAAATTCAGAAATATTTCAATAAATTTAAATGAGATTTTTCGATCATCCCACGTATATGTTTCCTCCAACTGATCTTCATTTTTGCAACCACATAAAGTGCCTTTAGCGCTTCCTTTTTGTAGGATTTTTAAAGAAACCTTACAACTAAAACGTTGGCATTTAATTTCTTTCCGGTACTACAACAACACTGCAGGTGACGATCACACGGACATTAGGGCAAGGTCAGGCACTGGCTGTGTTACCCCACAGCCGCTCCACGATATATAGCATACTACAGTGCGGTAGCTGCGAATGGGAACCTAACTCTGGGTTAATTTGCAAGAAGTTAGATTAAATGCATTTCTCTACAGATGGAAAAACACATGTAAAGTGTGTTATATCTAAAACTATGTTTTTAAGGCACTGAAAATGTATATAGTCATACAGTTCAACAGTTAACGAAATAACGTTTATGTATACATTTATAAATTGTATAAACAATTCAATCTGTCACATATTGTTCAAGTTTTTACTTTCTCTGCTACGTATAATAAAGTAGAGGAAGTATTGTATTCCACCCAAAAATTGATGCCGAAATTTCACCAGAAATATGATTTGACGCCCCCCGCCCTGAATCCTAAAAAAGCATATTTAAAGAATGGTCCGTCTGTCTGTCAAACTTTGGACAGTTTAACTCAAAAACGAAAAGTGGGTTAAAAACAGAAGTTGTTATTTAAGTTTAATACCTTTCTAGGATGCAACACAAACATTTTGAAAAAAAGAATTTCTTCACCCTAAACATGGGGAATTTTTTGAAAATTTTGATTTTCTTGAAAATGGCTGCAACGATTTTGATTGAAATGTCATATATTTGAGATATTTTTATTACAAATGAAATGTATAAGAGATAGACCAAATCTTACCCCACAAAACTGTAGATCTTGCTAAAGCACACAATTTATGTCTAATTTTTTTTTTTAAGTGAACCATTTTGGAGATATTCCTTGATATTTGTTTGAGTTTTCAAGAACTTATACTTCTGTCAATGGAGCATTGTTATTAATTTTTTATCTTAGCTGTGCAAAGAAACCCGAATTTGGAAGCTTTAAAAGATTTTACTGCTGCTCAAAACTTACTGTATCCCCTATTCCCGTTGCACATGCAAGAAAACGAGCAATAAGATAATTTGTACAAATGTTCATCTCAACTAACACGAAGAAGATAGAAGGATAAGGGTTAGTTAATACAGGAGTAGAGAAAGACATGTGAGTGCAACACGTCAGATTTTTTATTGTATTGTTCCTTTTACATTTTTTGTGGAATTTATGACCATCCTTCATCTTCCTGTAACCCTGCATATACTTTCAAATTGGCTGCTCATTTACAGGCACATCTTTACTTTGTACGCCGTTTGAGTGCTCATAAAAGGCAGCTTTGTTTACGTTGTCACTGCCCGGCATTTCGTGGGGTTACAATAAAGTTGAAGACGAGGTACCGACATTCCTCGCCTGGTTAAAATACGTGGTCTTAACATACTTAACGAAACAGAAGCTAAGCTGGTAAATATTAATAATCCCCACTCTCAGACCGCCAAATTAATCTCTTTGAAAAGCGACCATTGAGAAAAATAGTCTTCTTGGTTGTTAATTATAAAATATTGGTCCACGCATTCTTTATGCTAGCTGAACACAATTTTCATACTGTATACAAACTTTTAGCATACCCTCTTAAGGATTTCCATTGTAACATATAAAGGAAATAAAGGAAAACTTTCTTCCCTGAGGATAATTACGATATATTGGCCATGGGAGATTATATGCTGTTTAGTTTTGCGGAGTGCTAGATAAATTGTTATAAAATACTCGCCGCATTTCTCTTATTTTACATGCATATTCTGCGAAGTAACAACTGTTTTCTACTCCATGGTATTTTCAATTACAAATAAAAACTTTCTGCGGCAGCATGTGCTTTTATAACTTCACTGTATTCGTATCGAGTAAAAAGACGTTGTAAATTATTTTAGAAAATGAAATTAACCATCAATCGATTAAACCAATTACATAATTTTTGAGATTCTGTCACGCATACAGTTCCGCGATGTTTACTTCACTTTCTTAGCATTGACGTAGCAGCGTAATAAAGCTCATCCACCATGGCCTCTTCTTCCGGATGGTTCACGACTCGAATACAAGACACCAATGCCGTGCAGTGACAGCAGTCACCACGGTCGTCACAAATTCGCCTGAAGAGCAGCGCTTTTCATGGCATTGGCTAACTCGCTCATTGACTCCATCACGTACATACTGACGTATTCACTTTTTAACACAAGACTCGCTGGCTAACTCCACCAGGTTCACTCAGTCTCACTAACTCTTTTTGCGAGAGCGCTCACTTATACAGCCTTAAGAACTTTCTAGAACATTCATGATTTCGAAACATCCAGAAGATTCTAGTTCTCTTTCGATAGCGCTTATGGTGTTTACGCTGGGCGAGTGGACATCTTATCTAGTTTATCATTCGGACTGCTCGGCGCCCACCTTCCGATAACCTTGCACAATAGTAACTCATTATCATACATGCACAAATATATAGGTACATGAATACACACAAGACAGACTGACACACAAGACTGACAAGACTGACAGAGACTGACAGAAAATACAGGTAGAAAAATGTATTTCATAATACTGATATTGCTAGTAGTAGCAAAATCATCTGCCACTTTGCCACTCTCCCTGTTTATGGACTTCCCCATAGCCTTTTTCGTTTTATGCATAAAGAACGTTTGGGTATAGAACGATAAGGCGTAAATTATCTCCCCCAGCAATGCCCTGTCTCTCTCTTAATTTAGCAGGAACATGCGCATGGGCGTTAGCTGCTATCGGCCGTCGGAACTTCGATATTATACAAGGATATTACTCGTGGCATTTTTCATTACCAGCAAGTTGGCACACAAAAGTGTATCCTCCCACACGTTCTCTTACCCTGAAAACGACTGCTAATTGTTCGCTGTATGTCGCGAAGCTAATTACCTGCGTAATAGGGTTTAGATTTTGCGGTAAGTCGCTTTATGTTCCTATTGGCGGGGATGGGGAGGCAAACCACTTCCTGCTAATTAAACAGCCAATTAAATATGTAAAAGCATTAATGCATGCTGCGATAGTTGATGCATGCAAATGTTGCCAGGGAGGTGAACAAATGTGTTTGTGTGAATGGGTGAAAGGTTGTGCAATATTTATTATTCTGTACACCTACGTGGGAGAATGGTTTTGTTTTACATTTCAGGAGTGTTAGTGTTGGACTGGCTGTCAATATAGAACATTGCGTGTTCGATTCCCGTCCAGGGCAATACTAAATGTTAAGTTTAGGTGCATTAAAACTGGTCGATTTCCATCATATTTGCTTTTTGTGTAAAATGCAAGTGTCTGAAACATGCACTAACAATTTAAATGATATAAAATCAATATTCTTGAACATATAGACAAGTTTAAAGGCTTGAATTGCAGAATAAATGTATAATTAACCCTCCGTTAGGCCCTCACTATATTTTGTTTTGCTTATCACTTGCATTTATCTTTTTTTAATTGTATTGTTCGTTCATTCCGATGTTCACCTTAATTTAGCTTAAATGTGCATGGTTTTTATTTGAATTATTTTAAAAGATTGATCAAAGATAAGTAAAGCTTTGTATGAGTACACTATATATTGTAATTTTTATTGCACTACATGGAAGTATAATAAATTGCAATATTACCTATGTTACCTGCGAAATACGTGTTATTATGACATAAGTTGCTTTCATTCTCTTCTTTGTGATCAATTTCTGAATCTAAAGATCTCATCATCCGTTTATTTTCAGAATTGGCAGCATCTGATTCATGCAAATTGGCATACGGATCACGCATCATCACAAGTTAGGCGATGCACTTCTTCCAAATTCTTGGAATTCTGTAAATCACACATTTGTGAGAAGTAGTAAGATCTACTTCCAATGACAAAGCAATATTGCACAACTAACGATGAAGAAACTTGTCAGTAATACGTAACAATAGTAGGCGCGCAGATTTTGACTTCTGCAACACGTAACACATAAGGTTGTCGCTTACAGTCAAGTAGAGTGTAATATTAGATGACCTAGCCAGGCGATTGCATAGATGCGTTCGTTTGAAAACCAGAACGTTTAAATGAACGTAGGGGTCTCCCAGACCCACTGGAGGGATAAAGTATGATTTTCACAAATGTTCAAATTGATGACCGTCATTGTGAAGACAAGGCTGATAACGCCAACCAATGGATTTGCAAACGTCATGAAACAGTTGAATTGTAACTTCACGTCATTGTGCTTCAATTTCCAATTTCAATGAAGCAATTGTTCTTTGTTTTGTGCAATAAACTCTGTCTTTCGTTTGCATCCTACTTTCATAAAAAGCAAACATTTAAGTATTATGAAAAATTGACAATGTAAAGAATCCCACTTCTGACACCAATGAGTTACTGCTTCTGTCACTTTATTGTCCTTCTAAAACTGAAGCACAAAACAGTTCTCTTTTATCGTTGTTAACACAATCTAAAGTTCTTCGTGATGCATCTCACAAGAAGATTGGAGCCAGAAGATCGTTTTGGGATGAAGGAATATTTTATTGCACAATATTCCTTAATAATACAAAAAGTAAATAATTAAGTTAAAAATTATTAAATTATATTAGTTTTAGTAAAATGGATATATACTAATTTAATAATTACTTGGGACATTTCTGTACTGTCACTAACTTGTAAATTTGTCTTGTGTTCCTAGCTGTCACAGGGTTCGAAAATATTTTATTTTTCTCCCCAATGCTAGTTTACAGCTCAGCACTTTGCTATTGTACGTCTTTTTTAACTGGTTGTAATATTTTCGAAAATCATACTTCCTCTACTTTAAGTGCGTAATAGAGGAAATAAAAATACTTGAATAATGTGATAATTCCATGGGAGGAGTTGAAGTACGTGTTTACATGCGAGTTACGATATTCATGCGCATCATCATAATCGTCACCATCGTCATTTCATTTTCTAAATATGGTGCAACAATATTCATAATGAAGAAACTGGAAAATATTAGCGTTCTTTTCCCCATAAATATAACAAAACCACTACACAAAAAACGCTGCATTCGATTTGCATAGTTCTGATGATATTGCAGTTAAAACATTACATATTCCGGATTTAATGAAATCGGATAATGAAAGCAAAATGTTACTGACAGTCGTGACAAGCGGAGAGGAACGCTAAAAATGGAAAAAGTAGTTACATAATAAATAAAAGCTTCATTTCAAGGAAGCATCTGTTATTCCTGCAATACCATGGAATAATGCATACACGGAAAATGAACATAAAATAAGTTATAAGAATTAAGAGCTGATTTTCAGATTAAAATTGGAACCACACATTTTACTTTCGCAATTATTTATTAATATACCAAAGTGGTTGCTTCTATATGTGGAACAACCTTTATTGATTTAATTTATTTTAGGATTTATCATTGCTGCGTTAGAATAGGAATGAAACATTAATTACCAAGAGTTGTGAATATTTGCATTTTCTTGTAATGCATGCAATATGCTCCAGTGGTAACAACTTTGTTGGCAGCGTGACAAGGTAGAAACCAACAATAATAATACTGAAATAGCTAAACAAACATTCTGATGACGTTATTTTAAAAGTATGTTTACTACAATGTACCAATTGTAAAAAATGTCCTTTGTATTCAATAACACTTACGATAGCGTTTCTGTACAATAATATTATCTCCGTAATGACCAAATATTATTTAACGTAACCTTCATCGGACGATATATAGGGTGTCCCAAAATTAGACCGACAAACTTTGGAAGCTGATAGATAACATTATTTTAAACGCTTTTTGTTAAGGAAATATTTTTGCTGTGGTGTTTCGTTAAAGCGCTAGACGAGTTAATGTCGTAGATTACTGTCTCCCACCCAGATTAAATATTTACAGCAAAATCAACAATGCAAATTAGTCTTAATCCAAGGAACACACACAGAACACATAAACAAAACACAAACATCTCATTTTTTACAGTTCATCACAGTTTTACTTTTCAAAATAAATGTTGGAACGCACGCCCATTGCGATTAACGGAAAGAGTGCACCGGTGTGCCCTATTCTGCCGTACTCTCGCAAAGAGACCAGCCATTTCTCTGGTTTAAAAGTTTGTCGGTCTAATTTTGAATAGTAAAGCTTTGAGGAACAGTATCCTGTGTATTGATGTTTAATTAACTAGTTCAAGAGATGATAAATGAGATACTTCCTAGTGGACTGTATTTAATGTACTGGGCGTTCATTTCAGCGAAAATGTAACATTAAATAACACTAAAGTGGGCCATATGGCTACAAGAACAATGCTGTCTGAAAAAGAAGAAAGGAAATTAAAATACATACCTAGCTAAAATGGAGTAACAGAGTAAATTGCAGATAGAATTAATAATATAAATGTACAGGTTTGCAATACAGAAATTAGAGACAATGCTTAACTGTTATTACTGTTCTTACTTGATAATAGGGCTTTTGAGCTAATTTTCTCCTTAGTCTTGACCTTTGATGGCTTCTTTGCCCCAGGGTTTACACCACGGATGTCCAACCTTCTCTTTGGTGAGCCTTACGTAATTAGCGTCTGTACCTCACTCTACACCTCAGTGGGAAGGACAGACAGTCAGTATCCAGTGTCGGACCCAAGCAGACGCTGCCATGGTCGTTTCTGAATAATATCTTGAATTTTCTAGGAAAGTTCTTAGAATACTTCTTCATTCTGGATGATATTTGCATAAATGGTAATTAGGAAAATTAAGTGAAAATTATGTGGACTTTTCGTTTGTTACCGTACGTAACTTTTCCAACCTTTCTGATGATATAACCATTATAAAGAAACTGTTACGTTACTTTGTGGTCATCCCTATAGCTGATAGTTGGTAATTAGATGAAAATGATGTTAGTTCGATCCTACGATTCAGCACAGTGTACAGGATATCGAAAGCAATTGCTTGTTACAGAAAACATGATTGTGAAGACGTTAATCACCAGAAGGGTTAACTTATGCGGTACAGTTCCTGGGACTGTGCCAGTGAAGTGGTCTCCTTTGATGTGTAACCACAGTTATGTACCTAGCTGGAGGCAGAGATTTGTGGCGGACCGCAAGATAAATTCTCCCATCCACGACACGCGCTCGTCCATTTTAATGAGACTCCCATTCTCGCAGTAGTTCTGATGAAGATGGTCACATTTAAATGTGTATGCCGCGGGGATGGTGGCAGATTATACAGCTTTACGTATAACCCTTTCCCTAGCTTTGCACATAATGCAATTAGTGTGTTTGTTTTCAAAACTCTAAATCCTTTTTTGTATCATAATGTAGCGCTCTTGTAGCTTAAGCGATGTTTTTTAGGTGCTGCTGAATACCCAGCAAGTCAGTTTGTTTATGTGTAAGTCCGTGTATATGGAAAAACCACCTTTTAAAGTATGGTGTTGTTTATGGAACTTGGAAAACGATTTATTGACACTTTTCAAACCTGTTAAAAGCAGTACAACATTAAAGGTGAAACCCTTCTTTTAGGCTAGACATAGTCATGCAATTAAAAAAAAAATCTGATGTGTTGTATTCTCATGACTTTCTCTACTCCTGTACTAACCATTCTTACAAACTCTTATTCCTATATCTTGTTCAAGTTACTTGAGATAAACATTTGTACAAATTATCTTATTGCTTATTTCCTTGTAGGTGCAAGGGGAATGCCTTGAGCGATAGTCAAATCTTTTAAAGCTTTGAGATTCCGTTTTCTTTGCACACTTAACATATAAAAAAATGAACAACGATGTTCCATTTCACGAAAGACTTTTAAGTTTTCCGAAACTCACACACATTGTTCCAAACTTGTGGGAACTTGTTCCTATTTTGTACTAATTGCCTTGCCTTGGTAGTATAAACCCAATTCTAACTTTTCTCGTTTGGCCACTGTTCAGTGCTTTTGCTGTCTCTCACGTGTGTTTTTATTATTCTATTCCTAATTGTTTCCATTTACACCTCTCGCGTGCTGTACTTGTCCAGGTATTAACACACTCGTGCTTGAAAAAGTCTCTCCATATCTTTTTGCGACTTCTCACTTTGGTATTCTGGGTTCCCATGTTGATCTTGTATAAGCCGTTCTGTTTTCTTGCTATTTCAATACACGACCTCTCCATGGCATTGCAGTGGCTGCTGGAAGGAAGAATTCCAGATATTGTGTGACTAAATGATAATTTCGCAAATCCCACTCCTGACACCAGTGTGACAAAATGACAAAGTCCAGTTCAAGCAGTGGTAGCACACCTGTTTCTCGTGCGGAGGACCCTGGTTCGATCTCCGTTACCGGCGTGGGGATTTTCCTTCGCTAGAAGGTCTGGTAGGGGTGCACTCAGCCTCGGTAGGTCCCGGTGGGGCCAATTGAGGAGCTACTTAATGAAGAATTAGCGACCTAGGTCGTGAAGGCCACATAGCTGGCCGAGAGGGCTCGGGGCACTCACCACGCCCCACCCTCCAGTACTTCACCCCACTCATGACGCCTATAGCGGGTAGAGCTGGATGGCGCAGCGGCCGGGCGGTAAGCCTTGGCCTTTCATGGGCTACTGCACTGGGAATTTCCTACTTTTATTTTCTTCCAAAACTGAATGCACAAGAGCGAACTTCTCTTTGTTAACACAGTCTGTAGACCCTAGTGATATTGCAACTCACAACTGCGCTTTTCTTGTAACCTTGATTCACTCCATTCAGTACTCTTATTTACTTTCTCTGTCTCTCAAACAGCTAACGTTGACGATCCAATTACTCGACACTCATTAACTGCTTCGCTATCTTCCTTTGGAGGCAACACACAGACTAAATTGCCTCTCTCCACACTCTCGTTGCCTCGCCTCCTTAAATAACGAGGATGACGTAACACAGACGTTTCTTGAACAAATACGCTGTCCACGGGACAGCTCTCAAATAATCTAGAAAACCCATTTTGCTTCTGTCACTTTGTTGTTACCTGTTCACAAACAGTCGCGCGAGGCAGCCGTAGTTTGAACGTCTTTGATGCATGTCCCTACTGTGCTGTGAGGCAGCCCTGCCCCGAGCCTTTGTTGTGTTGCCCCTGCTGTCAGCCGACGTCACAAAAGCGTTATAGAATTATAAGTAACAACATTGTTTTCTACATGTGCAACAGTTGAACCATAAGGATTACTGTAGTATAAATCGCAAGTCGAAATATCTCTTGTAGCAAAATTCCTTGCTCTGTAAAACTTACCCAAGTTTTTCATAGCTTTGCAAATAGACTTCTTATATCGAAAGAAGTGTATTTGTAGAGTGTTGTAGTCCACGTTCAGCATGAAAACGGAAGTTACGTCCTAAAGACCAGAAATTTGAAAGGGATATATGAATATTGGAGAGGTTAAGTTAGACGACCCAAAGAAATGCTACAAAAATAAACAAAGTCTACGAGTAAAATCCACAATAAGAGCACTCCCTGTTGCACACATAGAGAAGAATGGTCAGCTCATTATGGAACACAGCCCGAAGCTTTGTTGTTCCCCACTTTGTGTGGATTGTTGGCACAGTAACATGGCTGTTGTGTGTTGTGCTACTGAATGAGTAATGTGCTGGCTCCACTCGTCCAGGTGATCCGTTTGCATAGTGAATCGACTGCCCTTAGTTCACTCACACCCCCCCCCCACCCCCCTCTATCCGCTCCAGATAATACCGCCATGTACTTCACATTTACATTCCTGCTGCATTTGCTCTGCTATTATACACAAACGGGCCTGAAATGTAATAAGTAACATTTGCAGCAATTATCTTATTGCTTATTTACTTGTAGGTACAAGGGGAATGTGGCTTTGAGCGCTAGTCAAATCTTTTAAAGCTTTGAGATTACGATGTGCATGGCTTTCCATTTGTGGAAAGTATAAGTATTACAAAACACGTACAAATAACAAGGAATATCTCTGAAATGGTTCACTCCACAAAAGAATTCCTTTGGTCATAAATTGTGTTTCAACAAAATCTAAATTTCTTGTATAGTAAGACTTGGCTTCTCTCTTACACTTTACGAGTTATGCAAAAGTCATCCAGAGTCAGCAGGACTACCTGGCTATGCCCAGAAAATTCAAAATACACATTTCATTTCCAATAAAATATCTTAAACATTTTAATAAAAATCATTAGAACCATTTTTGAGAAAATAAAATTCTGGAAAAAATGTCCATGTAAGGGGCAATTTAGGGTAAGGAATTTTCTTGAAAATCTTCTTGTTTCTTCCTTCAAAGATATTAAATTTAAATACCAAATGTGGTTTTCAACAGATTTTTCCTTTTTGAGTTGTGCTATTCACAAACACGCACACACACACACTGTCACGGATCTTTTTCTATAAACGCTTTTTTTTTTTTTTAAATTCAGGGGGCCTCAAACGTATTTCCGGTGAAATCTTGAGATCGAAGTTTTAGGTGGAGTACAATACTTCCTCTACTTCTTCGTCAGTGCAAGCAGACTATTCTGGAAGTTTCGCTTCTTCTCGCCTACAGAACATTCTGGAATGTTCCCTGAAAATGTCTAGCAGCGACATAAGCCAACGTATTCACCGATTACTTAATACGTTTCCGACACATCAAGTGTTATTCTACAACGAGTTTGTGAGAACTACGCGCCGCCACCGCGAAAGATTAGAGACTCTCATGTTCGATTCCCTAGCAATTCCCTTCATCCTAAGAAGTCTGCTTCACAGGTGTTGAATTAGGGACTACTTCACGAAGAATTAGCTGAAGTGAGCGAAAATTCAACTATGTCACATTACCGAAGTGCCAGCGTGGATTATTAGTAAAGTTACAGTGAAAAATGGCCAAAGTCACAACCAATGTGACCCCCAACAGATATAGGTGTGTGTATTATTTTTTTCTCCACTTTTATTTCGACCAGTGCTGCTCTCTAAATAACATTTTCTGATATATTGAAGAATAAAACTTTGATGGTTTAAACATAACACCTACTTATATTGATCTACTTTGGTAGTAATAGATCGGTTAGTTATTTTAAAACATTTACTTACAAAGTTTAATAAAAAACGATTAATTAGGAAATATGTCTTTATTAATAGATTGTGTCTTTTCCTCTGTTACTTTTAGATCGTTTTAACTATGTAGTCATATCACGACGTATCTGTTAGGCGATTCTCGTAGAACGGGGTGTAAAGGACAGATATTCCTCCAAGTCTCATTCCTATACGAGTCCACAGAGGGAGCAGTGCAGGCCAACTGCACCTCTGCTTCTGTGACGGGCAGATGGCGTTAAGGGGCCATCCAGTCTATCTGCTTTCATTATCTGTCGATAGATGGCCCAGTATGCACTAATACCATCTATTTTTCATTTATACTATTGTTAGGGACTTAAGATGTAACTTTGGGTCGTGGTATTAAATATCCAATCCAGTATTTATCTTGGCGACTAAGGGAAGTCATGAAAAAAACCCAGTAGATAGGTTGAACCATAGAATTCGAACCGAAACCTCCCGAATGCGGGCCACAGACGTTATTACTTTGGCATTAGTGCTTCATTATTGTACTGAAATAAATGCATAAACATAGAAAGTAACAGTACTCTCATAGTTAAAGAACGCAATATTTAGAATTTCCTTTAGCTGCAAAGTATTGTATTGCAACTAAGTGTTTGACGACTATGGCGCTCGCGTTCAAAGTCGCACTTGGAATGGATAACCAGGTAACCCAATTTCAGCATTATAAAAGCTGTAATGTGATTAAAATAGCCCGGACCGCTTTTGTTGTTGTAGCGAGTAAATGTAGGGAATTATGTACACAGCGTGTAGCGGTAGATGCACGTGTTTAAATACTTCATTTGATTTCCTGCTCGTAAATCAATGTCTAGGGAGAGGGTTAAAAATATTCTCCGTGCAAAGTGCTACTGGGTTATGGTCGATCGATGCGAGCCAGGGCGCTGGTATTGCGTCTGGTTTAAGGTTCCTATACCCTTTCCTCTATGAAAATAAAGCGTATTTGCTAAGTAAAGAGGCATTTTATTCATGAAATTGGCATAAGCGCTACGAAGATATATGTAGTGTGTTCAGAAATTCCCCGTTACGATTCCTGAGAGTTGTGTGTAGTCAAATCTTCATAACCCGGGTCCAAACTGTACAATTGATTTATAATTTCACTGCAATGTTTACTTTCTCTACTATGTGTAGTAAATAGCAATATTTGAGTGTTAAAGAGGGGCAAAGTCCGCGTATAGCGGAAGGTGGTAAATGCAACATGTCCTCTTTCACAAATTTCGAACCTCGGAGATCTAGATGAACAGAACGCTGACTGCTTGCAGCATAAGATATTTAAGTCACTCCGGTAGGGTGCAAATTGCAATTTTTTTCTTTTTTGCACATTTGTTATTTGAAGCCTCCTCTTCAACTTTGAAGGTTAGAGACCAACGTAAGGCAAGAAAGGTATTACTTTGCACTTTCTCTATAATTTCATTATGAAGCACTAAGTGTGGATGTTGACAAATTGTGAAAGAATTATTAAGATTTATGTGAATTATTTCCAATTATTTCTGTTAAATTGCTCTTAAGTTTTCTAAGAACAAGTCTACAAAATGTCATAGTTCTACTCCAAGTAAATCCTGAGAAAAGGTACACTTTATATCTAGAATTTAATATTACTAAGCTATGTAACAAATAAGTTTGTTACAAATGTTGGGGGCAACGGTTTGGAGCAGTGTAGAAATTTACTGTCTCACCTTGTACATTTTCGGACTAATAATTAAAGCTGATAATGAACTCCATTTGTTGTCAATGTATTGCTGATGTTTCTTAATCTCAGGGTATGCGCAAGTTTTGTGAAAGATGATTCTGGATTCTAACTTCAACACATTTTAATGATGTATTACTTTGTACACGGTTGTGATGAGATATGCCGACCACTATTTGTTCTTAGAGCTACAGTTTCGCAATGCACTGATGATATCTATATACATATACATTGTGATAAACCTTTTAATTTATCCGTTGATTTTCCAAGTTTTAAACGGCTTGTCTCTCTTGCGGGCGCTGATTGTTTCTCGCTATTTTCGATTTCAAGCTTATCCTTTATTTTAATATTTTTCTGTTTATATTTACTTGTAGTAATTTAAAACAATCACAATATTATTTATTGTTAAATGCCTTATTCCCTTTTAATCATTAATAACCTTTTTTAAATTAATTAGGACTACCGTATCAAATACATTTCAGAATCAGGTAGGACGTTCCGGAGGTCCTAAACTACCAGATTGTGGTCATGATTGAGGGGGGATTACCTGACACATCGCGTCTCTGAACTGGTCACATTCGCCAGTGAGTCATTTTGTAACTGGTTTAAAATCAGACATCGGCTAATTAGGTAAACATGATTTCAAACTGAACCTCAAAAAATGTGAGATATTGATGCTACCATCTAAGTCAAATTATTTGGTGGCATAGGTTTTTTTTCTGAGCTGTGTTGAGTCTTTGAAATGTAAATTTATACTGCATACGTTGTAGCAATAAAAATGTTAATGCCAGGGCAGAAAAAGGGGCGGACTCATTCAACCGGCTCTTGGAATAAGAATGGAGAAAGAAAGACACTTGGAAAAATGTTTGTGCCAAAGCAATCCCACTTTTAATAGCGCTTTTATAACTTGGAGCTTCGCTAAGGGATTATGCTTCATAACGAAGCTACGGTTTTCTGTCAGTTGCGTAATCTTCCCTGAGACCTTCATTTAATTACACATTCTGAAAATGCAAACAAGCCCTTCCTCTCAGTGTCGCTGGCTCAGAGCTTCCTTCAAACATGAGCATGTACAATACGCTCTCTGGGAGCAAAATCAGAACACGCAATCATTTCTTCTTGCTGTTCTTTTTGTTCTTGTTTACTTTCTTCTGCTTTCTTTCATTTACTTCATTCTTTATTCGTTTAATTTACTCCTACTGTTTACTCTTTTATATTTTCTTTTCTTTGTAGCTTCCTTCTTTTATATTTTCTCCCCTGCTTTTTGAAGTTCTCCTTCGGTTGCTTTGTGCCTTCTGTAGCCCATCACCACTGCTGCCGCTCAATTCTTCTTTCAGCAAATATTTCTTCTCAGCACTCTCCCCTCTTATTTTCTGTAAGGGAGGAGTTCTCAACAGGTGGGTCGCGACCCATAGGTCAAGATCAATTGAACGTTGTCAACTTTATACACTTTTCTCTTTCCTTACTTATATTGCAGCCTAACGAGCTTAAACGGAATGTGTTCAATTACAATTTATTAATATCTAGAATTAATGCGCAAGATATTTTTCACCTGAATCCCATAATTCTGGCTTTCTTATCTCATTATTGAAGTTATACTTCCCATATGATTGATTTAAGCCATAGGTTGCTTGTTGCAGCCCATTCTAAATTTTTGTTGTGTAGTGACAACCATCTGCAAACAGTATTTTTACATCCACTTTCAGATATTATAGTCTTATACCTGTATTTACTTCTACTTTTCATTGTCCTTGTGCTTAAAGAGTGTTAAGGGTATAGACACAGACATTTTGATAAACAGTACCTTAAGATATATTCACTTAGAAGTGTCAGTTATTATTTTCTCTTCGTATATCAGCTTTTTCCACAAATTTCATTAGTACGCGGAACCACACATGGGCAAAATTGTCTTCCTAATTTTTAACTTGACTGTAATTTTTCATGTGTCTTATTACATTTACAGTTTCCTAAAGTTACTAATTTCAGAGTTTAATCTATATTGTTATACCTTTTTGCGTATCACTGAGTTTTGATTCAGTGTGTAGAGTTTACAGAAGGTACTATATTCAGAATTTATTGAAACTGTTATATACTTGTATGTGTGTTAAAATTTACACTTGTCTACATGTTATTTGTCTTAAACATACAACTCGGCACTTCATAAATATATATGTGCTTGGACACGTAGTGAAGCTTCATAAGGTGCCATGATGCCGGCGCGCAGCCAGCAGACGCTCAACGTCAAGCTACCTCACGTCACTGCTGGTAAACACATGATCCAATGACAACGGAGCGGTCAGAACAAAGACGACAATGAGTGCAGCAGAGTAAAGCATTTCTAGAGTGTTCTAGAAACTTTCGAATTCTGGGCTTGTTTACGAAAACTTCGAGAGAAGGTGAATTCGGAGAAAAATCCGTACTACGTCATTCTTGCCTAAGTGAATGCGGCAAGACAGAGGAATTATTCGTTATCATTAAGCGTTGAACCAGACAGCTGTTATGTTTAGTTGTGTGGTTACAGTCAGTGTCAGAGTCAGGTGGAAAAGTTTCTGGCGAGTGAATCAAAAGAAAGTTGTTTGTGTGAATAGTAAAGCAATATTACCGTTTTTTTCCAAGCATACGATCAGGCAGAACAGCTTTGAGTTGCAAAGCCAGGACGAATGGTAAGCTCTGTTAACCATAAAACAGAACTGTGTTTTTGTGATTCAGTTTCAGAAGAGAAAGAGGACAGGGAAAAAAGAGTTACTGGACTCCGTCATTTCTCACACTGGTATCAGAGTGGGATTTATGAAACTGTCATTTATACATAGGCCAAGGTCATGCACATTTTAGGATTTCTTTATCCGTCCAATACTTTCTCTCCTCCTGAAGTAATTGTAAATAGGCGTGTACTGTAAAACCGTTTGTAATAATCCATTGTAAACGAACAGCTACTTTAAATATTGAAATTGTCTACATTTACTGCGTGGATTAATTGTGGCGTAGTGCAACCAGACATGTATATTGTCGTTAAAGAATGATTATTTTAATTGGTAAATTTTTAGTGCCGAAGTATAACGTCTGTGGCCAACATTTGGGAGGTCTCGTGTTCAAATTCTATGGGCCCACCATCCTGATTGGGTATTTTTTCGTGGCTTTCCTCAGTCACCAAGGTATGCGTCGGTTTGGATATTTAATACCATGATGCAAAGTTTCTTCTAAAGAATAGTACATAGTAAAAATTAAAAATAGATGATGATGGCGAATCATGTACCATCTATTCTCTGACAATGAAAGGATAGACTGAATTGCACGCTAATGCCATCTGCCCGTCACAGAGGCGACGCTACAGTTGCACTACGCTGCTACCTCTGTGGACTCAATGACGAAACAAGATGTTATGGTATGGGCATGAGACATACTGTTCTGTGAAATTTGTAGCATTGCTGTTGAGAAACTGTTCCAAGAGGTGAAAAACCACCAATATGACCTTCGGTGTTAAAGGCGGTATATAAATGGAACGTTAAAAATTACCAAATTTAAAGGAAAACTTGTTTAATTTCTCTGTTTTCTTGATTTACGGAGAACAAGAAAACCAATATCTAGCACGATATCCAAAATGGGGTTAACGGACTCAGTCTGTTCTCGCATCGTCCTGTGTGAGGGTGTTAAAAGGATCTCTGGTCGTATTTGAAGTGGATTATCAGCACCAACAATGTTGGAGAGCTCGAGATGTTCGCATGGAAATCTCTGGGGGAGTAAAAACATAAGCTTCTCTAGTTCACCAAGTGCTGCTTGCTGTGTCTCTGCACCCTCGGTCCTTGATCCCTCATGGTGAGTTCAGTTTTACATGTTCGTCGACACCCACCACTGGACCAAGCCACAATCCTACATCACCTTGCATATCGATTCTCTTCCACTTGAAAGCCGAACAATAGTTGAGCAACAATTTAAAGTAACGTCAGAATGAATATGGTCTTTATGATTGAAATTATATCCTGAATATCAGTCTTTCTTTTCATCAACCTTGTCAAACGAGATATCATCTATTTTGTGTACAATTAAGGCACTTGAATGTCTAGGCAATAACAAATTTGTGCTGTAGAAACATTCAAAGTGCGAAGAATATTGCCAAGCTTCAAAATATATCTACAAAAACGACGAGCAATGATAAATGGAGTTTCAAGCTAAAACGGAGTGAAGAGTTTGGGCGATATAGGATCTCCTTGTCGCACTCCTCGGTATTCCGTATAGACTGAAGACTTGCCGAATTGAGAGTATTGTCGAATCCAGATGTCTGTTATACACACGTACGCGCGCGCGCACACACACACACACACACATACACACACACACACACACACACACACACACACACACACAGACACAGACACAGACACAGACACAGACACAAACACAGACACACACACACACACACAGACACAGAGTAAGGCAATGAAGTGCGTGTCAGAGTTAAAAGGGGACAGAACAGCTGGATTCACAGTCAGGACGAGTTTTAAATTGTATTAATGATAAAAAAAGAGAACTGTGTTTTCGTGATTCAGTTTTAGAAGAGAATTGAATTGACATTAAAAGTAACTGTTGTCATTTTTCACAATATGGATTTAGGCTTAAAGTAGAGTGTGAAAATTTGTTAAAAATATTCCAGAAAGCAAGGAATAAAATAAAATTTCCAGTTATGATTTACGGGAAATCACTGAGGAAACTTGGAGTATGAGCTACGAGAATATACTGTCGACGCATTTAGTAGTTTCCGTATTAGTACCTGCATATTCATTTCACCATAAATTGGTAATAACAATTCATATTTAAGAGGTGGAATCAGGACTGAAGAATTCAATACCACAGCCGGGATTTGAACCACGGATCTTTCGCTTGTGCCTTTAAAAACATAGCAGTAAGTTTGTTGGTATAGATAAATAATAATAATAATAATAATAATAATAATAATAATAATAATAATAATAATAATAATAATAATAATAATAATAATAATAATAATAATAATAATAATAATAATAATAATAATAATAATAATAATAATAATAATAATAATAATAATAATTAATGTTTAAGTTTTGCACAAGCCATCCCATCTACTGAAGTTACATATTCACTCTCTCACAGAGACACACAGATGCAAATGCACAAATGCGCAAGTACAGAAAACAAATTTAGTAAAATGCCAGGGTATCATCATTATTTACCGAGGCCTAAGTAGTTTCCCATTCTTTCCCTTTCTTTACCCAACACCAACGACAGCTATCGGCTGGACATAGCTATAACCAATGACATGAAAGCGAGGTATTGATCATTCTGACAGCTCAGACCTTACTCAACTGTTGCTTGTTTCACACCGTGTTGTTTACATCAGAAACTACCCGTGGCCAGTTTATTGGTCTATGGAAACCTGGTAACAGAGTTTGACAAGTTTCAGAAGCTGCAAATTCACAGAATTGTAGTTAAATTTTAATGGCACTCAAGAAAAATAGTTGAATTGCATAAGTATTAGAAAAAAACCTTTCATTCAAAAGCAGAAAATGTATTATAATATAATGTAGTGGACAAATATTTCGATACGACTGTGAATTCCGGTGTGAATATAGGGAGGGTCTGTAGAAGGATTAAATATATGATGTTGCATTATGTGTACTGGAAAGATTAACACATTTTTGTGAGTATAAGGACAAATTTAAAGCTTTTCAAATAACACAGAATCGCTAAACTCAAGTGCTGCAACATAATTGATACACAAGACATTAAGGATTTGGAGATAAATCTAAAGAAAATAAAAACACGGCTTTCTTACGACACAAGGAGTATTTTACCCCTCTGCCACACTACCATCTTTGCTTGTTCTCATTACAGCGCCACGCCTCTAGCCGCGTATTGCATGTCATTGGTCAGTAGTTATACCTCATCCCTTGCGAGATCCCGAAAGATGATAGAGATGTTCCAAACAATGCACATTACTAAATTCATTTTCTGTACATATCTGAAACTCTTTTTTCGATTCACAGGGTTGCAAAAGATGTATTTCCGGTGAATTGTTGGCATCCAAATTTTGAGTGCAACATGATACATCCCGTATTTATAAACACGGTAAAAATATACCATCAGCAAAGCCTGTGCCTTGGAAGTAAGGAAAATAAAGAAGTGGAACCTTGAAAATGGTTTGTAAGCCTGATGATGTTTCAAGATTATTATTTTGCGTGAGCAATATTCCATATCGTACATTAATATTCCAGAGATAATTAGTTTTCGCGAAGAGCGGTACCTACTAAAGTATGTTTGCATGTTAGAGGGTAATCGGCTTAGTAAAAGGAAACGGAAGCTTGGGGCGTACTTCCCCGCATTCGTTACTCAGCTTAGTCAAACTCGTCGCATTTCAATCTCTAAAACTCAACACACGCAATATTTCCAAGAGGCAGCACGTAGTTTAATATCTTTCCTTTAATGAAGTATTCAAAGAATCATAGAGAAATGAAACACTGAACAGGTACATTTGTAAGAAATGTTAATAATTTTATTAAGGTATAATCCTTCACCCCAAAACGAACTTCTGTCTCCATAACTCCTCCCTCTCTATACTCCTTTTCACCCGATACATCCAGCATTCCCTAGATTCCCTTCTTCTCCCTTCTTTCCAATTTAGAATTTTATTGGGTATTCGGTCCTCTGACATTCTAACTACGAGTCCATACCGTTCCAGGCGTCTTTCTTCTACAGTTTCCAAAATGTTTTTGTCAACTTGCATAGCTTCCCTTACGCTATTATTCCCAACTTTATCTTCCCTGGATTTTCGTGCTAAACGTCTCCAAAACTCCATTCCCAATTTCGATAATTTGTTTGCTTGTTGTCTACTTATGGTTCAAGTTTCAGCTCCGTATAATGTACTTTGGAATGGTACCAGATATACTAGTTTTCTTAATTCTATGTAAAATATTTTACTCCATAAAATAATAACAAATTTTTAAATCACGGTTTATGACATTGGGTAGAGCAAATGATTTCGATGTAACATTAGTTTATTTTATGTTACTTCGAAGACAGTGGTAAACATGGTTAGTGCTAAATATTGTGGCAAATGGTACTTTCACTTATTATTTCTGCCACTTAAGATTGAATCAGTAAAAGACAGTTCTTCTCTATAGTTGACAAAATCTATAACTCGTCGTGCCTTGCAATCCACAGCTGTGCTGTCCGATCGTAACCTTGAAACGTTGAAAAATACTTTCTATTTCGCAAACAACTGCTTCACCCAACAAACAACTCTGGTCTGAGACTGTGTCTTAAACTCTAAATTTGTCAACGCTAACTCCACACAACACCCACTTAAAAATATTTTAAGTCTCCTCTGTCCGGCTCTCTCGCCTTTATAGTCTAGGCCGAGTGCCAGCGAATTCTCTGGGAAATACACCTTTTCTCGACGCTTTTCACACACAAGTCCAAGTTTTCTCGAACAATCTAGAGTCGATTTCTTCTGCCACGCTCTTGATAGTATTTTTCTGTCGTCGGGCCGCGGATTTACAGCAGTGTGTGAGGTAGCTTGACCTCGAGCGACCGATGTCGCACTTTATTAATTGGTACGGTCACACTTCACCCTTTATTTTTTCTAATATGCCATTATTCGTAAAGAAATGGTTGCAATGTACCCATATTTTATGTCATATTACAAGAAGAGCTCTCTAAAGTTAAAACAAACACATTTTCTTTCTCGTCTTTAATTTATTTCTTGCCACGAAGATGCAAGTCTTTTTGCTCCGTGGAATTACTCTGTAGCATTACCTCTTTTCTTTCTTTCTTTTAGTTATAAACCCTGGCGATCGTGATTTGAATACCGTATTTCAGATAATGAAAACGTAGTAAAAAGTCATGTAGCCTTATCACATCGTTTTCAGTGCTCGGAGAATGCAAGCACGTCAACTTTTCTTTTATTTCTTTTGTTTGCTTCTGCTCATTGATTCAAAGCGCACGAAGTGGTTGGTGAATTATTCATAAGTCTGTAGAAACTTTGGTGCAGAGCATCAGCCATGACCTTGTCTGCCGTGTTGCATATCAGCCCCTCATTTCCGGACGTTCATCAGACAACCCTTTCCTTATTACCGTTCTCGGAGCTGGTGAACTTCCAAGTTGTGGTATCCTTTTAGCTCCAGTAGTTTCAGAGTAATTACTTCTCTCTGCAAATAATGCGCAGTATATGTGCATGGGACATTTAAACATTAGCAGCAGCAATTAGTTGGGGGTATTACCCATAAATAGCTTTGTTCTTCTCTTTGTTAGGCCTAATCGCCTGTTGTAGGCATGAGTCAATCCATCTTCCCATTTCTGTTTTGGTCAACCCGGACTTCCTCCTTCCGAAACTTTGCCTCCAACTATTTTCACTAATCGTTCATCTGACTTCCTGGATAGATGTGCATTCCATACCATCTTTCTTCTTTCTTACATGATTTCTTTATGTCTTACTTTATGGTACATTGTCTTTCCAGCTATCTTCCATAACTCTCATTTCCGTTGCTTCCATCATTCGTCGTGTTCTTCTGGTATCTACTCTTGTTTCTAATGTATGTTATCACTCGTGGAACTACTGCTTTGTAAATTTTGAATTTTGTTTCTTTTCTCATATATTTATTTCTCTATACTAGCTCACCAATACATCCAGATATTTTTATTGGTTTTACAGATTGATTGTTAATTTCTTGGGATAGAATTCCTCCATTAACACCCAGATAATTGATGTGCATTATCTTTGCTATTATGTTGTTTTCAATTATTTATAATTTACATCTCAACAACTCTTTACTAACCGTTAATACTTTTGTTTTATTGACTGAGATTTTCATATTCAACGTTTTAAATGTTTCATAAAACTCGTACAAAAGTCTCCGTTTTTGCCACAAGAACATAATTTGCCTGACATATAGTACTAATTTTTTTACCTACAGTGTATCCCATTTCTTCTCTGCTGAATAGGAATGGGCTTACAGAATCGCCCTGTCTTACCCTTATTTTTTGGGATTTTCCCTGTTAATTGGTAAATAAAGTAAGGTGGTAAAATATAAAAAAGCAATATTTATATTTGTGGTATTTGAATTGAGAGGAAGAATCCTCATTTATATATAAAGTAGACGAATATTCGTTATGGAAGATAAGCTAATAAAAATTATTTTCAGACCCATTACCTTTATTAGTTGTGGGGGAAAAGGCTACTTGTGCTCTATTTCTAGATAAGCCTGTAAGTGCTTCCGCACCGGATATGAACCAGTACAGTACTACCCCCCCCCCCCCCCCAAAAAAAAAAAAAACCACCGGAAGATCGAGATTCATACCTCACTTTTACAATAACGCAGAATCAGATTCAGATTTGTTTATTAACCAATTGTGTCTGGTGCTGGTACAACGGGCCCAGCTAACAGACTAACATTATCATTTTTATATACAATTGTTTGGTTTGCACGCTATATACAGTGGTTTTTCTAGGAAACCCATACAGTGGCCGTCTTTGGGCCACCGAGAACAGTTCCCTCTTGTAATGTCTTGGGTTTTTAGTTTATAGTGTTTTTGCTATTGTTTTTTGTTTATATACATATTTACACTTTGTTTCTTTATTTACACGCATTCACTCCCGCTTTCACTCTGGCATATCGTGAGATATGCCCTCACACGCATACACACACGCACATTAAAAACACTATTTACACACGCTATTTACACATTTCCGCGGTTTTCCTGGGCGGGCAGGTTGCAGCTCCTGACTGGTTCCCTGGGGTGCAGGCCTCTCAGGTAGCGTGTGTGCGGCCTGGGGCCCTTGTTTGCGTGGACGCACATCAGTCGGTGAGCCGAGTGACGTCTAAAATATCTTAATTCTTGCGTGTTTTCGATGTTTCGGCTCACCTTTGCCGATATTGGCAATGACGTAATTGTCGTGGTTTCTGATGCGCGCCCACGCCACGGTGGCTCTTCTCGTTATTGCCTCGGGAATGGATGGGATCTGGGTTTCCTGGTGAAGGGTTTGATTAGTGGTTAGGAGAGGAGCAGAGAGGATTTTTCGAAGGGAGAGGTTTTGGAGGGCTTGGAGCTGTTTCAGGGCGGTTTTCGAGGCGTTTGCCCAGGCCACACACGCGTAGCAATAACGCATGCCACTCTTGCAAAGATCTCTTTAGAAGGCTGAAGATATTAATCCTGGCCACATGTGAAATTTAAAAAAAAAAAAAAAAAAAATTGTCACCTTTTATCCATCTTTTTTTTAAATTCTAATAATGAAGGTATTACTTAGAATTAAAATTACTATTGAGTTATAAAATTTAATCTTGAAGAGTGAAGAAAACCGAAACATTTGAAAATTTTGTAAGCTATAGGACAGCAAGACAACTAGCGACATCTATCGGCAAAAAGTGAACTAACTGGAAAAGAAACGTAGTCAGACGACAGCTAAAGACCGCCAGAACGTAGCAAGTGAGGTTGGAAGCAACAAATCAGCCAGATGGGTCCTAGACCACCTACGATAGAAACACAAAATTAGGGACTACCACAGCCATCTGAAACACAATATAACAAATGACGAGTAACAAGTCCGGTCGAAACAGTAACTCAGAAAACAAACAGGCAATCCGAGTGATCATAAGCGACGAAGATTTCTCAGAAAAGAGCGGAGGTATAAAAGAAACGTTAACAGATATCCTGACGGAAATCAAGGAAATAAGAAAACAGAATGAGGACTTTACGGAAGAAACCAGGAAGGACATTAACGATCTAAAACGAGAACTTAGAAGAAACACCCACAGACTTTGATGCGGAACCGAACAACAGAAAAGATCACAAGATGAAGGCAATTCTCAGGAAAAATAGTGTACAAAGAAGACTATAGCAGAGCAACATATACGGACAAGGACAGGTCGGGCGGAGGCCTCGTTAAAGATACAAACGAAGACCATAGAAGACAAAACTGCTGTCGTGAAAAACAAAAACAAAGTAAAAGGTGAAAACTGCTACATAGATTCTGATCTGACCAAGCAAGAAACTGAGATACAACAAGCACTCAGACACCGTGCAAGAGAGAGAGAAGGGTAATACGGTCCAAGTCGGGCATCAAAAGCTGATGATAATCCATGGGTAAAATGGCAAGTCTCCCTCAACAGCAAAACAACTTACAAATTATATATCTGAACATCGCATTTTATTATCTTTTCATATAATGTGGTACAAATTATAATGTATACTGTACTCATCTGTCTAGTAAGATAATCCTAATAAACACCATGTATATTTAGGTTAAATGAAACTGAAATGCGTGAAAGTTACACAAATAGTAAACAATCAACATCATTGCCGATGAGCAATTGTTCCAAAGGAAATAGCTGCCACTCTGAGACGTTAAGGACAAAAAAACTTGGAACATTATAAAAATTATAGTATAGATTCCCAAAAGATCAAAATCTTAAGATAATACTCCTCAACAGGACATCAGAACCCAAGCAAGAACACCAGAATAAGCTCCTTAAAGTAAAAAGTTCAAGTTCTGGAGCTCCGATTGGTGATGGGTACATAAGGTTCCAATTTAGCAGTTGACTGCAGCTCTGCGTGATATTCTTCTCTACTTTGCCTTTAGCCTTAAAATGGAAACTTTATGACAGGAGTCCGAAAATAACTTATGGTTTAACTTTTAAAAGTCTTATTTTCCGCTCAGACGCTTCTAGAAAAGTTTTAAATACTTATCTGCATTGAGAGCTTGTCGACCGCGCTGGGGCCTGCCTATTCTTAAATTTCCGTAAAGTTCTCTTTGCTGTTAATATCGCGCACTACGAGAGATTATTAATTTAAATGCTTTGAGCGGCTTTTATTTCAGAGAAAAGTTAGGTTTATGCTGAGAGATCCTGTTCCTTCAACTTTGAAGGAGCATAAAGTTTCACTTCAACGTCAGCAATTATTTCGTTCATAAAGTGTGAGATGAGGTGCTTTCTTCCCCTGATTCAGTAGAAGGCGTTATAATGAAATGTAGAGTATGTTTACAGCCTTACTTGCATGTCTACTTTACAATTCACCATGCATCTCATTTTCAAAGTTTTTAGTGACAATTTCAGAAATCAAACTATTGTGAAATGTATAATAAAACTGATAGGACATATTTTTAAAGGTCATTAATATCCTTAAGTGTGTTTGGATTTATTAGTCTGGGTTTGACATTTTGGTTCAAGCTTAACATTGCTAAGATCCAGGATATGCTTATCCTTTGTTTTTTTACTGAGTTCTCATTGGCTATTTATGGTTAGACCACGCGTGCATTCAAACAATGTGGATTTTCGTCTGAGGGAAAATATCAGTAACTTCAGTTCAATATAAGGAATGCGTTTTGGTCCAAACCATATAGTGGGAAGATAGTTCACATGAAAACCTGACAGATGGCGTCAATATTATAAATTGTGTATCGGGGAAGGTTAGACCACTGTTGCTCTGACCCCCCTCAATTGTAACAATGTATGTGTGTGTGTATGTGTGAGAGAGAGAGAGAGAGAGAGAGAGAGAGAGAGAGAGAGACAGAAAGAGAGGGTACATATCACAAATGGGATTTAAAACAAATAGTGAATCGACTTCTAAAAGCATATTTAATCCCATTTTGTGACACATTCCAATTAATTATTTTAGGTGCATCCTTTTACACACTTGCAAACGCTTTTATTTATTTCGATGGGTTTTTTAAAATTTGACATTTGCTCAACGTCCTAGTATGAATTGCATATGATTCTATTTATTTTTAGAATTCAGAAACGGTGATGTATTCAGATATAAGCAAAATTGCTAACTGTACTTATTTAAGTTTTTCTAAAAACTACCTATAATTGTTAGGGTATCACAAGTGTTATTTAGAGCAACAATAAATAAAAATAATTACTTTTAAGTTGTATTGGAAAAATTATATTGTGACAAAATTATAAAATGGGTCTGGTTACTTTTCTATCGTCCTATTGTCTTCTAAAATTTTATAACAAGTACACAGATTTCTTCTCGTCTTTAACACTAGTCTTTCGTGCAATCATAACTCATAACCGTTTACTTATCGTAACCTTGCTCAGTCCTTTTAGTGTCTTTCTTCACCTTCTCTGTCTCTCATACACTAACGACGACTTCACAATCACTCAACGCCCGTTGAAACCTCTTACAACGTACCGACACACGTGCAACCGCCTGCTTATATAAGGGGACGATGTCACGCACACCTTTCTCGACTTCCACACACACGCTGCCAAAGACATAGCCAGATCTTTCTCGAAATTCCGTAGAAAACCCCTTTTGTGTAGCCGCTTCGATTGTTGTCAGTCACGTGTTAGTGTGAGTGGTGAAAAGAAGCTTAGCCCCGTCCGTCCTTTGTTGAGTACCAAGCCTGGCGTCACAATATTTATGTATTATATTTTTAGAGCTACTGATTTTTTAAATAGAACTTCTCAAATAATTTCTAGTGATTGATTGATTACACTGGTCCTTACTAAAGTGGTTTCGGGATAATCTTTCTGCAGGACGTTGGAATTTCACCGCAGGGTTGCCATAACTTTACTTATTCCGCACTTTATACAGTGCGGCAACTTAATTCCCTTTGTTATCGGTTTTCAAAGCATGAAGGATTACAAAAAGTCATCTCAATACAGTCTTTTTATATTGTTTTCAAATATTCCTAGGCAGTTGATTTAATTGCCATACTATACAGAAAACCGATAACAAAGCTTTTGACTGATTGAAACCTAGGCTAAATTCAGCACATAATAATTTCATGCCGAGCATTTGTAGCACAAAAAAGTCATGTTAAGCTTCAGCAAATGAATTTAACTAAGTTTAGAAATGTGATGTGCTATAATCCTCTTACATTGTCACAGGCTATAAGATTAACTCATCGAAAAATTAACTTCGGATAGAACTGAGAGCTTGCTAAAAGCATTGCAGTGAATTGAATAAATTAATTAATTTTGTTATTGAGCGTTTGAAAGATTCTCTTTTTTTTACAGTGATATTAGATTTCCTTTCAGTAAAGCTTTTGTTTGCCTGTATTCCGTTTCACTATGACTCCCACCATTAAAGGGGATGTTTAAATTGGTGCTGAAATGTAAAGGTTTTCAAACATGCTAAAAACCAAAAGGGCTACATGGTAAACCCTCTGGCATTTTACCGTAATGCATTTATTTTCTAAACTGTTTTGTAACAGAAGAGTATTGGAAACAAAATACTCTGCCTTATTGTACGCGATCCATCTACTCGGCGAAGCCTGAGGTTAATTCCGTGGCCTTATTCAAGGATTTATTATTATGTTGTTAAAAGGCATCTAATGTTTTAAGAGTTTTTTTTTGTTTTTTTTTGTTTTTTTGTTTTTTGTTTTTTGTTTTTTGTTTTTTTTCTTTTCTTTTTTTTGATCCTCAATTGTAAACATAACTATGAAAATGTAATGCGAAAGAACCCATAAATTTGCTCGCATTGTTGCGTTAACTCTGTGTTTCTTCCTTTCTCGGTTTCTCATTCTATTTCTTTCAGCTCCCTTCTAATTTTTTTTTTTTTTTTTTCTTTTTTTTTTTTTTTTTTTTTTTTTTTTTTTTTTTTTTTTTTTACTTTCTCTACTGTGTATAGTAAAGTAGAGGAAGTATTCTATTTCAGCCAAAAAATCGATGTTGAAATTTCACCGGAAATATATGTTTTGAGGCACACTGAATCCAAAACAAGCATTTTTAGACACACACGAACCTTTTTCTAAAAATGTCTTGCTGTTTTTGCATTCAAAGGGCTTCAAAACATATATTTCTGGTGAAATCTCGACATCGAATTTTTGGGTGGAATACAATACTTCCTCTACTATACGTAATAGAGAAAGTAAAAATTTCTACCACGCCTCTCTATGATGGCAGCAGACGGCAACGTGGCGCTAGGATGCCGAGAGGTTAAACTCCGCGCAGCCCGTTCGGAGGTTTTTTGTTCTCCCGGTATAATGATGAGCGTTTAATTCCTATTCGCCCATAAAATGTAGATAGAGGAACTAAAACGTTAAAACGTGTTTTTACTGAAATCTCGATATCGAATTTTTGGGTATAAAACTATGTACGTATTAGGGAAAGTAAAGAGGGTTAGAGAAAACAAATATAAGACCTCAGTGTTTCGTTAATACAGTTTAGGATATACGACGTGTCTTTAGTCCTTTAAACCCCTCTCTCCGCGCACTTCTTACACGGAATCAGTAGTATTGTTAATTTCTTTCGTTTACTTCTTCTCAGCTGCGGTGAAGCTTCTTTCCGCTTTCACGTTATGTTGTTCATTTGTCACCCTTCTTGCGCATTATGATCCCAGTGGGAAACAAACTCCTATAATTTCGACGGAGAATGAGGACATGGCACAGTTACCTAACACTTCTTAGGAGTGAGTCGATAGTTCCGTGGACAATAGCCATTGTTCATGGTCCGTGGACGACATTTTCCGGATGGAAGCCTCTTTTGTACAAATCCTTTCTTCTGAGAAATGAGCTACCAAATAGAAATCCCTACAACATCCCACAGTATTGTCATATCTCGTTGTTCCAGCAGAAAATAAAAGCAACGGTTCTTGGCCAGTTAAACGAAATAGCTTTTGTTGCAGTACATTCTTATGATGGAATACAAATAAAATATTACTTCTTTCGTTTAGCTTTAATCATATATTTGGCTAGAGTACAAACTGTATTGTATGCCAAGTATGTTTTGAGACCCCCTGAATCCTAAATAGTATTTTTAGAAAAAGGTCCGTGTGTGTGTGTGTGTGTGTGTGTGTGTGTGTGTGTGCGCGCGCGCGTGCGTGTGTGTGCGTGCGTGCGTGTGTGTGTGCGCGCGTGCGTGTGTGTTCGTTTTTCAGTTATGCTATCCACAGGCTGACAGTCATACACATACGGACTTTTTTTTTTATTATTATTCAGAGGGCCTCTATGTAGTAGAGAAAATGAAAATTAGTTTCTTTATACAATTCCAAGAAGCTAGCAGACGAGAGTAACGGCTGCAGTAGCTAGTTGCCCATTTGTGGAACACACACACGACTTTGATCTATGCCTAAGGGGACGCGAAATTCTTGTGGATGAAGTTGAAGAGAGATTAACCATCAGCGGCAAGTTTCACACACAGAGACGTTGTCTCCTGGCTTCTTACAACGGCGTGATTTAATTACTCTGGGCACGGAGGGTGGGTTGTTGTGGTGACTCTCTTGGGGCAGACAAAACACTGCAGCTAACTCAGCATCTTATGAGACTTGCCCTTGGATCGAACTTACACCACTACAAAAACCATAACTTCAACAAACTTCCTACTCAGAGTTCGGCTACTGGAGGGAGGCAAAAGGGAAGTATCGTTTTCAAGTGAAGAAGTCGTACAACCCCTTTGCGAACACTCCACATAGTGCAAGTAAACATTTTTACAATACCAGTTTTTTTTTAAATCAACAGTGATTTATTTCCAATTTTACTCTTCCGTCTTTTCAAGCCTTAAAGTATGGCACTTTCAAAGCCCCAACCCTTCCCGGTTCTGGGCCCAAATGATCTAGTTGTGGATGAGCCCTTAAACCTCACTCACTCACTCACTCACTCACTCACTCACTCACTCACTCACTCACTCACTCACTCACTCACTCACTCACTCACTCACTCACTCACTCACTCACTCACTCACTCACTCACTCACTCACTCACTCACTCACTCACTCACTCACTCACTCACTCACTCCTGGTGTATAATTCAAATAATTATCAACTACAAATAAGTTTCCTTTTCATCAGCTGTTGCATGTTTTGTTAAAATTAAAACCAAAGTTATTTAAAAAATATTGATTTGCTAATCCACCGATCAAAGGTACACCTGCACATAACGACAATATAGGTTTGAGATTTATTTACATGGCTCTCAAAAACGCTTTGATGGACACAGTCATGGCTGCTAAAACACGAATTTATGGATTTTTTTTATGTTAGAGCACCAAGCGTTGTGTTCAGATGACTTTCTCTACCCACTTCTAGAAATTATTCTTAGCAAGCTTACTTTTCCATGTACTTGGTGATGATCGATATAAATTTTTGCAAATATGGTATCATTATACATTTCGTTTCAGTTAAAACAGGGATAGAGGGATAATCGATACTTATATGTTAAAGGCTGTTTTCTGTAACTTAAAAATTCTGTACCCTTTCCATCATATTGCGAGAAATAAGTGACTAGCGACTTGAACATTTGAAACCAACATTAATAAATATTTCGAAATAGCTTAGCCACAAAAGATATTTGAAATAAATTTTGCTTTTTCAAGAGATCTATATTTTTTGTCTATCTCTTAACGTTTGCACGTACCTAATACAAAATTCCTTCCGAATGATATGAACTTCATACCCTATTCCCCACGCTATACATTTTATTTGTCATGTAACTGTATTAATTATAGATATGGTATTTTGATCATCATGTTTTTTGAGAAAATAGAAGCTAAAACATTTTCTATAACTAGTGTTCTCGGGGTGTGCTTGACCGGTGGCTGCTTGGCGAACCCTGGCTACTTCCTCTACTTGCTGTACAAGGTAAACTGTAGAGAAAGTTTTATAATTTTATCTTTGTTTAAAGTATAAATATGACTATCAGTAATGTGACTTCGGTAATCTACTGTAAATTGAAAAACCTGCAACTGTCCAAGTAATTCACTAACATTTTACAGGCATTTTTTATTTGGAACACCCTGCTACATTTTCCTTCTTTTACTTGCCGTTGTTTACAGCTATTCCTTTGTTTCCTATGGCGCAGTGTTTGATAGAGTGCATTGTCGATTCATTCTGATCGATACTGAAGTATTTGCCATTTGACTACGTCCTTGTCTCTTGTTCTTTAACGACAGAATCGCCCATTCTTCAAAACAAAAGTTGAGGAAGCTCCAAGTTCAGTCCTTTCCTTTGACACGCGCAAGTTCAAAGCGATGCGACGTTTTGCTAATGCTTTACAATTCCCTTAGATGTGCTCAAAGGTTCAACGTTTCTCCTCTTTGCCTTTGCAAGCAGTTCATTAAGGAATCATTATAAACTATAAAAAGAAATCTTTTCTGCGAATGCTGTTCCATAGGGGCTATTTGTTTTATTGTATTTCGCCTCATAACTTTAAAGGAATCTACAGACATAGGGATTGGAGGGGAGGTTGCTGACGTCATTTTCAAGATGGCACTTGAAGTACTCCTTCTTTCATTCAGTGACGGAATGTTAAGAATACCGAGTAGTGAACATGGTGGGAAAATATATTTTTATTTTCTCTAGTGTAAGTAGAGGAAGTATTGTATTCCACCCAAAAATTCGATGTCGAGATTTCACCGGAAATATATGATTTGAGGCCAGCTGAATCCAAAACAAAGTATTTTTAGAAAAAGGTCCGTGTGTGTGTGTGTGTGTGTGTGTGTGTGTGTGTGTGTCAGTCTGTGGACAGCATAGCTCAAAAACGAAAAGTAGGTTAGAAACCAAGCTTGGTATTTAAGTTCAATGTGTTTCAAGGATGCGAAATGAAAATTTTGAAGAAAATTGATCCACCCTAAACCACCCTTTACATGGAGAATTTTTCGAAAATTTTTATTTTCTTGAAAAAGGCTTTAATGATTTTCATTAAAACACCATGTTTTTTAGATTATTTTATGAGAAATGAAATGTATATCTTGAATTCTCTGATTATAGCCCATGAAGTCCTATTTACTCTGGATGACTTTTGCATAACTGGTAAACCGTAAGAGATGGACCAAATCTTACTGAAAAAAAAAGTAGATCTTGCTAAAACACATAATTAATGTCGAAATACATTTTTTCGTAGAGTGAATCATTTTGGAGATATTCCTTGTTATTTGTGCGAGTACTGGAGAAATTTGCCTACTTCTGTCAAATGGAACATCTTTTTCATTTTTTTATATTAACCCTGCAAAGAGAACGGGGTTTGAAAGCTTTAAAATAATTGACTATCACTCAAAGGCTACTGTATTCTCATTCTCCTTGTACAAGGAAATAATAAGATAATTTCTGCAAACGTTTATCTAACTGAGTTTGTAAGAATGGTTAGTACAAGAGTAGAGGAAGTCATGCGAGTGCAACACATAGATTTTTTGTTGTTGTAATGTTATTTTCCTCTGAATAAACTGGTGTGACGCAATAAAACTGTTTGTTTAATAAAATAAAAGCATGTTTCATTTTGATGGGCTGGTCTGTTTACATTAAGACAAAGGGCCCGCATGCATACACATCCACTGACTTACATATATATTAACGTTACGTAGAAGTGCTGAAACGGTTATTATTTATAACCTCAATGCTGTTCTAATGTTGCGAAATAATTGTTCAAAGCGTAGGTTTTTAAAAATCAACAGTTTCACCGGTCACAAACAAATGTGGGTTCAAACCCCACCGGGTGATGAATTTTTCGGCGGTAAAAATTCTTATCATGGCTTCCTTCAGAAAGGCAATAAAGCCTATTATTAGTTTTTCTCAATTTATTTCATTAGTATCATTTAGGAACAGTAAACAAAACAGTTAAATTATAAGTATTGGTATGCTGAAAAAACAAATGATGAATTACATCAATCGATTATTCTGCTCTATTAAATGCTCCTATTCAATTTTACTTCTTTAAGAATTGTTAAATTTCAATACTTGTAGTTTTTCATATAGAAAACAAAGAAAAGTTGTTTCTGCAAATTTCCATTCGCTTAGTCTCGATTGTAATCAGAAAACCACCATCAGATTTTTTCCATTTGCTCATATCCTTTCTCTTTTCCTTCCGTTTTGTGCTTTCTTCTATTATTTCCTTTTGTGTGAAAAGTTTTCTTACATCAAAACTTTACTGCAGTTCCGCTGGATTAAGTAGTTGTACGCCAGAATAGCTTTCTCCGAGTACACCTTCCGGCGTTTGCAAAATGGAAACCACACCAGTTCGCGTAGGCGGGCGATGTTCTTGTCTTGTTTTCCAGAACAGATGATGAATTTGTTGCTTTCTGAAGTGCACCAGAGCTTATTAGAAAGCTGAATAAATGTTCTCTCCCCCTTACTTTACTTTAGTACTTGCCGCAGGAAATGTTGGTATTGCATCTGTATTTTATCTTCTGTCCTACGAAAGAAGATTGGCAGAGTACGATGGCTCAGAAGGTTTTCTTAATTAAAGAAGTATTATGATTATGTCCATTAATATACATAATGTTGCTGTAAGGAAACATACGTGCCTCTCCTATAGCACATCGTTTAAGTGAATGAAAATAGTTACTCAGTGCATGTCTAAAAACACCGTCAACCGGTTCCTACTTCATTGACTCTCTGTGCTAGGCGTATAATTCTTCTAGAATGGAAGAACATATGGTTGTATTGCCAGAGGAAAACATTTTAATGTGCGAAAACTCCTGAAATACCCAGTCGAAGGAGATTTTACAAGAATCAATGGACGTAACGGTAAGGTTACTATCTTGAAGTTATGTTACGATTAACAGTTAATTTGGTTTGATATATTTTCAAATCTCGTATATAATACTGCGTATATAGCCCTGTTTAAATACTGTTATGTCTCAACAATTAATAGTCTAGTTTATGAAATTTTTTTGAGCCCTGAAGAGTAATTAGCGAAAATAGTCCTAATAATATATTTTACATATATTACAAGAAAAAACGTACCCATGCAACTGATTACATCAATAAGGGACCAACACAGGCTGCAAGACAAGAATAAAAATAAAGGAACAATCTCAAAAAATAATTGGTCAGCGAATTATAGACCAATATTAACTTATGCAGCAGATACAGAAAATAAATATTAAGTACGTGCGAATTGAAAATGTTAAGGAAAATTCAAGAAAAAGCTTTATTAGATAAAATACACAATACATAAATCAGAGAAAATTCCCAAATTCAAGATATAACAAAATTTATTGATGAGCAACAGAAATACTGGAATGAACACATTAACAGGATGGGAAACAACCGTTTAGTAAAAGAGTCAAACATGGCAGACATTTAGATGGTAAAAGTACAAGAGGAGGACCCGCTAGGAGATGGATTGACAGCATCTGTAACTCATCCGGGGAATAAAAGCGGAAATGAACGGGGTTATCCTATGCGCAAGAAGAAGAAGTTGTAAAATTTGGCATCTTTAAGAATAAACGAAGTTTCTTTTTACCTATCGTCAAAGCACTCTTTCTTTCCAGCATTCATGTACATTTCTGAAGGAGCTTTGTAGATTCATAATGACTGAGTTCACTTTAACTTCCACTATAAGAATAGTACAAAGGAGTCGCCCAGTATTAGCTATAAAATGTTGAAGTTATAGCTAAAACCATGATGTAAATTTTACCAAAATAAAAATTCAGTAGACACCAGAGGATTAACCGGTTACTTAGCCCACCAGAGTTGTCTTCCTCGGGCTTTGAGATTTCGCCAGATTTTAGTATTGAAATGTATTTTGTAGGATTTTTCTCCCGTTCTTTAATTCCTTCACCACAAATATATGCTTTGAGACCCCCTGAATCCAATGGACCATTTTTAGAAAAGTGTGTGTGTGTGTGTGTGTGTGTGTGTGTGTGTGTGTGTGTGTGTGTGTGTGTGTGTGTGTGTGTGTGTGTGTGTGGACAGCATAACTCAAAAACGAAAAGTATGTTAAAAACCAAAATTGGGGCTTAAGTTTAATATCTTTTAAGGATTCGACACGATGATTTTGAAGAAAGTTCCTCCATTCTAAACTACGATTTGTATGGAAAAGGTTTTGGCAATTTTAATTTTCTCAAAAATGGCCCTAACGATTTTGATTAAAATACCAGATGTTTGAGATATTTAATGGCAAATGTGAGTACAACACATCAGATATTTTTATGGTACTTTTCGTCCTTTATTTGTTGTTGCAGTACATCCTATGTCGTTTTTTCTATCTGGATACCTGCAGTTAATCCAAAACACCAAACCTCGCGTTGTTACGCAGTCTCTTACATCAATTTCAGTTGTGATTGTTATAACATGATTGTTTTACGCTGGTGTTTGCTAAACATTATTAATGTAACGTGTTCGTATAGCAGCAAGTGCCTGTTGGATTTGTCCTTTTCCATGTTCGAATTTTGTTATTTCCCTGCTGGCACTCTGCTAATTTGTTTGACCACGTGGTGCATTCGTAGTGAACGCTAGCTGGCTAATCACTGAAATCGTAATTTTGAATGTTTGTATTTAATTCTGATTGTGTGTCAGATTGTGAGTTGAAGCGCGCATGTTCCGTTCTGGCAATCAATGTCATTACATTTATTAATTGTTATTTTAAATAGTATTTTTCATAGCGTGGGCAAAATGCCAATGCCATGTCGAAGTTCTACCCTTCAGCTCTCCCTCGGTCGGGTTATGTCTTTCCTTAAATTTTTTATGATGGAGTCCTTAAACGAGACAGCTGTTAGCAGTAAGTTTTAAGTGTGTGTACAGTCAGCATTGAGGGAATGTATGTATTGTCAGAAACAGTTGTAGACATTTAATCGTCACGTTGGAGTTATTGTGTGAAGCAGTTTTAGTGAGTGTGCTCTCGAAGCGAGTTGTTTGTGAGACAGAGAAAGACTATGAAGTACGTGTTAAAGTTGCGATCAGACTTAAGATAAGTTTGTGTCCATTAATTTTAACGTATTACGGGGACAACGGATCAGCCATGGGTTACTCTGAAATGATGCTACAGAACTGTTACACTTTTCAGTAACGTTGAGGCTCACCTTTTTACGCTCTCTTTCTCTATTCATTTTTATTGACTAATTTTCGGAATATATAAATTGGGTATTATATATATTTTGAATATTAAGGGTGGCTCGGAGAAGGAAATCTTCTTGAAATTCTTAGAAATACACTTGGAGTATTTGAATTTAAAATGCAATTGTTTATACACATTCCATATTTAGTCTTTGAGTTTAGTTCTACGCGCGCACATACGCACAGGCTCTCCTAAAGCTGTTCGGGGTTCCATGAACTTCATATTTTCTGTAAAATCTCCATGTCGAAATGTTGGATGGAATTTAATACTTCACCTGTTTATAAAGAAAGGTCAAAGCGTAAAGAGGTTACCCAATTCTATTTCTGTCCATATATATTCCAACAAAGCGATGTTTTTATTCCTCTTCTTCAAGAAGATAAGGAGCTTTAAGGAGGAAATTCCTTTGCCTCAAAGACGTGTAGAATAAGCCTATAGGAACGCAGGTGCATACACAAAGGAGGCCATTGTAAGTTCACCACTAAGATCTGATTCGACTGCCAGGACGACATTCAGTGCTTTGATCATTTGGCCGGGAACACCGTTGTTATGGAAACGTGTATGTATGTGGAAGAGAGAGAGTGCGCGCATATCATACATCGCAGATCGCTCTTGCTCTGAATCCATTTTGTTTGTGTGCCTGCCTACTGCTTGTAAATCTTCCTTTCTTTCCATTTCAATTATATTGCAGATTCGTTTTACTCGAATGTGAAATCCGGTGAATTGAGATAAATGCGCAGAAAAATTTTGAATAAAGACACTGCAGGGCACGAAATCAGTTTGTAAACCAGCAGCGACAGCGGTGCTTATTTGTACTAAAAGAACAGAGCAAAACCTTTGGGCTAGCAAGAGGATTACATAGAAAAACAAACAAAAGAACACATTCAAAACTGGTTGGTCTATGCTCTTTCACGGATGACTTCAACTATTTGCTCACTGGCAAAAATCGCCAAAAATGACATTTGAAGTTTTAATGCGGTATTGTAAACTGGAATTATAGTTTTATTTTCTACATGGGAGGGAGTCCAATGAAAATCTTAAAAGTTACTGACTATTAAAATATTATTATAATGTAGAGAACAATTTTTATTTATCACAAATTAATACGGTTACGTGCAACACATGTTATAAATTTTGGCAGTAAAATAATGACTTAATATTATTTAATTGCAAACTACCGACCAGCGAACGTAGTCACAATACCAGTTCAATCGAGCGGGATGGCTGAGACGATAACACCTTTGACCTGCATTCAGGAGGTCCCGGGTACAAATCCCGTAGGCCAACCAATCTGACTAGTGTTTCTTCGTTCGTTTTCCTCAGTCGCCAAGGTAAACGGATTGGATATTTAACAATCGGGTGTTGAATACCACTAGCAAAAGTCCCACGTTAAGTCTTAAACAGTAGCAAAAATGAAAATAGTCAGTAATAGTGCATACTGTGACATCTAGCCACAGATAATGAAAATTAGTTGAATGGCAGCAGAGGCACTCTGTGTGCATGTGACAAAGCAAGATGGCATGATACAGGGATGAGATCTATAAGACTTAGACTGGATGGCAAGCTAACTGCCCGTCAGTTGCCCTTCACGGATCCCTCTGTGTACATACGACGAAGTAAGATGTTTAGTATAGGAATGAGAACTTGAAGGCTAACTGTCCACCGAGCATCTCCAACACATCCATCGCGATATGACTCTCGTTAAAGACAAAAGAACAGGAAAAGAACACCAGTTCAAAATGGCTGCTGCGCTTGCGACGTTCACCAAGGAAGAACAGGCTTCTGTCATACTTTTCTGAGCAGTAAAAGTACGAGATCTATTGAAATTCACCGACAAATGAAGGTCCAGTATTATGAGGTATGCCTATTTAGGTAATGCATCATAATATGAGTGGGATAGAACATTCGGAAATGACGTGACTCCTGTGATATGTACTCTGCACATTTCCTTTTAGTAGTTACAGATGAAATAATTCAGTTTCAAGCAATGTACTTCTATATTACAGAGATAATTGATTTTATGCAGCTATATTTCTTGACAAGGTGAATGAAAACAAATTTTATACATTTTTGATTGAAGATGAATCACTCGTCAACTCTATTGAAAATGGCGCGGCGCGCGCACGCGCTTGTGTGTGTGTGTGTGTGTGTGTGTGTGTGTGTGTGCGTGTGCGTGTGCGTGTGCGTGTGCGTGTGCGTGTGCGTGTGCGTGTGCGTGTGCGTGTGCGTGTGCGTGTGCGTGTGCGTGTGCGTGTGCGTGTGCGTGTGCGTGTGCGTGTGCGTGTGCGTGTGCGTGTGCGTGTGCGTGTGCGTGTGCGTGTGCGTGTGCGTGTGCGTGTGCGTGTGCGTGTGTGTGTGTGTGTGTGTGTGTGTGTGTGTGTGTGTGTGTGTGTGTGTGTGTGTGTGTATGTGTGTGTGTGCGTGTGCGTGTGTGTGAACAGTTTATCTCAACGTAAAGTGATTCAAATACCAAACTTGCTGTTAAGTTGGGTATCGCTGAAGGAGCACACAAGAAAATTTTTAAGAAAATTGTCCTACCACAGATTACCCTTTACTTGGAACATTTTTCGAAAATATAATTTTCTCAAAAATGGCTCAAACGATTTCGATTAAAATACAATATGTTTAACATATTTTATAACAAATAAAATCTATATCGTAAATTTTCTTGGAATATCTTCAGAAGTCCTCCGAGGTCTGATAACTTTAGCACATCTGTAAGAAATAGACAAAATCTTCTCCTGTTTTTAGTTGCTTCATTTCTTTTTCATTCTCTCATTTCCCTGTTTGTATTATAATACGTTTTATAATGCCTAGTAAGAAACGAAGCAGCTTTAAGTTCAATGTCAGAAGTCTTTCTTCATGAAGCCGAGTTAAGGGGGTTCACCCTTCCCTACATCGACAATGTTAAAAATGTCCTTAAACAATCCCTTTTTCTCAATAACTACTAAAATGTTTGCCAGATATTTATTGCCATTTTTAATTGTTGTCCTACATAAAAAACATGAAATTCTTTGGTACCAATATTTTATTATTTTATGAATAGCATTCTTAAGAAATCCTTATGTTAAAATAGCCAAATATATGTAGAGAATATATGGTAAAAATTTAATTTTTCTTGTTATTGTGGGAGAAAAAGCTGGTAAGTGTGAAAAATCATAGTTTTCGGGAAATTGCTCTTAAAGAGGAAAAATATATCAAGTGATACCTAAATGAATTCCTGCACCATAAAAATAAATATTCAGTGAAGCAAAACTAAATAGGTGTTATAGATAATTTTAATCATCAGATTTCAACGAACAAGAAAAAATAAACACAATTTGAAAAATTTTAATATTTATGCATTTGTTTTTTTTTTATCCAAAATAATATGTTTGATGAGGGAAGAAACTGTGATAGCGTTTCATCAATTATGATAAATGTTAATGGTTAGAGTTGTGAGACAATTTTACATTAAGGTAATAATTTGCATCCAAGGTCAATTTTAAACTGTAACTGCCCTATTTGTGTCTGATGAGATGTGGTTGGAGAATGTAAAAATAATCTGCAATGCAGCCACAAACAACTTCGCTTTACAGGGGATAATATCGAGGGATTTAGACAGTGCGCTAGAAATGTTTTTCTGTTATGAGTTTACTAAATTCGCCGCATACTTAAAATGTATACCTCTTAAGCAAAATGAGTCCTGTATTGATTGTTTGATAGATTTTGACACTACATCTACGCTACTTAAGTTACGGAAATTGAATTATTGAAATGTGGACTCCTTTAACTTTCCTTGTAAAGGAACATGGAATGTTGGCACATAAATTGTAGGGGTGGGAACACGCAAGGGATACAGGTCGATTACAAACACCCGTGTTCTGCACAGAATATTGACCGTGTGAATGAATTAATCATTGGTTAACCAGCAGGCACCCTGCTGAAATAACAGGACTCTGTTGGAACTAGTTTAAATGATTAATTGGGTCTTGATAAAGGGTCAGCCAGATGGGTGCCAAGAATGTTGACCCCGGAACAAAAGCGTGCAAGAGTGCTTTGCCCTGAAGTAGATCTGCCTTTGTTCTTAGGCAATCAAGACATTTCCCTTCATCGATTTCGATGAACAATTTACGATATGAGATTGGAACGCAAAGTCCCCCTATTAAAGTTCCGAAACCAGCTGACTGTGATACCAGATCTCAGCAGGTCTGGAATTGATTGTTCATATATTTGTACTTTATGAGGTATTGCTGTTTAGGCTGAGTATGGTTCCAGAGTAACGTATGAGGCTCGCATTTGGGAGACCGTGGGTTCGATTCACGCGGCTGACCCTGGGCTTTTTCGGAGGTTTTCCTGGTTACCAGATAAGTGCTGAGAAGGATAACTACATCTCCCGAATTTCCATCCCTTTCACCTTCATTTATTTCAGGGTCGAAACGTTGGTTCAAGAGAATTAGGAAAAACAGCATGCAGTATACAAATCTATAACTAGTCGCTTTGTGACGGCTTTAAAATTCCATTCTCTTTACATAGTCAAGAGTATCTGACACAGGCACGCAAGCACGCACACACACACACACACACACACACACACACACACACACACACACACACACACACACACACACAGAGCTTTCTCTACTGGCTTCCGTACAAAGGTTCCTTTATACGCTTCAACTTAATCCAGATTAACGCTTGTAGAAATGGTTCTATTAAACATTTTATACATACAATAGCAACAGGAGCAGAATCCTCAAGCGGTAGTAAAATATTTTAAGAACTGGTTGATATGTGATGGCTTTGACATTCTATTCTCTTTGTGTGGCCAGGACAAAAAGTGAATAACGTGTTCCTATTTGAGAAAATACGTATTCAAAAATTGAAACTAATAACAAGGAATATCTCGGGAAGGGTTATCTCCACAAATGAATTTATTTGAGGAATTTGTGTACCTCAAAAAGATTTACATTTTTGTGCACTTTTTTGTATATATTTTACACTTTATTGGTTATGTAAAGGCCATTCATAATGAAGAGGGCTTTAGGGGGTATTTCCAGAATGTTCAATGTATACATTTTATTTTTCAAAATAATATCTTAAACATGTGCTATTTTAATCAAAGACGTTCACTTTTCGAGAAACAATTTTTCGAAATTTGTCTTGGTAAAAGATAGGTTAGGTTAAGGGGTATTTTCTTTGAAATCTTCGTATCACACCCTTGGAAGAATCTATTAAATGCCAAGCTTGATATCTGGTCAACTTTTCGTGTTTTTGAGTTATACAATTCACACACACACACACACACGCGCACGCACGCACGCAAACACACACCTGGAACGTTTTGTAACAATGTTCTTGTTTTCTGTATTCAAGGTACCTCAAGACGTGCATTGCCGGTGAAGTCTCGGTATTGACTTTTTTTCTGGAATGTAATTCTCTCTCTATTTATAAAAAGTAACTAAGTAATAGAGAGATTAAAAAGTAGAAGTATTAAAAAGTGCAGACTAAGAACGAATTATATTCCCCAAATGGTTAAAAGCACAATTTTTACTGTCATAAATTGTAAGCTTCAACATGATCTTCATTTTTCGTAAGATTTTGTTAATTATGTAAAATTAATTTAGAACCAAGAGGACTTCACAGGTTTTTCACAGAAAATGCAATATTTTGCAGATACCTTAAACTTATTGTAGTTTAACAAAAATCAAAAGGTTTTTTTGATAAAGTAAATAAATCACTAAACCCTCTTCAACTAAATGCTGCTTTGGCATGGGAGATTTTCTTGGAAAACCTTCGTGTCCATACTTGCAGTTTGTTGTTTAAGGTTCACTTTATTTTTGAGTTATGTTGTTTATTCCCGCACACATACATATATACACACATACTAGAGGGATCAAGGCCAGGGTGCCATGAAAGCTGAGGTAGCTTTGACAGTAAAGAAAGTGTATATAATGTAATATAGATAATGTGACATTTTGTAAAAGTAGGTAAAATAATTTTGGAATGTTGTTGTTGTTGTTGTAGTGTTTAACGCCCGCTTTTACTGCTACGGCACCGCAGGCGGTGACACTGATGATACATGAAGATGGAGCACCGGTGGAATGACATGGCAGGGGAAACCGGAGTACCCGGAGAAAACCCGCCCTGACGCCGCTTCGTCCACCACGAATACCACATGCAGGTCCCTGGGATCGAACCCGGGCCGCCTAGGTGGTAGGCGAGCGCGCTAACCGCTCGGCCACGGCGCCGCCGATTTTGGAATGGCTGCTGGACTTTAGTAGCTGAGATAATTTTAGAAAATACTATTAGATTGAATTATACTCGTTTAATTTTATTTTTGTTTTTAATAGGCTAATATTGTATTGTTTTTGAGCACAAATAAATTATTCATTAAATCATTATTCATACAAGGTATAAGTAAATATTGATAAGTTGTGAAGGAATGCAATAAAATATTTAAAATGAAAGTTCTGTAATGTAATGTTATTTATGCTACACACGAGTACAGTAAGACCAAAACTTTCTGTGTGTATGTTTAGGCTACAAAACCTGGTGCTACTAGTTTGAATCTGAAGCTACCAAAAATGTTTTATCTTTCTAAATACTGCTTCAAAAATATGTGTTTAATAAATACTATATTCAAGGGACCCTTTATAATGGGGCAGCCAGTGTATTTCAATTTTGGTTTCAGTAGAATACTTCCTCTACTAACTATAGAAGATGTAGGGGAAGTGGAGAGACAATGCCTTCAATTTAAATTGACTTCAGGTTTACCATAATATGTAGTGGACAGTGAAGCTACATGTTGAAGTCAGCTTCCAGAACAAGACATTACAAACTTGGTCTTCATTTGAAACTTTTCACTCCAAGTTTGAAAGTAAGAGACTGATGTTTGTGGAGGAAGGCAATCCTGGGATGGTTTCCATGGTAACGGCACGACCAAGTATCCCCCAGTTTCAGTTTTCACCTTCCTTAGTGGTGCAATTCCCTCCGCTTACTGCGATATGTTGGAGGTTACTTTCCATAGTCATGAAAACCACACACGGCAGAGATGCTGTGTTAGCTTTCCTTATTCCGAGAATGCTGTGTGAGTGGATTTCGCTTTAGCAACACAAGTATCTCAGCTTTCCGTCTTGACGTGAGGTTACGATAAGGGGCAATGCACTCTTGTTTAATAACAGGGATTGCGCTAAAATGTGTTACTTTTATCACAAGATACACGAGAAGTTGTCTAGCGGAGCAAGAGAATTTATCAGACCGTAGAATGGCATTTGTCTGGACTATTTCATAAATAAAATGTGAATTTAGAAACTATATTGCAAACACTTGACCATAAAATGTCAAATTCTATAAAAAATAACCTAAAATATATTAATTTCGGTTGGTGTACTTCGACTAGGCACTGCCAACTGAGGAAAACAGAACCCAAGAATTACTTGTACTTCGATCTTCTCTTGTTGTTAAAACAGAAAACCAATTTAGAATCTCAAATAAATCTCACTTTTATTTTAACATTAAGAAATAACATTTATTCTGGAAAGATACATCAATTACTAAAAGCAATAGTTAAAATACAGTTGTGAAACTGAATGAAGTGCTATTTTGATTCTTAATTGATTCAATTGTGTAACAAATTGTTTTTCAGCGGTTTATGGGATACAGTTGGCGACTCTGACTAAACAAAGGAATGTCCTAGTTATAATTGGTACTAAACAAAAGAATCGTGAGGTAATAGTTCTATATGATAATTTAACCATATATGTACATATGTATGAAATGTTAGCGGAATTCCTTAAAAATGGTCTTAATTAGTAAAGTTTAATTATGAGTTTGTGGATTACATGCTCCATTTCGCAAGTACGTTCAAGGAATAACTTCAAGCCTGCTTAATTGTGTAATGAGTAATTTCTCTAATTAGTAATTGGAAGCAACCGGAGTTTAATCTATATTTAATCTTCTGTAGAAAAGCATTTGTAAGAATACTTTGTATACGAGTAGAAGGTTATGTGAGTGTAAGACATAATACTTTTTTATCAATTGCGTCATATGCGAGCTGTAACAATAAAAGTATTTAATCACATGCAGTTTAAACTTCTTTTCATCGATTGGGCCAATGTATCTTAGATTTAAGAACGTAGACCAAAAACAAAATTTTAAAAATTTAGAAGTTAGTCAAGTAGCATGATATATTCACTACAGAATAGTACGTGCACGGTAAAAATCTGTAGCAGGGCAAACTTTAGAAGAACACAAAATAAAACATACTCAGAATTGAGATTCCGTTGGGGTCTCCCGTAAAACACCAAATCAGTTGGTCAATTTATGGTTCTACCGGCAAGTTATCATGGTAGCTAAGTGGTTAGAGTACCCGCGCGTAGATCGGAGGATCCGTGGTTCAAATCTCGTCTATAGCATTACATTTTTCAGTCCTTATACCTATTTCGCTTGATAGCTACGTCTATAGGCATGTGGAAACTGTGTCAAGCGGTTCATTGTACCTGAATTATCGCTATGAAATTACTTTCTATCGTTTATTTTAATATAATTACCACAAACTATCTGATATGTCCTTTTCTACTTCATGCTGATCGAGATAAACCGCTACAGAAGTAATTTCACTTCACATTTTGTTGTAGGCAAAAAGAGATAGAAAAAAAACCGAACTGTTAGAAATGACAAAAGCATTAAACATTCAAATTAGTAAGAGCAGACTGATATATTGTAAATGACTGATGCTAAAGAAAAATCATTAGAAATAATGTGTCTGTTTTTAGAGTTGCACTTTCTTAACGTTTACCCGTTACAAAAAATATTCTTCCTAAAGAAGGGGACTTTAAAGTCTATTTCTAGAAAGTTCAAGAATTATATTTGTTTTAAGGTTCAAATATATCAAACATATATTGTAATTCAATCCTTAGTTATCTTTTTAGAAACTAATAAAATTGCTGTGTGAAGGATTGCTTGAGTTGGAGGGATTTCCTTGAAAGACTTAGTGTCCCTATTTTGGGAAATACTGAAGGTATATCAAACATTTCGTTTTAGTTACTTTTTTGACACACAAATGCACAAGGAAGTTTCTGTGACTGTTTTGGGAAGGTTTAATCAGAAGAGCTGAATTTTCTACATTGAATTTTTGCGTGAAATGAAGTAGTTTTTCTTGCCTTCTGCAGATAGCTGTCACAGAAAATAAAACATTAGAATGGAAGGTACTGAGTGCTAGAATGTGTAAGGGAAAATGAATAAAGAAAGCAGAGGCGGCTCTGTGACACATGTCACCGAATCCAACTTAGTAAAAATACATATGAGCCAGAAATATCCTTTCATTTTTATCTTCTTGGAGAAAAGAACGGAAGGTTAAAAAAGACCAAGCACTGTGAGAAAAATACTATGCGTGTTATTTCTTTGCCTTTTCTCCTTCTGAGGTGCCGCATTTCTCTTCTTCCGTGCTTTGCAGTGTTTGTTGAAGAGGAGATTAAATACGGATTCCACCAGTATTAAATCTTCTACATTCAGAATCCATAATTTAGGAAAGTGTTTAATATATCAAACTGAAATTTTTATAGGATATAGATGAATGTCTTAATTTCACTGATATAAATATTCGTCGAATAATTTTTTTGAAGAACATAAATGTTTTCTTAATTATACTCTCCTTAAAACTCATCCGCAATTATTGTTTTAAAAAATCAATTTTTAATTGCACTATATATACTATTGCTAATATTAATAAATTTAGCTGGCCCTTGGCACAAACCACGGAGAAACCTTTTCAAGAGTAATTGAACCTCAAACCGCGATACCCGCGGTTCATTTTATACTAATTGTAAGTTGGAAATAAAAAAAATACCATTGTTGTTACTTGTTACATAATTTTTGTATGTTAATTTTACCATTTTAATTGGCTTAGTATCGCATCAGTATACAATTTGATTCGACATCAAATGGAATCAAATATAGTGATTCATTCAAGCAAACTTATGTAATAACTGTATAATGAGAAACTGCTTGATATGTTTCTGTTAATTATGAAACACAAGTTTAATATTTATCCACGAGTTATATACGTTTCATGTAATATTAGTATAATAAATTTAGGAAAAGTTTCGATAACCTTAGCTGACCTTAAGAGGCTATCTTTATGTGTTCGTAAATGAGAAGTTAATTTCCTCCCCACTTCATTATCTGGCGTGTTGAAGCCATAGAAAATGCTGGGATAGAAGTGAAAATGTGTATGGACTCCGATATAGCTATTATCAATATAGCATGGCAAGTAATTATAAGTATAGATATTAATTTTTCTATACAAATATAAAGTAATGTATAAAGGTTTTTGCATTTTCGTTTCTTAGAGAAAATAATACCATAGAATGGTTTCAACTTGTCTAACAAGTCATGTTAATTTGGAACACTGCCTTTTCTATAAGAAATGCGTCATTGCTAATATTGGCACGTATGCCATAATAAATCAGTTACTCTATAGGTAAAATTAGAGTAATTTGGACGTCATTACGTAAAAGAATGGTAACACATTAGAAAGAAACGTAAAGAAAAAGGTAGCATAATGATATAATCAGCTCAAGTGCATAACCAAAAGGCAAGTTTTTTCCCTGGATTGTCTACAACTTTTTACGACATTGATTATTCTAACACACTGTTTGCAATGGCACAATTGCATACAGTTATTTTAAGTGGAATAAATTAATGTAATGAACCCTATTATGTAATTTTTATTTATTGCGAAAGCGATATATTTAGAGGAGTAATGTGGGCCTTGGAAAAAAGACAAAATACATTAACAAACATTCTGTTATATTCTGGAATTTTCTATGCTAGTTTAGAATCTGAATTTATAGTAAAAATGAATGAAGGTGATTTTCGCGGTTCACCACGACAAATGTTAACAACAGTCCAAGATGCAATTATTAATATGCTTCCAGAAAATTCAAGAAAAATTTATTCATATAGCTAAACGAAATTCAAAGACTAGTGTTTGGTTAATGAAAGCAGACAAAAATAAGTACTACATAGTCATCGTTGTAATATTACAATTACTATCATTTAGGAGAGAAAGCTTTTGTTTGAATGTATATTGCTGTGAAGAAAAATAAGATAGATGATCATTATTAGTTTTGTTGAACCAGTATTTAATGTTTTGATAGCGTGTTTTGTTAGGACATAGAGTAATTACGAACTAAAGCATTAATGCTTGAAATAATTTTATTCATTATTTTCTCCCAAACTATCTGTTAAACATACAGATGTTATGACTCTCAAAATGAATAAGAGTATATATTTGGTTTCACGTCGATTGCCTTGTTTCAAACTATGAATGGACTTTAAGGGAAACAAGATTCGGTAACAAAAATCTTATGTGTTGCACTCACTTGGCTTTCCCAACCCTTGTTCTAAATATGCATACTAATATGAGATTTTTATTTAGGTTTCTATATTTAAATGTTGGTGAAGAGATGGTAAGGGATGAGTATATATAGATTATATAGGTACCTAATTAGGCAAGAACCTCTATTCACAGGATGTGAGGATTGAAGAGAAAATGAGATTAATTTTGTCTCTTTCACAACCCTCTTTCTTGTAAAGATTCACCCAAAACACTGCACAGTTTCAGTTCCCCGCTCCCGTCACAGGATTTCCTTTATCCCACAATCAATATCAGACTTTAAAAAGCCAAATTTATTAAAGGTTATCTTCCCTTCGCTATTGAAAGCTCTACATACAGCTTCAAATTTGTACGTTCCACTAGTTTTTAAGGGTTCTTATCATTCTTTTATTTCTCCTTTTCTGCTTCTTTATTATTCTGTCACGCACGTTTTATTTTATCTCGCAATCACATTTCTGTATAGCTCGGCTTTCAATGCAAATACTAATAGCTAACTTGCCATATAAGAAATAAATCGCTATATTTTCATAGAAAATATTCTTTTATCCTTGGCAACAAAACTACGACTTCATTTGTTACTCAAAAGTACACGAAACGCTGTTAAGCTTGCTATAAGACAAGCTCTTAGCCTAGAAAAATTATGTTACACGATTCTTTATTTTGATGGGTATTTTAACCTCATTACAAACCCTTATTCCTCTGTCTTCATGTTAGTCAAGACAAACATTTTCAGAAATTACCTTATTGCATATTTTCTTGTAGGAGAATATGGGAATACAGTAGGCTTTGAGGGATAGTTGAATCTTTTAAAGCTGTTTGATATATGAAGGCATTGAAATTCTGTTCTCTTTGCACGTTTAGCACAGAAATAACAAGGAATATCTCGGAAATGGCCCACTCCACAAAAACGAACTTCGACATAAAATTGTGTGTTTTAACGAGATCTACTTTTTATATAATAAGATTTGGTCTATCTCTTACGATTTGCCAGTTATACAAAAGTCATGAAGACTATATGGGCTATAGCGAGAAAATTAAAAATATACATTTCATTCACCATAAAATATCTGAAACATATGGCATTTTAATTAAAATCGTTAGAGCCATTTTCGAGAAAATAAAGATTTTCGAAAAATTTCGCACATAAGGGGAAGGATAGGTTAGAGGAATTTTCTTCAAAATCTTCAAGTTGTATCCTTGAAGTATGTTAAACATAAATACCAAGTTTGGTTTTTAACCGATTTTTCGTTTTTCAGTTATGCTGTTCAAAGACACACACGGACCTTTTTTCTAAAATGCTTTTTTTTTTTATTCAGGTGTAATTTCAACATAGAAATTTTGGGTCGAATGGAATAGTCCCCCTACGTGGCAGAAAAAGCAGAGGTTCTATATGACCCCAATGTCACTGATGTCATAGAGTACGTGCAGTCCATTCTTTTATTTAAATTACAGATTTGAAATATCTTCTTTTTGCAAGGGCTACACATCTAGTTTGTTATTACGAAGAATCAAAGCTGGGGCAAACCGAAACACAGCGTATCGGGGTTGTCACGTGGCTGACCCAGTTAGGGACGGAGGGTTGATGAACGCAATGCGCGCGCAGTGCTTCTCAAAATGACGAGCTTGATGTAGCAGCTAATGGGATGGTAAAAGCAACAGGTTAGAAACTTGGACAATTTGCAAGCATGAACGACATCATCAAACACAAGGCCTTTGCCAGGAGCGAGATGGAAGAATGAGGGGACTTGGTTTCTCGATACCAGATTCATATGCAGAGTGTAGATACTAGAATAAAATTACGCGATTTTCTGCACCCATTTGTATTTTACGTGCGTCATTAGCTACTATGCTATCTACACAAAAATGTTTATGCATTTCATATGGAGTTGCGCTCTACAAACGCTCCGGTTCGATACACAAATGACCTAGTGAATGGTAGTGTTGGTAGCATTGGTAGGAAAACGGAGGAGAGAATACCGGAAGATGGCGTACTTCCACCATCTATGCAAGACAGTTGAAGCCAAATGACCTTGCCCCCAGAAAGATGATAAATACTTAGTTTAGCAGTTTAAAATCGGTTAATATTGTTTAAAATATATAATCGGCATGCTTTAATATTACGATCGAATCTTTTAATGCAATTCCTTAGCAGAATAGAACACAGAGGTAAGAGAGAACTTCTAAATTAATTGAAATCTGGTTGGCATGCTAACCAAATTGTTACCGCATCCACAAGCAAAACGCCTTTGTCCATTTAATCGTAAAAGAATGACACTTCCAAAACTTACATAAGACCTAATTAGATATTCTACTGACGTGCTTAGTATTTCATAAATAAAAATAACTCTCATCCATGCTTAAAGCACATTAAACCTATTGAATTAAAATAATACATGTTATTTGCATGGTAATCAAGGAAGGAACTTTAGGTACCAATAAAACACATGATTAGGATCTATTAATATAGTCAGGTATTAATTTTTATGTATAATGTAAAGCACATTAATGACTGCATATAATTAAAAATATTTACATATATGAATTAGGTTTAAAATTGCAAGGGCACAAAATCAAAAAATGTTGGAAAGATACCCTAGATTTACTCTGGAATGTTTCTTTCCCAAATAAGCCATTAAACACGCACGCACGCGCGCACACACACACACACACACACACACACACACACACACACACACACACACTCACACGGACCTTTCTCCAAAAAAAAACTTTTTGGATTGAGGGAACCGCACAAAAATATGTGATGTGATTTATAACTCTTCTTACAAACCTGTATTCTTCCATTGCTTATGTAATAGAGATAAAGCTTTGTAGAAGTGTTCTATTCTAATTGCCTTTAAGTACAATGAGAGTACTGGAATACAGTAGGCTTAAAGCGATAGTCAAATATTGTAAGAACTGGCGGCTTCCTTTCCCTCTGCATGGGTTTTTCAACCTAACCTAGGTTATTCCCGTCCTACGCTTCACCAGTATTTGTCTACATACAAATCATTATTGAATCATTCATTTGCGAGAATACCCAATCGTCTCGTTTTAATTTCCTGCAGTTTCAGGAAGTATTAAAGCAGTTCTTGTTTACAAACACCCACACAGCGAATTCTGGCTTCGTGTATTAAATATTTGTTGTAGGAGATGGTGAAGAGCGAACAAGTTTTGTCTTCTTTGTAACTTCCGGAGTTGAGTGATGAAGTTTGTGTGTAGTTTTGAAACGAGCGTAGGGTTTCTGTTTCCATCATAGAAGAGGCCTCCTGCTTTACATTGTGTTAACAATGCCCTATGCATTACGTTCAAACAACTGATATGCTGTATTCAAATGCCTTTTTTTCCCCTTTTACTCTTTTAGAAACCATTCCTCTCTCTAACCCCTAGCGCAACAGCCCTTACGCAACCCCCACCTCTGGTGACTATAGGCGTCATCAGTGGGGTGTAGTACTAGAGGATGGGACGTGGTCAGCGCCCCGGGGTCTCCCGGTCAGTTATGTGGCCTTCGTGACCTGGACTCGCTACTTCTTCATCAAGTAGCTCCTCAATAGGCCCCTCAGAGAACTATCAAGGCTGAGTGCACCCCGTAACAGACCTCCCAGCGGGCTTTAAGCCACAGTTAAGGTAAGCAAGCCCTGCTTAACTCGTGTTAAATCAAATTATGTGTACCAGAAGATCTAAGATACACTTTTTCAGAAGATATGTGACATAGATTCATCTATAATAATACGAACTGGTTTTCTTTATATGCCAATAACTTTTCTTTTATTGCCTGCTTCTTCTACACACAATTTTCCTTAATGCGACTTTGCACCAAAAAATATTTGTATTCCCTCTTCTACAAATAGGTCATACAATTTTCTGTACGTTTGAAATAGAAATGCTACATATTACATTCACACTCTTTTCTCTACTCACGTTTAGACAACACATTCAGGTCTTTCTCTGTTCACTCTTCTACAAAAATTCATATCATCTTTATATATAAAACGGATATTTGTATATATGTAACCGTTAATCTCGAGAACAGCTTGAAATTCGGTACCTGTATGTAGTTTTTCATAGAGAAAATTTGTGTGCTGTCCATTTCCGTATACAATATACGAGTATTATGTTCACATGGTTTTCTCTACTGGTTTTTCTTTTACGTCGAGCGACGCTTGCTTGCCCAGGTACAGAAAAGTCGACACAACAATATTTTAATAACTTGCGGATTATTCGGAATTTTCCAGTACCATAATCGTAATACTCTGTGTCATGATGGCTTTACTTCTTGTTTCTATTAAGACTTCTAATATTTTTAGATGTTTCCACTATAAATCTCTCTGCGAAGTGTGTTTAGTTCTTTCAGAACGGTAGGAGCGTTGAAGCCTGGTTCAATGCCTAACTTATTCATTACGTTGATTTCTCCTATGTTGCCACCATTGAATGAGACGAATCAGAGAATATTGGCAATTACAAACACTGTTTTGAAGTATGTAGGCCTTGGTCTAGAAGGCATGGTAGATACCAACGTTTCGCCAAGTACTGCGCTTGGCATCATCAGGGTAACACTATCCGCTGTCTGTACTGGTCAGAGTTTGAATGTGGAAGTAGAGAAAGGGAAAGAGATGTGGAAGTAAAAGACCGTTAATGTCCGTTAGGGATTTTTATATGGGTGGGGGTGGGCGGGGCATTGTTGCGCTGTAGTGATTGGCTAGTTGTATGCGGGGTTTTATTACAACTGTTGTGTGTGTGTGTCTGAAAGTTTATCTAAGACTTAGGGCCCAAATGACCTAGTTGTCGACGGGCCCTTAAACTCCACTCACTCACTGCCGGAACTGCTCTATCTGCTGCTTCTCTGAGGATAGTGCGACCGCGCCACTGAAGATGTCCACCGCAGTTGTGGACGAAACATCTGGGAACTCCAGCAGACCACGGGATAACAGCTAGGAAATAACTTCTAGTTATATTGACTCCGGCCATGAAAGCCTGCGCTCTCTCTTTGATTGCTTTAATTAATCTATGGATGAGGGAGATATTCCGCACTAATGTGGGAGGGTCACTTTCGGAGGTCGTGGGTTCGATTCCTGTGGCTGACCTTCCTGACCCTGGTGTTTTTCGGGGTGTTTTTCCGGTCACCAGATGAATGCTGGGAAGGACAATAATTTGCACATCATCCGAATTTCCTGTCTTCATTTAATATCATGTCATTTCCAACCGGCTTTTCAGGGTTATCTGTCAGCTGCGTTGTCAAGGTGACGCCTCCCCGTGGGTGTTGACTGCACTTTGTGATGCAAAGTGCAAGAAAATCAGACTCAATAAAATAGCTCTAACGGAATGGAAAGGAATAAAAAACCCCAGTGCAACAGCCCATGAGGGGTCAAGGTTTGCCGGACGGCCGCAGCGTCCCCCAGCTCTACCCACTACAAGCATTATGAGTCGGGTGTAGTACTGTAAGATGGGACGTGGTGAGGGCCCCGAGTCCTCTCAGCCAGTAATCAAGTATCTGCTGAATTGGCCCCTCAGGGAGCTAACCCGTGCGGGGGAAAAATCCCGACGCCAGTACCGGGTCCTTCGCGCCAGATGCAGGCGCGCTACCACTGTGCTACGGAGGCAGTCATGGAATGGAATATCCTACTGATATTAGAGCAAGAAAAGTACTGACGTAGTCGGTAAAATAAAATCGCTTCCTAAATAAGTCCTCCAACTTTGCATAAATATATTTTATAACCGGTTCCAAAAATAACATTCTTATCTCAAATAATGTTTCGTTACAATACGTTCACAAATATGTATATTCTGTGAATATTCCCGCAAGTTCCTTGTGCCTTACCTTTTGATGCTATCTCTAATATCACAGTCCTCAATAAATCTGCTGTCAGCTGTTGCTGTGGTGACCTTTTTCTCAGGTAATGCGTAAGTGGGTGTGAAGAAAGACATCAGTAAATGTTGCTAATACATTTAAAGAATTTATTTTTGAGAAAACTATAAGTATTGGAGAATTCAAACATATAACAAGGAATACATTGGAAATGGTTCACTCCAAAAAACATTTGCTTGATACACATTTCTGTGTAGTACGATTTTGTCACTTGTCGGTTTACTAGTCGCACAAAAAGTTACCTAGAACTAAGAGGACTTCTGAGGTTATTCCAAGAAAACTGAATTATACATTTCATTTCGCATTAAAATATCTTAAACATGTGGTATTTTAATCAAAATCATATCAAAAATTTTTTAATAACTCAAACTTTTCGAGAAAATGTTTCATGGGAAAGGTAGTCTTGGGTGGGGTGAGTAACTTGTAACTTCAAAATCTTCGCGTCGCATCCTTGGAAGGTGCTGAAATTAAATACCAAGTTTGGTGTTTAATCTAATCCTTGTCTTTAGCCATGGTGTTCACTGATACAAGGACAGACATAGAAAAATCCTTTCTCTATTTTTTAAGTTAGTCTTAAAGCTTGTATATCTTGGATATAATTTTGAGTGAAATACAATACTTTTCCTGCGTAACAGAGAAACTAAAAATATGCAGGAAAAATAGACGTTTTTCCCAAATTAATATACTAATATTAATTTATATTAATTTTTCTTTCGAAGAAATAATTTAAAGGTCTTCTACCATCCACACGCCTAATCAAGCAACCACATTATTATTCAATGGTCAAAATACTATTACTTCTTCTTCTTCTTCTTCTTCTTCTTCTTCTTCTCCACTTCAGGGATTAGGTTCATATTGAACCTGTTCCGGTGCCCATTTTGCTCTTGGTCTGCCAGCATTTCGTTTTCCCTTTGGTTTATATCCCATTTCTGAAGTTGGTAGTCTGTAGTTCGGCATCCTTTGTAGATATTCACACAATTTTCTGTTGTTTCTTTTTAGCTTCTCCAGCAATGGTTCTACCCTAAGTTTTTCCCGGTTAACTGTGCTCTTCTTTTTATCTAGTAATATACACTCTAATACTTCTCATGAATTTCACTTCGGCTGCCTGGAATTCTGTTTTGTGTCAAATTCTGGCTTCACTTCCATAAATTAATGTGAGCACACCAAACGTATTTAAAGTTTTAATCGTGTATCTTTTCGTATTTGTTCTTTAAGGATCTATGGATTGCACCACAAACATTTCCAAAACTATGAAGCTTTTTGTTAAGATCTATATCTCTGTCTCATGAAATATAACATCCTAGACACTTAAAGTATTTAATTACTATTTTAGACCTTACTGGTTGCGTTCCTTAAAGTGCCATTGTTTTGATTTTTGAGCTGCAATTTAAAACAATTTAATATTTATACCTATTGACATGTTCAGGACATACAAACCTTGTGTTGACCCAGAAATATATTTAAATAACAATACCTTGTTAAACCCCCTTTTATATTTTATTGTAATCATTAAATTAACTTACGTCTTAAATGAAATAGCAAATGAATATGGTTTAAACTCTATTACTATCATTATTTGTTTGGCGAATGTAAAAAAATATATGCAGATCCAATTTAACTCGTAGAACACTTGCCAAGCTTTCAGACACTTGACTAGTACGTTATATTGTTATACAAAACTTATTTCGTGTATTACAAGAAAATGACATGTATTAAAAATTGATTTCTGCAGACGAGTGAGCCAGCGAAAGCTGATGAGCTACCGAGCGCAACTTGAAATTTAACATTGCAGATGGCAGCACACTCCTGTATGAAGGCCAATAAAACAAGTTACGTGATTTAAAGTACTCAAATGTGTAGAAAAACAGAAGTATGATGTGTATGCTCGTGGTATATTAACAAGTGTATTCATCACACTTGCACAGCGTTCCCCGAATGTTTCTATATTCATATAAAGAGTAACAATTTGTGCATATGCTTGGAAGTAAATAACCTCGTATATCAGTAAATAGGCAATTCCTTAACAGCTCTTCGTACTTTTTGTGGTTAGAATAACATCTATAGTCTGTTGCCCTTAAATACAGACACACCATTTCGGCACTCCCCATAATATACTCTTTCTATAGAATTTACTACCAAAGAGCAATATTAGCCTCAACAAAAGAGGGTACAAAGACACCCTTTTCTCAGGAAATATTAATTAAATATTAATATTAAAGTTGTGCACTTCTTTGTTATACATAAATGCACTTCAATTAAATAATTATTAAGAGTATGTTCAAACTGAAAACGTAAAACCACTTAACATTCCATACAAGTTTTTTCAGTTTAATAAGTATATTTGGAGACCTACCCAATTTATATACTTCAACAATTTTACTTCCCAAAGTAGCTATATAAGTTCAAAATATGCAAGATTATTTTCAGTTCTGTTTTGTAAAACGTTCTCAAGGAAAAGCTAGTTAAGTTTCGTATGATTTTGAAAAATGTTTTCAGTGTGCTTATTTATACCATATGTAAATTTTTATAAAACCCATTTCAATAGGTGTAAGCATAAAATATGACACTAAATATCTCTCATTTTGTTCAAATTATGTAGTAAAAATGTCAATTATTTCCATTGTATAGTACTTTCTGTGCTGTAAAGTTTCTCAGTTGCAGTAAAACTCATACGTGTTGTCCCCAGAAAGTAAAATGCAGTGTAAAATTTTAAGAACGTATTTTCATAGAAATCACTTTGAAACTTCTGGGAAGATAAAATATGTGTTTCACAATAAACAACCAACAAAGGCATCTTAATTTACAGTCTTTGCCGGATTGCAGTTTTCAAAATACACAAATATTTTAATGCCAGCTACAACGTACTTCACTAAATAAGTCTAAATTTACGTAAAACGTCAACAAATTGATGAAATTTTATCCAAGAGTAGCTATTTCCTTGTTTAACTGATTTTCGCTTGAGAAAAACATGATCTATTACGTTTACATTATTTACTCTAAACCTTATATTGGTCATTAGTTTATACAAGTTATTCTTATGAAAGTTTATTTTGTATACTTCATCTTGAGATAGGCTTTCGCAGAAATATCTATATTACACATTTCGTTGTACATACAAATAGAACAACAGTAGTCAAATGTTTAAGAACTCAACGATTCCTGGTGGGCTTAAAATTCTACACTCTCTCTATGTAAGAGAAACAACCGAATAATGATTTCATAAAGTTAAAATATTTCAAACAAAAATGGAAGGAACATATTGAAAGAATGCCAGAGATCACACTTCCTAAACAAATAATGCAATACCATTCTAAAGGTAGGAGATCGTTGGACAGACCCAGGAAATAATGGCTGCAGTGATTTGAAGGCGCAACAGGCATTTGATTGCCTATGCTATGAAGTGAAAAGGAAGATTTCAAAAGAATTATCAAGTTTTTAATAATTCAAACCACTAATAACGAGATCTCGGTTCAAAAAAGTTATTTGAAATAATATATTTGTTTTAAAAAGACTTACCGAGGACTTCACATGCTCTTCGTAGACAATTCTAGACATCTAAGTATTTTATTTTCCATGTAAATATTTTAATGCATGGTGTTTAATGAAAATCATAAGATCCAGTTTAGGGAAAATTGAAATTTTCAAAAAATGTTGGGGGGGGGGCATTTTACTGAAAATCTTCATGTTGTATCATCCGAAGGTACTGAACTTAAATACAATACTTAAGGGGGTTTACCCTGGCCAATGATAAAAATTTCCAAACACATATCCATTTTTTGAAACACTACTGAAATGTCAAATGTGCCTGTGGTAAAGGACGGGGAGGGCCCACGTAAAAAATCGGTGTGATGGCACGCGTGGATGATAACGGGGTATCATTTGACTGCGGTTGCATGGATTTTGCTTCTTTTCTTAAAAAAAAACAATACAATATAAATTGTAAAAAAAAAAAGTAATTTTTTACAATTCAAACCGTCTCAAATATGTATTTTTAATGGGTGACAGACAGTATAACAAGAATATAGCAGAAAAAGAAAGTTAAAACTAGTACAAATAGGAAAAAAGCCTATATATCTTATAAGACACACCAGGCATGAAACGGTTATATATAGATAGATGGGATGGGGATGGGGATGGGGATGGGGATGGGGATGGGGATATGGATGGGATGGATGGGATGGGGATGGATGGGATAAGATAGAATGGATAGATTAGATATAGGGAATATATAGTAAAAAGTTAATTCTTGTATTTATTATGGTAGCTGAGAAAAAGTTACCTAAACGTGAAAAATTAGTTTTCGTAAAATTCTCTTAAGATGGGAAAAATTCAAGTAAGCAATAGAGAAATTAGGGACATGTATAATTTCAAAGGATGTTGAACATAAACACCTAAAAATTCTTCAAAGTGATTCTAACCAACGTGGTTATAGTGTGTATAATCATTATAATGTTGACGTATTTTTAAGAATTAATTCCTGTTTTAAAAAGAAGCAAAAAAAGAATTGAATCCATTTTTCCTGAATTATTTAAATCACAAGCGTAAAAGTTTAGGTTGAAAGGGTTGCTAGGTTTGTCGTCAGAGGTCAGAGTGAGCTGGAGGTATCGATCAGTTGATACTTGAACCTGGACATTACTGCCACCTACCACACAAAGTAAGAAGCTTGTTGTTGTAGTTGTGGCTTCTGACACGAGACCGGCAATTTCAGTTTTATATAATTCCATTACTTTGAATCCTTGTTTGGTATGTATCATTTAAGGTAAACAATGGAAAGCGAGTGTTACACGTGCTATTTCTGTTAACAGCCTAGGATTAGAAGTCGAAACCGAATTCAGGAAGTGGTAACCACATTATAGCATATCCTTATGATAAGCACACCTAAGAATATATCTCTACAACCTAAGCATTGTATAGCAAGCTTAGACCACTCCAAGGTCCTAGTTACTCTACAGGTTATATACGAGTTGAAATACATTCACTTACGACTGTATTATACTCTTGTGTCATAGAAATGGGACTGCATACATATGATAAAACGTTTATAGTGCAATATAGCATCTGTAATCACATCCATGACAGTTTAGAAGAGACTATGGCAGAATGATTATGATGGTTACCATACTAACCTTCAAAGCCAGAGGTCTCGGATTCGAATCACAGTTGTAATGCTTCCTTAGCCAGGATTAATCCTCAGTACCTGACCGAGCTTTTTTTGGATTTTTTGTTGTTGTTGTTGTTTAAAATCGTGTTTTTCGGAGAAGATACTTATCTTAGATTAATGCTTTACACTTATGTATCAACCATAGAAAATTGTATGAATTGTATGTTGAAGGGCAAGCAGAGAAGAATATGTGTTATGTAAAAGAAAACGAACAGAAAATACCATGTGAAAGTAATATTTTGTATAGTAAAATGGATTGCATAAAAATCCTCTCCATGAGAAACTACATATACGAGCTGAATTTCGTGATGAACGGATTAATAGTTACATGCATACAAACATGTTTGTAGAAGAGTGAGTAGAGAACGATATGTGAATGTGTTACCTATAGATCAGTAGAGAAAACAGTGTGAATGTAATACGTCGTACTTCTATTTCAAACATACAGAAAGTGTATGACATTTGTAGAAGAGGGAATAATTTTCTTTTTGGGTGAGGGGTGGGGTCTAAAATTGTTCTTTTTCAAGGAAAATTGTTTATAGAAGAGTGAGTAGAGAAAGAGATGTGAAAGTTTTATCTAAAGGGGAGTAGAGAAAACAGTGTGAATGTAATACGCAGCATTTCTATTTCAAATATACAGAAAATTGTATAAATTATTTGTGGAAAAGGGAATAAGAATGTATTTTTTGTGTAAAATCGCGGTTTTTTTTTTTTTTTTTTTTTTTTTGCATGCTGATAATTGATAGGCCCTAATGACCAAGTTGTCGACGGGCCCTTAAACCCAACACACTCACTCATAATTGATACTCATCCATTTTAAAACTGTGATAACGTATTATACCAGGTATGGGGGCAACGAAATCACTGATATTGAAAACTCTGGCAGTTCCTTGAAATCAGCATTTCCACCAAGCACTCCAGAAACTGTCAGGTTCAGACATGTTCTTTATTTCACACTTATTCCGAGTTTCCTCCATTGATCATCAATTTTCTGAACAGTGCCTTCTTCAGCTAGAGATTTCTTCTGAGCTTAAAAGCCATGGTCTGCTGGAGTTTAGAGGTCCAGACGTTTCGTACACACCTGCGGTGGACATCATCGGTGGCGTGATCAGGAGTCTTCTTAGCGAAGGTTCAGTTACAACAGAATCGATGGCCCGGAAGAAATCTCTAGCTTTAATTCTAACTCCGGCCGTGAAAGCTTCCGACTGCTCAGTGCCTTTTTCATTGAGATTACCAGATCTGGGCACACTGGCAATAAGAGGATAAAGGATAGGAGGCTTAGTAGGATATGGAATGGTTGCCTTAGAGTGGTGGACACAGGCCATGAGGACAAAAGTCGTCACCACCACCGCTGCCGCCGCCACTGCCGCCGCCGCCACCCCCCCCCCCCACCACCACCATCACCACTTCATAGCTTAGGATAATTTTGTTCCGGCCTCATATTTCTACACATCCTTTTATTGGCCTTCCTATTGGTCTGTAACCGGAAGTTTTATATTTGTAAGACTGTAATGGAATGGGAGAATTATCCGTCCTTTGCAAATGACCTTTGCATTTTTCTCTGTTTACTTGTATCTTTTCTTTTAACGAAAATAGGTCTAATTCTTCCCTTATCGCTTAATTGCTAATATGATCTTGTGTTGTACATTGTTTTATTGCGCGGAGATATTTCATTTCTGCCGCTTGTTTTTGGCTCCAATGTTTATACAGTAAAACCTGTACGCCTATTGTCTAATAGAATTTTAAATTTGTATCCTTTCGGGATTTCCTGTTCAAGGCACGAACTATTATTCCAAAATATTTTGGAATTTACTCACTTTATTACTTATTTCTTAGTTATTTGTTCTAAATGTTACATTACAACCCAAGTAATTAAATGTTTCCTCCTGTTCTAACAATTTATTATTTAACACCATCTTTGATCTTTTTATTTATTTTTCTATCTTTGGCTTTTCAACTGATATATTTAAACCATAATCCTGGATTAATTTTTGTGATTTGTACATACTTATTTGCAGCTTATCCTCTCTGTCTTGAATTACCATGTCATCTGCAAAGAGTAGCATATTTAATGCATTATTTTTATTCCTAATGGTGTTTTATCTTTTAATTTTCTAAGAATTACTTCTATATAAATGTTAATTAATAGCGGAAATAAACTATATACTTGTGTTAAGCCATTTGTTAAAACTATTTTTATTTTTGTTTCTTTAGATTTCTATATACATCTATTTTTTCGAATATCCTTTTTTGGTAATACTTACCAAAGTGGTGTCGCTATTTGAAGTTCATTTCGCTGGTGTGACAAACCAGTGAAAATTATATTTCGTCGGTATCGAATTATCATTCATTCAAATTATCATACACCCCCGTAGACCCCTGGAAGGAAGGGACGAGACCAGAGAACCCTACGGGCGTACTACATCTCAACAGCAGGCATTTTTAATTATTGGCAATTATTGGCATCTATAAATATGTCTCTGCTGAAATTGTAAAATGCCGGTTTTAGCTGAAAGGTAATATTTGGTCCACTGCAAGTAAACACTAAAAATATAAAAAAGAGGGGAAAAAATTGAATTCATCTTTTACTTAGATGCATATTGTTTAAAATCAACATGTAAGACTAAATATACATACTCTGCTGTATATTTCTGTTAAACATGAACTACAAAATTCAAGGTCAACAGCTTAGGCAGTGTCACGCACGCCAACTTGTAGAGATTAAGAAATCCTTCCATAAGGTTCTGCATTTCATTTATTCAAGGAGTTCGAAATAAAAAGGACGTTTTCTTCGCCCATTAATTATCACATTTCCTCCAGCCATTTCATAATGCATGGTGAGTAACCTCTGGAAAGTCGAGACTCAGCAAAGCGTTATGATTTAAACCTCCAGCACACTCTTCTCTGGGGCGATAAATGAAATGAATTAATGCTGGAACAAACTAATTCAGTCTCTCTTTCTCTCCGGGCGAAGAAAACCTAACCTAGGTGAACTGCCTCGTTCATCAGTGCAATGAGTTGGAAACAGACATCTGCCAGTCCAGTCACACGCCTCAAGGCTTTATTAATTTAGCAAGTTGAGATGAAAAATTAGTTATGAGAAAAGATTATGACTGTCAGCTGAAGCAAGGATAAAATAAAACTAAGCAGAGATGAAAAATACTGTAATTTAAAGAAATTAATGGACAGGCTTCCTTCTTCTGAAAAATATTATCATAAAGGAATGAATAACTTACAAATTAAAATACAGGATGTTTTATTAGTGTATTAGTCCCAACATTTTTCTCTACTGTATTAATTCAGTAGACCGACTGAGATGGTAACGTGTGAGGCTCGCATTCGGGAGGTCGTAGGTTCGATTACTCGATATTTACATCCCCTGAATTTTCCATCCTACCATTTCATTTCACCTTCATTTCAATCCGGTCTTTCAGAGCAGGAATTGTTGGCGATGGGCGAGTTTGGCGTTGCTGTGTGGGGGCTTTGCAAACTCTAACTGCTGTTCTTTCTTTTAAAAGTAAGTTTAGTCATTAAACCGCGATAAATGCTGCATGTAATATAGAGAGGATAAAAAACAATCACATCTTCAGGCTTACAAAACATAGGAAAGATGTTCCAAAAACATAAGTTTTAGGTAAACAATAAGACTTAAAAGAGAAGACAATGCACACCCAAAAGTCGCCGGATTGAGATCTGGAGATCGCGGAGGCCACACTGTTGGGAAGTGCCTACATACACGATCGCCCAACATCTGAGTAATTGTTTTGCAGAAGTGTGTATGGGAAGCGCTGTGTCGTGTTCCATGAAGATGACGTGATTTGTCAGTCTAGGGATGACAAAGCTCTATAATATGCTGAAATAAGCTTCTCGTTTACTGTGACGGTCTATCTTATTCAATTGTTGTCTCCTCCTATGATCCATTGAAGAATTGTGAAGTGAAACGAAACAATATAATAACTTTTAAATCATGAACGCCTTGTTGAGTTAAAGTCCTATTATTGGTCCAGAATCATGAAACATGGACAAATGGCATACTGATCGCGTAATCAGTAGGCACCTCCCAACAATATGGGATCTCCAGACCTCAAACTGTACGACTAATGTGCGATTGCCTTAAAGAACGAGTTTTGCTGACACATACGACAACCTCACTTGACCTGGAAGATTCTCCTAAGCAATTGCCAATATTCCAAGACATTTTCTGAAAAATTCTGGGTATGCTGTGGTTCAGCAAGAGAACGGCAGAAGTCTTCCCAATGTTTCGTAAACCCCATTATTTGCCAACGCTCTGATTTTTTTCCTGTATCAAATATTGTGTTTTAATGTTCGAACTGAGTTTTGAAAGACCTTTATATTAAATTCTCTTGGAATATACTCAGAATCCCTCTTCCTTCTGCATGATTTTCATAACTGATAAACCGTAAGCGTTTGTATCACAAAAAAGTAGATCTCTTTAAAACACAGCATTTATATGAAATAAATTTTTTGTAGAGTGAACTATTTTCCAGATCTTCATCTTTATTTGTTTTATATTTCCAATTTTTAAACTTATTTGTTGGGAACCTTATTCGTTTTTACGTGCTGGGAAAGCAGAGAGAATGGAATATCAAAGTCGTCACATTGCAATCAACTCTTAAATGCTTTACTTACCGCCCAGGCGTACTGTATTTTCTTATTCCCATTACGTCTACATTAAATATATAAGTGCATTTCTATCTTGAGTAACATGAAGCTGATAGAAAAATAAGACTTTTTAAGAGTATTTTATCCAATATTAGTAGAGAAAGTCGTGTGACTGCACACAGAAGACCAGTTTTCAGAGTTCTGAGTCAAAATAGGTACGGCAGTAGCATGGTTTAAAATATATATTTATGCTCGACCATACCCTAATTTATTAAGTCCGCAAATTAATTTCACTAATTGTACAATAAATAACGTATACATGAAATAAAGTTTCGTCTGAAAACCAAGATAGTCAATTTGCCCTCTATTTTTGAATGTTACGTAGCATTTCATGCTTATCATTTTCATCATGCAGCTGTGACGTGATGGAAACGAATCGATCGTTTAGCGCTTGCGCAGAAATCCAATATGTAGGTCATTGTCCCTGGTGAATCTATTCAGCATTTTAACTATAAAATTAGGCATATGGTCGAGCATAAATTGGCGCATGAAACTTGACTATTATGCTAATTAAGAGGCTCGTATGAAAATTATGAAATTGGCTTCGCTCATTTCCTAATATACACTCACTTAAAGTCTCTTTGCATAATATAGGATTAATTTGTACGTATTTTGTCTTTCTGTCTATAGTGATAACGTATGCATCAAATAAAAGACAAAATACCATTCTCTAAGGGCATATAACAAACTAAAGCTGTAATTTTTGGCAATTTTTGCCATTCAGTGGAACTAAAAAATAAATTATCTTTCGTTCTATTACTTTATTAGTTTACAAGTTTGATGCTTTTTAAATACCTTTGCACATTTTGGAGCTTCAATGTTGATATTCCACTAATCCTTATTCTGTTAATTTAAGTTATGGATTTATTTTTACAGTTTCAGCTAATGCAAAACATTAATCCTCGTAATACTTTTTCAGTTCGTTGCTCACAGTGGGAACTTGAAGCATCCAGGGTAAGAGCTTCGACACATCGGTATATACAGCGGGGTATTCGGTGCCACACTTTAATCCCCAGGATACGATCCCTATTTGCACATATGGGCCACCAGGTGCGCGGCACATCAGCGGACCACCTCCATCACCCTGTAATCACAAAATGTGAGGTAAGAATAAGTTTTTGTACCGTAAGGTAGTTAAATGTAATTTTCTTTAAATATTACTTCACTCCAAGCACAGAATTTGGAGTAACCTGTAGCTAAGGCGTTTAAAAGTCTTAGAATCTTGAACATTCTAGATTTCTCTGACAGGCTTGCCAGAATTACATATCTGATGTGTTGCACTCACATTAACCATTCTTACAAACTGCTTTTCCTATATCTTCGAGTTAGTTGAGACAAACACAAATAACAAGCAATATTTCCGAAATGGTTCACTCTACAAAGAAAAATATTCAGACATAAATTGTGTATTTTAGCAAGATCTAGATATTTTGTACAGTAAGATTTGCTCTATCCCTTACGATTTATCAGTTATGCAAAAGTCATCCAGAGTAAATACGACTTCATGGGCTATAGCCAGAAAATTTAATATATACATTTCATTTTTCCTAAAAATATCTCCAACATATAGCATTTTAATCAAAATAGTTAGAGCCATTTTCACGAAAATCAAAATTTCCCATGTGAAGGGTAGTTTAGGGTACAGGAATTTTCTTCAGAATCTTCGTGTCGCATCCTTGAAAGACATTAAACGTAAATACCAACTTAGGTTTTTAACCTACTTTCAGTTTTTGAGTTACTGTCCACAGACTGACAGATACACATGCGCGCAATGCTTTTCTTCAGATTCAGGGGCCTCAAAACAAATTTCCGGTGAAATCTCGACGTCGAATTTTTGGGTGGAATACAGTGCTTCCTCTACTTTACTATACGTAACAGAAGTTTGAGGTTTATTTTCTAGAGAATTTGTCAGCACCTGGCCTGGTCTATAAATGTGGATGAGTGAGCCAGTGTTGGGAGACTGTTTTCAGAATTGAGTGCTGAGTTAGCTTTTAAGTGTGTGCTGTGCAGAGTCAGTGTTGGGAGTCTTTGATTTGTTGAGAGATACAGTTCTAGAAATTTAATCTTCGCGTTGGAGTTGTTTGTTGTGTGAAGTAGTTTTTACTGAGTGTATCGTCGGAAGCAGCTGTTTTGTATATGCAGAGAGATTAGTAGAAATGTGTGTAGTATTTGACTGTCGCTCAAAGCGTACTGTATTCCCATATTCCCCTTGCACCTATAAAACAATCAGCTGTAAATTTCTGTAAATGTTTAACTCAGCTAGCATGAATAAGAGTTTTTAAGAGTAGTATATGAGTAGAGAAAGTCATGTGAGTGCAACACATCAGATTTGTATAATACGCAGTTTTTATATGACTTACCAGACAGGTATCTTCATACGGCTTGCCTCCAGCACATATAAAACTGTTGTGGAGACCAAATCTTTGTCCCAAGTTAGACTGTTTCAGCTCATTCTCGCACTGCTTGTGAGTCACAATGGGAAGTTGGACCTTCCGCAGAGTTGTGGAATATCTTCCGTCTGGGCCTGTAGAAACACAATTAATTCGTCAGAACAGTTATTGTAGGTAGCGCATTAGTCTCTTATAACTTGGTTTTACGTAGGAATGCTAGCAGTCAATGTCGATTCAGTACTAAGTAACTTTTCAGCATATTTGATACTTTTAGGTAAATCTTGAATATTTATTTAATATTCCTAAATTTTAATTTTAGCGTTTCTACTTCAGACACTATTATTAGTAAAGGCCGGAGACATGTGCATTTTTCTATAGGTATACTGCATATGGATTTTATTGTTATGGCTCGCGCATGTAAACAACTGCAGGAAGATACAGCCTGACCATGAAAACCTCCTTTCAAGCGTGGTAAACCGACTTTATCCAAGTAGTACTAAAGTTTCTCGCAGATTTCGTTGGCAAGCTTTCGTTGCGTTACATCTGGGGAAATCAATGCTGCATTTCATCTGCTCTTATATATAAATAATGGAGATATGGAACAGATGTCCTTGGAGAATTAACTGACTTGTGAATAAAGCGGATGTAGCTGTCACATCACATTGCATTGTTTCAACATTCGCCGGGCTCGAAGCCTTTTACTCTGGTAGGTAACCAAAGTCGATGGATTCAACAGGTATGAATTTAATTGAAGATTACAAATAAATCTGTAGAATTTACAGGAAAACTTTGGTGCGGTGATGATGGCGTATGTTTTAGAGCGCTCAAGTACTATGGCAGACACACAATTTAAGGGCGGCTGAGACCTGCCCACTTCATGATCAGATTGTTACATATTTTTCTTGTTGTGCAAATGATTTTGAGGGCGCAATTGATACTTATATCACTGGTTTTACAGTGTGTTTAACTGTACAACACCGCAAGACCTGGCAAGCCTTTGTTTGGGTGTTGTGTTGAATCATGGAAAACACAAATACAAATAGAGCAAGCTCCTTATCCAGAATTACTTACGGCAAAAGACAGACATAAAGACGAATAGAAGTAAAATTAATCCCAGCGAAGGTTATAAACATAGATTAATAAGGGTTAAGGGTTAAGGACGACTTTACGAAAAATGGATAAAACGTATGAAATATCGAACAATATAGTACCAAATCCTTAGTTGGAAGTTTGCCTTTGATAAAAATTTAAAATCTCTGTCGGCTGCTTCGTTATGTGACTGGCCGGAAGTTACAGAGACTCCGGAACATGTGATAGAGAAAAACACTCCAGCAACACTTGGCAGACCGACATACCTTTGGTACACAAAGGTAGCAGTGGTAAATCACACAGCGCATAACATTCAAAGAAAGATATTACGTATATACGTACTTCGAGTGTAGTTGAGGGAATCCCCGGAAAGAAACAAAAACGAGTCAGTGTTCACAGATTGCATAAGAAAGAAGAATAATGTTGTTAATATTTATCTTTTCGTAGAAAATGCCTTACATGGCTATTTGGACGCGATATAAAATTACATAAGTTGAAGAAATAATTCCTATTAATGTCATTATTACTGTTATTATTTTTGTATTGTTCTTAGCTTAGATATAAACTTCGAAAATGCCAAAGAGCTATCGCAGAAGTTACTATAGCAATGCAGTGAAACCTCTAATCTATTTTCATAAAGTGAATATCTCGTATTGAGTATTGGAATTCAAGAATCAGTATCGGTATTAGTATCAATTATCGAGAAACAGTGGTATCGTTCAATTCACATACTTTGGGGACAGTAATTTAAGTATATCTTACAGAAATTCTCCTCAGATATTAGACAGGATTGAAGGAACATAAGTATCTTGGATGCAATTTGAGTTATAAGGGAAAACAAGATATAAATCAGAAAATTAATAAGTTTCAAGAAATAAATGACACAATTAAAAGAACATTAAAAGGCAGAACAAGAGACACGCAATTAAAACTCTACACTGTCTTGCTATACAGTAGCATTAAGAACTAAAAATTTAAGTAAAATACAAGCAGTGAAATGACCAATAAAAGACCAATTTATCCTAATTACCCCGAATACTATTTATATACTTTGCTTGTAATCGCCACTTCGGCTTTGAAGCAGAAACCTGATTTGTAGGAGTAAACATAACATTCTTTCCTCAACATTATTTAGAACTCAAAGGAATACCTCGACGGTATTCACATCGAAAGATACTAGACGGGAATTGATTCTATTTTAATACAATTAATGGAACGTAGAGAAAATTGGCTCCAATATTTAGAAAAAATTATTCCAGAGAGAATGCCCAAACAAGTAATAGGATAAAAATGTGAGACAGTAACAGGCAGTAGCCTATACAATGATTTAAGAAGAACCATTAGGTTTCTGGATGATCCTATATTATTATTCAAATTGAACAAAATGCTAAAAGGCTATAGCTGCAAATATCAACTTAAAAAAACCAAAATTATGGCTTTAGGTGTAAAAACAATAAATAAAAATATAGAACATTTATGGTAGAAAAACCACCTCAGCATAAGCCTACTGACCCAGGTAAACAACAAAAAATCAGTCATTGAGGTGGCGCCAACGTACCGCTAATGTTATTCACACTTCTTTGTATAAGACAGATTTTTACAGCATGATTGACAACAATCACAAAGAAGTTTTTAAAGCGGACGCAGTTTTGTTTTCATGGGGCTACACTGTCGTTTGTTTGCCCCCATACACGTGTGATGTCATCCCCAATAGAATTATTTGTGTCAATTACCTTGTGTCAAGGTAAAATGTAACAGCTGACTTACCCGTACAAAAATTACACGATAAAACGCTCGAGGGTACATCACGTGTGACCCAAACAGACTGTCAGGGTTTTTGAAACATATAGAAAAGGTAGAAATGGCCAGAGGGAGTAGTTGAAAGCTAAATATACTGCATGTTATGAAAATAACATAACTGCATGAAAATTACATTTAATTTCCGCCATTTTGAGCGACTTGATTCCTTTAATACAGCTTGAATACACACTCCAAGGTTGGCACTAGTATCGTAAGCAAACCCAGAAGCACAAGTCAGTTTCAGGCTGAAGCAATGTTGCACCAAGTATCAATAATACATACCAAAACGGTTAGTTCCCCATCCTACAGCTACGCAGTCGTTATAGTCGTACTTCACATGTGGAAATGGGAGACAGATGGGTGCGACGTTGTCAGCTTTTTCAAAAGGTTTCTCGAGTATCAGCAGGGCTATGTCGTTGTGCATGAAGACTTTGTCGAAAGCAGGATGGATGATAATCTTCTGTACGTCACGATTTTGATGAGGGAGCTCTTCTGTATCGCTAGAAGCATTCCATTCTCCTGCACGAACTGTTATCATTGACTCGTTTGCGCTGAAAGCAAAAGTAATTAATGAAATTTACCTTCTCTCCATCAGGCATACACTGAATGAAACAGGTGAGGTGTTAAGATATTAACCAAAAGTTTAGCAACATTTGCTATTGTTATGCTGTTGTTCATATTTGTTTTTGCTTCCTCTACTACATATAGTAAAGTAGAGGAAGTATTGGATTCCACCCAAAAATTCGATGTCGATATTTCAGCCAAAACACACAATTTATGTCTCAATAATTGTTTTGGTAGAATGAACCACTTCGGAGATATTCCGTGTAATTTGTGTCAGTTTCGGAAAACCTAAAACTTTCGTGAAATGGAACATCGTTGTTCATGTTTTATAGGTTAAACGTGCAAAGAGGGAGGGATCTCAAAGTGTAAAAAGATTTGACTATCGCTCAAAGCCTACTGTATTCTAATATTCCCTTTCACCTACAAGGAAATAAGCAATAAGATAATTTATACAAATGTTTATCTAAACTAACAAGTATTTGTAAGAATGGTTGATATAAGAGTAGAGAAAGTCATGTGAGTGCAATACATTAGATTTTTACAAAAAGGTGCGTATGTGTGCGTGTGTGTGTATATGTGTCTGTCTGTGGACAGCATAACTGACAAATGAACACTCACTTAAAAACCAAAGTTGGTGTTTAAGTTTAATGTCTTTCAAGGATGTGACACGAAGATTTTGAAGAAAACTCCTGCGCCCTAAACTACTCAAATAGAAAATATTTCAGAAATTTTGATTTTCTTGAAAATGGTTCTAACGCTTTTGATTAAAATGTCATGTGTTTGAGATATTTTTGTGACAAATGAAATGTATATCTTCAATTTTCTGGCTATAGCTCATGAAGTACTATTTACTCTGGATGACTTTTGCATAACTGGTAAACCGTAAGAGATAGCCCAAATCTTACTATACAAATCACATACATCTTGCTATATCACACTATTTATGTCTGAATAAATTTGTCTGTAGAGTGAACTATTTCGGAGATATTCCTTGTTATTTGTGTAAGTTTTGGAAAACTTATACTTCTGCCAAATGGAAGATCGCTATTCATTTTTTATGTTAACCGTGCAAAGAGAACCAAATTTGAAAGCTTTAAAAGATTTGACTATGAATGGTATAGGGAAACTAAGTGATGATAAGCGAATCAAAAAAACGAAAGTAAAAAGAAAAGATAAATCTGAAAAAAGAATTAATAAATTTGGGTAAGATCGAGCATAAATATTACAAAATTTGCCACTGCTGTTTTATAAAATATACTCGCATCTTAATTGCATAGTGTAATATGAATTATGCTGCCATGTCTTAATACATAACCCCTTTAAAAATAGACACTGCACCAGATGCTTAACTTACCCCCATACCAGATGCGCCACTGTGAGAGCTATCTTAGGATGAATGATGCTAGCTCCACCTTTGAACATGTATTTCTTCCACTCGCAGTTCTCCTTTTGCTGTGCTCTAAATAACATCAAAGCCCAAGGGAATTCGGCAAATCTCGTTAGGCTAATACGCCTGTCCAGATTCACGACTCGAGGTGAAAGAACTGGATCATTGTACTTGTTCACTCCACATGTGTCCCAAGATGGTTCTTCCGGTTGCGGCTCCGGTTCCGATTCCGGTTCCGGTTTTTCTAGATCAGGTGGCTCCTTACAGCATATGCGCGCACCTTGGCATTCACCACACTCTTGACAAGTTGGAGCAAACAAGGACCTGCAAATCAGTGTACCTACGTATTATCTTCGTGTTATGCTATACCACATGCAATACAGACGAAATAGCACATGTTGACTGTTTTAAATATCTTGGGTCTATAATACGAAAGGATGCAACAACAAATTTGGACATTCAAAGAAGAATAACTGTTGGAAAGAGAATTATAGGAATGCTCAATTCAGTTTTATGGAGTAAAATATTTTACATACAACTAAAAAAATCTGATGTGTTGAACTCACATGACTTTCTCTACTCTTATACTAACCATTCTTACAAACTCTTACACATCTATCTTCTTCGTGTTAGTTGAGATAAGCTTGCTTATTTCTTTGTAGGGGAAAGGGAATATTAGAATACAGTAGGCTGTGAGCGATAGTCAAATCTTTTAGCTTTCAGATCCCCTTCTCTTTGCACGCTTAACATATACAAAAATGAACAGCGATGTTCCATTTCACGGAAGTTTCAAGTTTTCCAAAGCTGACACAAATATCAAGGAATATCTCCAAAATGGTTCACTCTACAAAAAATTTATTAGACATAATATTTTGTATATTAAGAATTTGTCTATCTCTTACGGTTTACGGGTTATGTAAAAGTCATCTAGACTAAACAGGACTACATAGGCTATAGCCAGAAAATTCAAAATATACATTTCATTTTTCATACGAATACCTTAAACATGCGACATTTTAATCAAAATCGTTAGTCATTTTCAAGAAAATAAAAATTTTCGAAACATTTTCCGTGTTAAGGGTAGTTTAGAGTGAGGCTATTTTCTTCAAAATCTTCCTGTCGCATCGTTGAAAGACATTAAACTTAAATATCAACTTTGGTTTTTAACCGAATTTTTGTTTTTGAGTTATGCTATCCACAGACGGACACATAGACTGACCGGCACACACACACACACACACACACGAACGTTTTTCTAAAAATGCTTTCTTTGAGTTCAAGGGGTCTCAAAGTATATATTTCCGCTGAAATCTCGACATCGAATTTTTGATGGAATACACTAATTCTTTCTACTTATCAGTAGAGAAAGTAAAAATTAATACATCAGGCATTATTCCTAAGTGCAACATTATACGGCACTGAAATTTGGACATAAGCAGACAACAAGCAAACAAAGTAACGGTACTAGAAATGGATTTTTGGAGACGATCAGCACGAAAATCCAGAAAATATTAATTTCGGAATAATAGAATAAGGGAAATTATGCTAGTTGACAAAAACATTTTTGAAATTGTAGAATGAAGATGCCTTAAATGCTATAGACACGTACTCAGAATTTCAGAGAACCGAATACCCAATATCATTATAAATTGGAAATTAGAAGGGAAAAGAAGAAGAAGGAAACCTGGGGAATGTTGGATGAATGGGTTGAAAAGGAATATGGAGAGAGGGTTAAAGGAGGAAGATGCCATGGACAGGGTCTTATGGAGGCAGAAGATTATTTTGAGATGAAGGAAACCCATTGTATTGTGGAATATTCCTTAATAAAAATATTATTATTGTTATTACGTATTACTACTATTATCATTTGTTTATAGTGGTTAAAACACTACCCCTGAAAAGTGTCAGCATATACACCTTGTTATTTGTGGACTTCTGCAATAATAACTGTGCTTTTCTCAAATGGAAGGTCGTTATTAACATTTTTATCTCTTGCCCGTGTAAAGAGAACGGATTTTCAAAGCTTTGATTTAGCAACTAGCTTTAACAGATTTGACTATCGCTCAAAGCCTACTGTATTCCCACATTCCCCTTGCATCTACAAGAAAATTACCCAGTAAGATATTATAAACGTTTATCTCGACTAACACAAAGATGATACAAGAATGAGTTTGTAGGAATGGTTAGTACAAGAGCAGAGAAAGTCCTGTGAGTGCAACACATCAGATATTTAGAATGTAAAGTATGGATTTTGTTGCCTAGTAACTATAAACTAAAGCATCGCTGATTGTTAGAGTGATAGATGAACAATACAGATGCAGTAAATGACTATCCAGGCTGCAATTACAGGATATTAGATACTTACCTGGGCGATACTAATCCGTCTCTGCCATCTGTGATAATATACCCGTCCTCGTCACACAGTGACCATTCCACACACCAACATGCACCATCAACTTTATTCGACTCTATATCCGAATCTTCTGCATCGTACGTGAAGTCTATAAACGATTCCACGGTGCTCAGCGCCAAGAGCAAAAACTGCACCTCTAACTTCATGTTTAACTGGCTAACTAATTATGTAGTGTGCTCAGGAAGTAGCCTTTTTCCTTCTGTAAGTCGCAGCTCCGGATATTGTGATAACCTCAACCACACAAGGAGGTTACGTGAGATAATTATTTTAGCGGACGGGATAGGCTGAATTTGACGCTCATATAATTACTATAAGATTCGATTATTAGAAGTAGATAACCGTACAACATTACAAATAAATACTTTAACACGAATTTTAATCACATCAGATGTGATTCATTCTTGACAGTTGGTATATAATAAACAAAGAAGAAATCTGTGCTGACAAACAGAGAATGTGCAAGAAGCTGTGCCTAATTAAAAATATGTACTTTTGGCCACACATTAACCAGAATTGGCATATGATCAGTGCAACAAATAATCAATTTATTGTTTATTTTCTTGTAGATGCAAAGGAGATATGGGAATACAGTAAGCTTTGAGCGATACTCAAATGTTTTAAAGATGGTCGCCATATGAAGGCTTTGAAATTTAGTTCTCTTTGCACGTCCGGGAGATAAAAATGTGAATAACGACCTTCTATTTGGGAAAATTATGCATTGCTAAACTTTCAAAAATAAGGAATAATTCCGAAATGGTTCACTCCACAAAAAGTGCATATGGACATAACTTGTGTTTTCATGAGATCTATATTTTTTGTATACTAAGATTTACCAATTATACAAAAGTCATCGAGAGTAAACAGGACTACTTCGGATATAGACAGAAGAATATCTTAAACATATGGCATTTTGATTATCATTACATTACTTTTGAGAAAATAAAAATTTTCGAAAAATGTTTCCACGAAAAGCGTAGTTCAAAATCTTAGTGTTAAAACCTTGACTTATGCTACTCTCGGACACATGGGGGTTTTTCTAAAAATGCGTTTTTTTATTCAGGGGTCTTAAAACATACATTTCCGGTGAAATCTCGACAGCGATATTTTGGGTGGAATACAATACTATACGTATTAGAGAACGTAAAAATTTGTGTGAAATATTTGGAGCCGTCTAGCTTTTCGACGAATGGATATAAATGGTTTAGTATTTCACTATCGTGCAAAGATACTGTAAACAATGCTGTAATGCCTTCCTTCCTATTTCGAATGAATTTAGGCGCATTTAATTTTAAAAGTGAAAAGTGGCAAGGCCACGTCACGTCACGTTTTGAAGGGCCAGTGACTGCGGATGGAGTGGAGGTTAGGGGTGTATTGCCTGGCGTTACTAAAATTGAGGAGGAACGGAAGGACAATCGACGCGCGCATGCGCCAGGTATAAGCATTGTGAATGGGGTGGCAACTTCAACTGTCATGTATAACAAGATCGTTATTTTAGCCCAGTAAACAATAAAATAACGCAATTATTTAAGGAAAATGAAGAGGAAATTGTGTGTTAAAAATAATTAGTATTGTTTTAGCTCGTAGTGGACAACAACAATAATAATTATAATAATGACAATGGTAATAATAATGTGGATTATGAGGAAAATCCTTATACAATCACACCTGAGCTGGTTTATTCCTTCTGCTCTAGCACAACGCTCCTGGTGGCATGTTTTGCAACTATGACAACGAATCCAATCTCTTTTGGAAGAAAGTTCACAATATTAGCTCAATTTGCAGAATGCCCATTCCCAGTTATCTTCACTACTCTCAGATATAAGGTTTCCCACCTCATTGTCCTTGACTTGTTGCATGTTAGCGTTTTTACTAGCACCTACTTGCTAGTGTTTGGTTCTGATTGATCTCAGCCCTCCAGATGCTACCCGTTGTTGAAGCAAGAGGTGCCCCAGGTGAATCGTCACTTATGACTATGTTACATGAACAGGGGTAGGAACAAGGTCCATTAATTTGCAGGGTTGTATGTACAAGACTGTGGCTGTCTCCAGGCAATCAGATACGAGGCCTGCCCCTCTCTTAGCGATTTCCTGCCTCTAGGTCAAGGCGAAGGCGTAGCCAAACAGCAGGAGGAAGAATTAATGGCTAAATGTCGACCAAAACATCCATCATGACTGTGTTTCGTGTTCATTCCTGGGTCTTTGACCTGGTCTCATCTAGACCTCCTGAACCTCTGCCGCGACAAAGTGCATAACATCTTATCGCCTGCCTTAGCTCTCGCTCATTCCTTAGCCACAGGATGACCCGAAAGTAAGATGCCTGTGAACCTATGAGGAGGTTAATTCTTCACCATATTTGAGAAATGCTTCTACGCTTGCCTCGTGGCTTGCTCAGTAAGCACCTACCTACTGCGCGAGAGGTCCCGGGTTTGATTCCTAGCTGGGAGATGGAAATTTTTCTCTAGCCAAGATTATATGCTTCCTAGAGTTTGGAAGTATGAGAGAGAGTGTAGGTGTGAGGGAGAGTGATAGATCGAATGTATAAAATACGAGGCGCTTTCTATTTAAGCCCCGCAAAACATATGTTTTGGAAGCCGGTGGCTTTTGATGAAATAAAATAGCAACGCTTGGTAAAAGGATTTGAAATCTGGAAGAGAAAAGTAAATTATAGTTTTATCAAGTGAATTTGTATTCTAAGAGGTTATAAATAAATATAAAACAGAATAAAGTTGATAAAAAGGTCGAGGATATAGGAGGATTAAATCTTGTCTCTTATAAGGTAACTATAGCTTTCCATTACGCCATGAAACTCAAATACTTTAAAAATAACAACGCAACAAACATACAAAGAAACATACAAATATATTGCCAGAATAATCATGTGATGTGAATCTATGATTCGTTAGTTCATGTTAGGTGATTCATTGTGAACAATTACGTTATAGTACATATAATCTAATCTTTAAGTTTATGTTAGAATAAGATTGAATAGACAAGGTTCGGAGGGGGACATAACACCTGCTGGGGCGCCCCCAGGTGACAGGGATAAGGTGAGAGGATACAAAGGGTGGTAGAACCTGAACTGAGATGACACCGGAGAGTGGGGTCCCTAAGAGCTGTAGATTTGCACTCCCTGATGACGGTTCCTACGCCTCTCTGCGGGCTCTAGGTCTCCTGGGGCGCCTGGGGGAACTTGCCTGATCCGGAGAACGAAGATTTACAGATAGCAGGCACCTGGCATCACGCTGAAGGACCCACCGACGCTTAGAATCTTACATGAAAGGTTAAGCGAAATGACAAGTGAGGCGAAATGATGGGACCGGAAATTCGGAGCATTTCCCTAGCAACTCGGAGAAACCCTAAAAAAACATGAGGATGAGCGGCTACGGGAATCGAACCCGCAACTTCCCGAAGCGAGCCCCACTGTTAGAGATGTGAAAACTGTGTATAGGAATTTGTAGCGTGCCTCCTTTGCTAGGGTCAGACCACAATACACCATGGCAGGTGATAACCTTACCCTAGCTAATCAGTGCATGGTATTTTTGGAACAAAGAATGCGGTGAAAGGGGTGTTTCCCAAAAAAAAATCGAATCAAAATGCAATCAAGCCGAGAACTTTGCAAGTTTGACACATGACCTTTATGAGGCCTCATTAGCCACAAAATTCTGCTCTAGTAATTACCCTACTGGGTACCATTGGCGGGTTGGTTCACGCCCCTTTCATTGTTGGATAGGTCGCTGCAGTAGTTGTTTAGGAGCGTTCACTGCTACAAAATCAATATTTTATGGAAGCTTTTTAAAGGCTTAGACCTAAGAATAGAGCAAGTCGTTTTTAACCTCAACAGTACTTGTTTGTTTACACCTTGTCGACAGATTTACTACTTGGCAAAGCGAGTAGGAGCATTGACCTTGACTGTCGAGCGCTACGATCACCTATCTTGTTTATTAGAACAGCGAAATAATACTAACTTGGCGTATAGTCAGTGATGAAACACAAATAGATGACCTCTCGCGCCTGCCGATATATGAGACTTGCTCTAAACAGCTGGACATTTCCACATTCTTTCCTATACGCCTCATGGCTTTGCCAAGTAATACAAGTGAGGAAATCGCGATAAATTTATGTAAGGAAAGCTCAAAACTTGAATGAGATTTAATAAACTATCTCAGGAATGAAACCGAGCCTACAAAGATTACAAGAAACAAACTGTGCATACAGAAAAGCATTACCTTAAATATTTCCTCTAAGTAGAGCTATTGCTACCATTTGCAACTCGATTGTTTTCACCGTTTCTGTATTTTAACTTTCTCTACTACGTATAGTAAGTAGCGGAAGTATTGTATTCCACCCAAAATTTCGATGTCAAAATTTCACCGGAAACATGTTTTTGGGGCTCTCAGAATAAAAAGAAGCATTTTTAGAAAAGGATCCGAGTGGGGTGCGTGTGTGCGTGCGTGTGTGCGTGCGTGTGTGCGTGCGTGTGTGTGCGCGCGCGTGTGTGTGGCCAGCTAAAATTGCTAATTTATACATTCCAACCAAATAAGTTGAAATTTTTCCATACTCCTATGATAGTTTTAATTAAAAAATAATTTATGAACCTACGTAATGCCTTTAATTTCACGACGAAAAATTGAAACCTTTAAATTTTTATATGGCGTACATTATTTTTGCAATGTAGATTTTTACAACCGAAAATGTTAATAATAGAATCAAATAATAAAGTTTGTATGCTATCCATTTTACCATACAGCATAACATTCCCATTGTCTTCTGTACTCGATTTTGGTTTACAAAACGTCATCACATATATTCGTTTATTCGTTCTTCAACATACAACTCATAACCTTTTCTATGATTGAAACAGAAATGCAAGACATTACGTTCACACGATTTTTCCTACTCACTTTTCTTTTATGAAACACAATTACACTTCTTTCTCTACTGGTTCTTCTAAAGACAATTCATACAATTTTCTTTGTTTCAAATTTAAATGCAACGAATTACATTCACAGAGTCATTTCTACTCACGTTTGTTTTACGAAACACTTATTTGTCTACTCCCTCTTCCAAAGAATTCATACAACTTTATATATGATTGACGTAGAAATGCAAGGTCTTACATTCACACAGCTTTCTCTTTCTGTGGTAATTGGGGTTGTTAAACAGTGCTTTTGCATAGTATTTTATCAGTGTTTTTATCTATTTATCTTGGGTTTTTATAGTGTCCAACGTAAGTCTAAAAGTTTTAGGGATGAAACAGTCAAACCACTGGCAACGCTGGGTATTTCAGCTGGTAGCCGTTGTTTCTCAGTTTTCATACATTAAGATAGTTCTTTGATGTTATAGAACTCTTTCAAACTACATCGCTTAATTGAAGGAAACAAATGACATATTTTCTACGAAATAGAGTCGTGTTTAGTATGTATGACGTACGTCTATGTATGGTTGCGATTCCCTCCCCCATTTACATGATGTGGCGCTGGGAAAATTTCATTAGCTAAGTGGAAAGCACAGTTTCTCTCTCTCTCTTTGTGAAGAAACGTTAACTGGAGACACTTCATGGCTTATAACAAAGTTAGAAATATTTCTTGTTTAAATCCGCTTTCCTAGAACTGAAATGAATAATTACCACCCGGGCCTTCTGCATCTTAGATACATGTACCTTACTTGGAATAGATCTTTCAACTGGACTTTCTAGTATTACCGCTACAACCATAGGGGTGCCGAGTTAATGTTTCTCCGACTTCCTTGTAGTAAACATTGCGGAACAATGGGTGATTAAGTACATTGTCACTAGTGCCTCGTTTATTTCAAGGCTTACATTTCGGGCACCTCCCCGTATTTCTCAGCTATGATGGAAGAAAACCTCAGAAAACCTTATCATGGATTTATTCTGCTGTTAGTTTCATAAGCTCAGATGCTTAAAGGAGTAATATAACAACTGTAGGATCCACGACCGCATTTCTGTATCTTTGTTGAATAAACAGAATATCCAAAAGTTTATGTAAATGATATTTTTTTTGTTCTATTTATTTTATGTTGCTTTAACTCTGTGGTAATATCTAGATGTTGGTTTTCAGCTCTGATTTTTGTGCCATACCATCTTATTTCGTCATGCATACACAGAGGTATCAGTGCAGGGCAACTGTATCTCTGCTTGTGAGGGCAGATGGCATTAGGGTGCCATCAAGTCTATCTGCTTTTATTGTCTGTGGATAGTGAGCAATCGTACTACCACGTATTTTCCTTTATACACCAAGTTTGCTACAAAACTTGGCCGGCAGGTGTACGGCTCTTGTGACCTTCACTACATTCCCTGCGCAAGCGTGCCAATCGTCACATGGATTGCAGAATACAGTACAACAAAGAGTGTTTATGTAAGATATGCATGTGCTTACATCATCTTGTAGGGAAGTTGTAAGGCAATTTGAAATTAAATTTCCTGGCGTGCATGTTCCGTGTAGAGGCACCGTTCGTTTGCTTGTATATAAATTCAGAGAGACAGGAGCAATTTGTGGTATGAAAAGAAAGGTAAAAAAGGCGTGTGCCTATGCAACAAAATTAGACGAGATCAGAGAATGATTAAAACGGCCACCTCGAAAATCTCTTAGACGACTAGCACAAGGCCAAATTAAAACAGAAGGTCAGAAGAGAAATTAACGCTATTTCGGAAGCTGAACTAATGAAAATTTCCTCAGAAGATGCCGTAGATGTAATATGCAATGGATGGTATTTCCAACATCTCCTGCGATAAGATATGTGTTGTGTTTATTCTGATAATTGTTCATGCATGTGCGCCCGGGAGACAGACCCTGCGCCCGCCGGCCAAGTTTTACAGTAAACATACTGTATTCCTTTATTTTTCGATTCATGTAATATTACTGCTATTTGGAACATTTTCCGTCGTATAGAAATACAGTTTTAAAACAGTTTAAAACGTTCTATTTGTAGGCAGTGTAACTGATATCGACAGGTATCTAATATTTACTTAAATCGATGGGCTTTATTTCGCAGGTCATAACTTTTGTTGGTTTCAAGTGGCCCTTTGGTATTTGGAGAATAAAACGGAAAGTCACACACGGGGTCTAAACTCCAAATACAAGCGTGGCCAACGTGATGTCTGCGAAAAGCAATATACACTAAAAAGGAAATAAAGCAGATCTTGTTTGCAGCGGCAGCAGCGTAACCGCGGCGAAATTAAACGGATATCCGGTCACGAACAAAAAATAAATTTTACTGCACACTATCTAAAACGAAGTCTGGGAAATGTTATCCTGCAAGCGGCTGTAAAAATATTCGTCTCACGATAAAATTCCAATATGGAGATATCTTAGGCTTTAGCCCTTTGTTATTTTTATCTTTGTAGGACAAAATAATATTCATAAAAATCAATTAAAAGACATCAAATAATTTAAATTGTGTTTAATGAAATGTAATTAATTATCCCCAGTTCTCTCTCTCTCTCTCTCTCTCTCTCTCTCTCTCTCTCTCTCTCGTTTTCTCTTCGCTTAGGTGCCAAAAACAACCGAGCGAAATAGCTTCACAGTAACGAAATTATTTCCTGATAACATTTCAAAGGTGTTTGGACAAGAATGCTGTTGTGCTCCAACACTTTTTTTATATGTTGGGAAACAATCGTCGCTGGAGTTGAAGGTTGAAACATGTGGATCGGAATAAATGTAAATACATTTTGAGTGGAGTTTGGGCTGCACAGTTTCACACAGACAAATAAAATCCATTCCCGAAGTGAGGCTATAATCATGCATTTCCCCTAAAGCGAAAAGTTTAATATTCGGATCTATAGGCACAAATTGAACGGACAATTAGAACGGTTGAAAACCCAAAAGATACCCAAGGGCATAGTGATATTGTTAATGAACTTCAGCAGTGAACAGAGGGAGCCTACATGTAATAAAACTGTAACCAATTCCTGACGATTTCGGTTTGTAGAATAACTCGTGTTAATGTGCATAAACTTTTAGCCTGAGGTAAAACATAAAACATAGTTTATTTTGTTGTATATTTGCATGTGTATGTCCCTTTTTCACGTGAATAACGAATGAACTGGTTACTCTACATGTTATCTATAGGCTAGAGAACCAGAAGGGATGGTTTCATCTGTGACCTGCATTTGGGAGGTTGCGGGTTCAAACCCAGCGGCTGCCCTACTTGACCCTTCGGTTTTCTCGGGGCTTCCTCCAGGTTGCCAGGTGAATTCTGAGCGTTCATTACGTCCCAGAATTTCCTGTCTTGCCATTTCACTTTACTTATAATTTTCTTTCAACCTCCATCTAGTTATTCCCTTTAAGGGTAGTAAGTTTCGACGGAGGTTTTGGCGTTGCATGGCAGGGGAAAGAAGATGCTCTCTGGTCACCTTCATCCTTCGGCGGGGCGATCTCCAGTCTCCGAATCCTTCTGTGGGCAGTACGGCGATTTTACTGTAAATAGTATGGGCCCTGCCCCTGCTCTGTCATTACTCCTTGGGTCGGTCACTATCGCCTCATTTTTCCTACTGGAAGTGCACCAAAGTGCCAGATCTCCTCCGCGACGTCCTACTGTATCCTATAAATAGGTTAGAAAGCAGGCTATCTGCCACTTCAGACACTTTTCCATTATGTAGCAAGAAGGAAATCAGTCTAAATTACTTATTTATTGTTGAGTATTTAGAAAACGTTTATTAAATGAAGCAGAAAGAAGATTTATGCTGGATCACAAGTATGCATTTATAGGTTTCGTTAGCACTAGTGCTCATTTGTCGCTCAAATGAGTTGCAAGAGCCATCTACAGCGCCATTAGATCTCTAATGGACCCTTTAAACCATAGGTCGAATGTCACACCTATAAGTAGTTAGCGTATTGTCACTATTATTGCATTTATCATATGGTTTCCTATAATATGTAATTCTCAGAAGCAAGTAAATAACTTGTTTTTAACTGGCAAGATAAGTATGGCGAATACATGAGCTCAATTGTTTTGCTGCTTCTCTCCTTAAAGAAGGGAATAGTTTACGTTGCACTTGCAACGACCAATAGTTTACAGACTTGAATAGTGTATTGATTAATTATATAAAGAAGGGAATATCTATTTATGACTATTTTGCAACGCATCATAAGCATTTTTAGGAATGATTTGTACAAGATGAGTGGAGAAACTCATGTGAAATTCATCATACATCAGATTGTTAAAAACTAATGGCTGATACATGTTAATAATAACTTATTGTCTTTGAAAATGTGTGTTTTCCCTAATAAACACAGTTATTTAAGTAAAGTAGGTCAATAAAATTAGAAGACACCCATTTATAACCTGTAAACTTTTCAACCTGATATCTTTAATAGCTTATAAGTTAATTGTTATGAATTAATAAGATTTATCCAAATGTTCTCTTAAATTACATTTATATTAAATAAATCTTTATTTAGTCTGGAAAGTGAAAACAGCGAATAGCATAGCACAACATGTAGCTCTGAGCTAACTTTACCTACAATTTGAATAATACCTACCTCAGAGTGGTGGTACTAACTGCACGTTGAAGTTTGCATAACGAACAGCCACACAGACAACAAATGGGTTAATTTACCATGTTTAGGGCAAAGGACTTAATAAGCTTAGCGAGCCCCGTCTCGCAAGACCAACTAGATACAAACAGATAACATTCCTAATACGAAGTTCCATTAACGCGCGCCCTCTGAGGCTGTAGAATACGCACTCCGGCCAACTTCTTCTAATCCCCTTCAATTCCCTTTGATAAGGTAAGATTAAATTAAAATGCACGTCCCTGAAATTTACACAGTCTTGCATTACAAGCAAAGTTGTGATTGAATAATAACACAAGCATTTGTCACACAGCGTAATTTATTTGTTAACTCTTCACATCTACAACGGACACTTTAACATAATTCCTTAAAAAGAATCTCAAGGTGACATTGTACTCTGAAGATAAAGAAATTACACATTAAATTAAGTTGATTTACCACTGCTCTCAAATTTCTCAATGGTTTTCCTGGAACTTTTATATATATTTCTATAAATCATGATAATTATTTAAAGTGTTTATTTACTTTGATACCTATGTGTTAGACCCTATAAAAGTTATTTCATTCATAAGAAAGATTAGAAAATATACTCTTAAAACATACGAATTCATGTACCTTTTCCTCTAAAAGTATGAGAGGTAGAGAGCTGAAATTTTCAGTACCTACATAGGACTTTCTGAATCACAACAATAACTTTATAATATACATTAGTGATATTATAAAAGCAACAAGATTGTATATTTTCAACATTTATACTTTTTTGAGTTTACTAACTTTTTTCTAATTTCCGTAAACTGGTATACATAACTAAATAATTGAGGCATGCAAAAATCTGATTCTGTATTCCAAGTAGTTTCCGAGAAAAAGGTAAATGGATTCAGATGTTTTTAGAGTAAATTTTATTATTTTTCTGATAAATGAAATAACTTTTATATAATCAACAACATAAGCTATAAATGCAAACTAATACTTGAAATAATTTTAATCATCCATGGAATAATTCCCATAAATGTCAGAAAAAACCATTGAGAATGTTAAGAACTATGGTAATTTAATTTAATTGAAATCATTAATGCGCAATTTCTATATGTTGAGACTACCATGTCCTCGTAAAGGTCATAATTTTTAGTTTATAAGCTTAAACTTTAAATATATTTGAAGTACATAAAATAACGCAAAAGTTTATATTTTCACTTTCTCTACTACATATAGTAAAGTAGAGGAAGTATTGTATACCACCCAAAAATTTAATGTCAAGATTTCACAGGAAATATGTTTTGAGGCTCACTGAATCGAAAAAAAAGGTATTTTTAGAAAAAAGTCCCTGTGTGTGTCTGTCAGTCTGTGGACAGCATAATTCAAAAACAAAAAGTTGGTTAAAAACCAAGGTTGGTACTTAAGTTTAATTTCTTTCAAGGATGCTCAACCCTAAACTATCCTTTACATGGAAAATTTTGATTTTGTTGAAAATAGCTCTAAATATTTTGATTAAAATGCCATATATTTTAGCTATTTTTATGGCAAATGAAGTGTATATCTTGAATTTTCTGGCTATAGCCCCTGTAGTCGTATTATTCTGAACGACTTTTGCATAACTGGAAAACCGTTAGAGATAGACCAAATCATACTATACAAAAATGTAGATCTTGCTAAAATACACAATTTATGTCTGGATAAATTTTTGTAGAGTGAATCATTTCGGAAATATCCCTTGTTATGTGTGTGAGTTTCGGAAAACTGTATTCTAATATTCCCCTTGTACCTACTAGGAAACAAATAATAAGATAATTTGTACAAATGTTTATCTCAACTAGCACGAAGAAGATATAGGAATAAGAGTTTGTAAGAATGGTTAGTACAAGAGCAGAGAAAGTCATGTGAGTGCAAAAGATCAAATTTCTTAAATATGTTGAGACTGAAGACCCAGTTAGATATTTATTGGACGTTCAGTTATGCCTTGTGCTGTTGACACACACACACGCACGCACACACATAAACAAATGCTCTCACATAAAAATACAAATACACGCACATAAAAATACACCCAGATACACACATACACACACTTATGTAAGTACATACACACAGGCACACAGACGCACATATATACACTTACACAGATTATATGTCTTTTTTAATTCTGAGACTTTCAAAACTTATGTTTCCAATACAATATAGGTATCGAATTTTAGGTGGAATGCAATACTTCCTCTACCTAATAATAACGTAGTGGAATATGTGAAAACCAGCATTAAACAGAACAAACAGAAGAAACCCCGAAGAAGAAACAACATAAACAACCACGTGGTTCATTCTCATGGAACATTTTTGGCCAACATGAATTAGCAGTGAGACGGTAAAATGTTAAACAGCCCGAAAAATTACACGTGATGTTAGTTCTTAACTGCTAGAGTGAGCTGCTGCCACGATAAAGGATTTAGCTCACTTTACGTACTCCAGCGTATTTTACGTGTGCATGGCGTAAAATAAGGAAATTAGGGTATGAATTCGTCCCAATCTCGGGGAAGTGAGGGGAAGAGTGCATGCAGCAGGATGATGGGTCGATGTGAACAATGTACGCATGCGCGACACCACAGCTGCGAACTCCTGACGCCCAGGATAGCCGCGGCATAGAAACAACTAGGTACTTTTTATTTTTTTATTTTATTTTGGCAGTTTTGTTTTGATCTTCATCAAATTCAAGTATTCACAGAGCCTTGTGAATAAGGCTCACAGCCACACTGGCGTGTTTATAAAAATATATATATATTTTTTTTTCAGGGGAGATGTCTTCTTGAAATATGAACTTTTGGTTACAATGACTCAACGACAACTTGCAGAGGGGGACCTAGCACCACGAGCGAAAGGCGATCTTTTGTGCCTATGCCCAAGGGCGGCCAGAACGTTCCCACGACAGAGCAGGTGGTAGGCCCCAATATTTTCCCAGTTAGAAGCACCTCGGCGGAGGCTGACTTAACTCCTACCTCCCCCCGGCCCCCTCGAGCTTGTACCATCCCATGGCGGGCCTGGAAACCAATTTCTCGTCTTCTTACCTGGGGAACAAGGTTTTCAGAGCGCATTTGTTCCCCCCTGCCGTGCTGCTACCGCGACCCTCACCAACGCTTCCAATCCTGAAAGAAACTCAACGGGGTGAAGCGTGAAATGACATAATTTTTGTAATGAGATAGAGGGACAGGAAGTTCGCAGGATGAGTAAATACTTCCCAGCATTCGGGAAACCTTCGAAAAACCCACAGTCAGGAAGTTCGGCCACGGGGATGGAACCCGCGACCTCCCGAATGCAGGCCACGGACGTTACCACCATGAGCCATCCTGCTCCGATTGGTTGCCACATATTTTTTTCTTCTCGAACGATATGTAAGTGCTGCAGAAATAAAAAGTTTACTAACAAAACTTTAATTTGTTGTTTCTTCACACGAAAAACTATGTATTTTCTTAAATCTTTTCACCGAACGCAGTTTTGCCCATTAGCACTGAAGGTTTAATCATATCTATTCGTATTAAGCCACTGCATAAATGTATATCTACCACTGTAATAATCAGCGATGCTTTAGTTCTTAGTTTCTGCGCAACAATAGTATATTGCGTACCAAGAACTGTAAGTGATACTTAGTTCGAAAATGCATTTTTGGAACACGAGGTCCGCAGGGCCCAGTTTTCCCAATCATTCGAGATCTGATAAGTAACTTGCAGTTCGTGGTTGGCTAATTATGTTTTGCACTACTTAAAAAAAACCCTAAAAAGGAATAATGAATAAAGATTGCTTTTCCGTATTTTAACATTAAGAAAAGATTAATTCTCTATGTGAACAAATGAAACGCTACATCTAAATCATATGGGCAAAGCCTTCTTATCTACTCTTTTGTTAAAGAATTGAAGTAGCACATGTCTTGGTTTCGCAGTTATTTGTTTATGTAGCTTTTGATAGTTATTATCAAGCAGTAAAATTTTATAAAAATAAGCGACATTGTTATAGAAGAAGTTGCGGATCTAGTATGGGCATCACTTTTACCAGTGGAGTCGAAACAAAGATATGTTGAAGCTTACAATGCTTTCTGAAGATGATGCTTTGGTAAAAACAACAGTTTTATTGTAATATTTTGCTAAGGATTCATTATAACTTACTTTTAGGTTACTATGCTTTTGGGTGTGATATCATTTCCTCCTGGTACCGTATGTTAAAATGTCTAAACCTATAGTGGTCAAGAGAAAAACTGAAATTAGCTGTGGTGGTGTTTTTCTATAAATTGAAACAGCGATATTTAGGGAGGTTTAGAACATTGAGCGTTCTGCTGTGGGCATATATCGTGATTTTGATTAGCTGATTATATAACTGCTATTTAATATTCCTCTTTCTTTCCAGTTAGCGCCATTTTTTTCCAGGAATCCGAAAAATTATATTCCAATGTGCTATAACTTCTTCCAGCAAATACATACATATGCTATATGTGAGCTCTTATGAATGGTACAGCATGACTTGTGATACAATGTAAACAAGTTTGTGAAGAAATTTCCCAGCAGAGCAAGGGACTTTCAAATGCTAAAGGTCGATAAGAATTTATATCAGAGTGAAATTAAATAAAGAGAGACATGGTATAAGAATCTCCTAATTACTCAACCTACTTAATCTTTAAGAGGTAGAACTGGAACTTAAAAATTCAATGCCACAACTGGGATTTGAACCACAGACCTTCCGCTTGCCGGGCGGACGCTCTAACCACTGAGCTATTGTGACAAACTGCCAGAATGGCATTAAATTCTCAAGCCAGTTCGTATTTTCTCCTGGTAAACCACAAAGGCAGTCTCACATCAGAAACAAGTACCCCAATGGTGACTTACTATTGCAAGTACTTTATATCCCAGGATTAAATAACCTTCACATGGTAAATACGAACTGGCTTGAGAATTTAATGCCATTCTGGCAGTTTGTCACAATAGCTCAGTGGTTAGAGCGCCCGCCGGCAAGCGGAAGGTCTGTGGTTCAAATCCCAGTTGTGGCATTGAATTTTTAAGTTCCAGTTCTACCTCTTAAACTTTGCCCACACACGGCTTGTGTGTTTAAAAACACCAACAGTAAGTTTGTTGGCATAAATAAATAATAACTACTTAATCTTACTTATTTGACGAGGACTTGTTTCCAGAGCAAGGAAAATGTTATAGTCCGAGGAAGTAGATAACAGTTGAAGTGATATACTAACAACATGACGTGGTAGAGCAGGATAAACAGCATAAGGAAAATGTTAATTGAGTGATTGAGTGTTGAATATTAGAAAAATGCAATAAAGTGCGAATCAGCCCTTGACTATATTTCACGGATAACGCATTACTACACAATTCTTAGAGAAGTCTGTGTGCGTCACAAAGATCATCTCAAGAATCAGAATTCGCATCCAACAGATTAAGCAACAATACGTCCTGCTTTGGTGTACAACCGCCTTCTCTATACCTCACTAATAAGACCTATTTGTCAATCATCACAGCATATAATTTAAGACAATTATTGAACACGTTAACTGTGATTCCCACTTTATAACTCTCACAACTAAATATGGCTTATGCAATCGATTATAAAAGATTATCGGAAAATGAAAAATAACAATCAACTTAAAACAATTAACAAATAGACACACAAATTCTGATGTGTACGCTCTGAAACCGAAATTATAATGGAAGCCTAGGCAGATTTAAATGAGTGACAAGGTTACAATTGTTGCTTGTACTAAGCCATAGTAATTCCGCGGGCTGATTCCTATCTTACCAGGACGTGCTCTAAAGTTAGCCAATGGAAATCGCTTCCTTCGTGTTGCTCACGCAAAAACAAATGCAACGCAACAGACACTCGTCTTGAATCGAGTCGAGATAACGCACGTGCAACTTGGGAGTTGTACGTAAGCTAGCGCGTATACATAATTCGGCGGTTGCTAAAGGGTGACAAAGTTAGTGTTATAACGTTGTAGTTGAAGTTACAAAGTTACATTCTATTTAAATGTCGTCGGCAGTTCTCTACAAATCTGGAAATTTACAAATAAAGTGATATGTTGGTTAATTCTTCGTTTGGTTCCATTCCTACCATAACTCACGCACACCCTGCAGATTAGGACCTCTTGCTAGAGCTAGTCCGGACATCAAATACGAGATCTTATAGGTCTTAAAGGCGACGTCTTCGACGGAGAGGAACGTTTGCGTCAGCTCACATGACTTTCTCTACTCTCTTCTGTACAAACTATTCTCAAAAACATTTATCCCCCTATCTACTTTATGTTAATAGAGATAAGCGTTTACCGAAATGATTTTACTGTATAGTGCCTTATATTTACGAGTAGTAGGGTTTAAGGGCCCGTCGCAAGCTAGTGCATTAGGGCCTCAAGTCAAATAGATAAATAACAGGGAAACTACACCACTTAACTCATAAAATCAAAATGTTAATACTGTAAAATTAAAATAGAAAAAGGTAAAACTGTTAAAACGTCAGAATAGATCTAAAAGGTAAACAGTTAAAACGTGAAACCGAGACAAAACATCCTAAAAGTTAAAAATAAAACCACGAAATAATATACAACTTACACGTGCTTACCAAAGTCAATATTGCCGACAAACCACAGCACTGTATTTACAGCTACCTCATAGATACAATGGGAACAGGGGAATACAGTAGGCTTAAGCTACAGGCAAATATTTTGCTCGTCGCTGTACAATGACTTTGACATGAAAAAAAAAAAAAACTTCCTATTTGAGAAAAAAGAAGTATTTGAACCTTTATTAACCACTTGAACATGTCTTTTTGGTACCTCAGTGAATATAATAGTCTACGTTTTCCAGACAAATGCTCTATGCAGGGAAATTTTCTTTTTACAAATGAGAAAATTGAAACATATTCTACACATTAATGAAATACATTTGTTTTGCTATAGTAAAAATTAGGGGTGTATTGGACAAACGTTATTGGTCCTAAAAGTGGTGAATTTCATTGGTCTAGCAGAACTGGTTTTAAAAACTGCATATCAATCATTGCGGTTGCTGCTTTATAATTTAAAATAAATATGGCCCCACAGGGTCAATTTCAAGGGGTAGCTCTTACTGTGCAAAAGATTCATATTTAACGTCTCATTTACTATTTCACCCTTTGAACGAAATTTGTGATATGTTATTACGAGTTTATTAAATATACTAGTAAGGTTTCAGAAAACTTCATTGAGATGTATAACAATAATTTTCAGCCGTCCTAGGTATCTTTGCGAGCGCTAGCGCTTCAAAAGTTTGAGTGACTCCAGTAAATATATTTTAAAACATTCTAACAGCCAATTAACACAGATAATTTCTTATTTTTATAAATGGAGAACGAATAAAGGACCTTACAGTGTATGCGTATTGAGACTTTTCATGTGTTTTCATTAATTCATGTTGTAAATTTCGAAAACATCAACCATCTTTTAACTCTTTGGTTATGTTGTTTGTTGTTTACGCTGTAGATGGCTTTAGATTGGAGGAAGCTAAAAACAAAAAAGGTCAAAGGCCCGCCACAATATTAAATATTTGACATGTAATTATTTTAATCTTTTTGTGTTCTAAAAATGAACGTTTACATTAATAGTTAATAGTATTCACTTCCTCATTAACGCTGCAGTTTTTTAAACTTCTCAAATTTGTTTTTGTATCAATTTAAGCCACAATTCGGCAAATTTGTAAACACTATAGGTTAAAAAGGTGAAGAATCGGTGCAATTTTACGACATTTTAAAATGTATAAAATGAAAAATATGGAAAATGGCTAGAGCACTTAAATATCGTATGTTATTTCTCCATATCAAATGTGAGAATTTTCTGATTCATAATTTTACCACTACAATGTTTGAGGTGGAGACGGATATTTTCATCGATATAGCTTGAAGGCACGGACTCGTGAATGGGAGGTCCGCCATTCAAATCCCGCCAGGACGGTACTCCCTGACTGAAGTGTTTTCTTCAGTGCTTATAACTGATAAATACCGGAAGGCACCCTGGAACGTTCCTTTCCCAAATTTTCTTTCACAATCACGGTTTTATTTCGTACATCGTCAGGTCAACCGTCTGAGGTGTCGTATGTAATAAGGATGGGATTAAATGTTTATTATTATTGTTCCAATGTTTTAGATAATGTTCTCATTAAAATACTGACATTTTTCATGCGTAGATCAATGTGTTTAACTGTAAGTGCCCCTAAGCAGTCTTTCGCATTACAAAATTGTAAATTGACATGTGTTTAGAGCGAAGAATAGTCGTTCGATTGTCGAAGTAGTTCGATTGTTCGTATGTCACCGCGAGCGGCTAGACACCGGCGAACCCTTGCGTTTAAATTACAGAATACAATTCGGAGCATGACTCAACGCTTCGCCGCCGCGCCGCGAATTTGCAAGTGGCGCTACGGTAGCCGGCCGGCTGACAGTTGAGGTCGATCGCTCGACCTACCCTGACAGGCGAAGGAATTCCGGGGGGTTAAGAAAAAAAAGAAATAAAGTAGTGTCATGATGCACGGGTATGATAGAGTAGAGGGAACAAGGGCTGATGGATGGTAGAGGTAGTTGCAGTGATTGAGAAGAAGCAGGTTCAAGTGTGGAGTGGAGTGTTGTGAACGGGGTGCATTTCTTCAGCTGGCAGAGAGCCCAGCCACTAGAGTGTGGGCGGGCAGGCTACAGTCCGGCATGCGGTGAAGAGGTGAGTGCAATGCGGCTGTTAACTCTTACCTTCTACAGGTGACATTCCACGTTCCCATAACCGTCCAAATAAAAGTGAAGTCTTCTCAAAATAATCATAATTACATTGCGATATCCTTCCGGAAATTAACTACACGACGAACCGATGTAAATTCACGAAAACTTCCCACAAGTAACATCAAAATCAGGTGTGCTAAATGCTCATGACTTTCTGTATTCTCCCTTTCCTAAATTATTCTTGCAAAGATATATTCTCTCTGCTTCTTGTTTACAGAAATGACAATTGTTTACACAGTTTGTTGTAGCTACAAGCGGAATACCATTGACTTATGCGTTAGTGATAGCAAACGCAGTGAAATTCGGTTCCCTTTTCACGATCACAAGAAAACAAGAATATAGACCTAACAGTTAAAAAATATATGACATATTTGACACTTAAAATAAATAAGAGCTCAGAAAAGTTTATTTGACATTTATTTTCCATGTTAAAAGTAGTCTTATGTGGAGGAATTTTTTTGAAAGACATTCACACATGGACACTTACTCGCAGACTTTTACCTATTTTTTTTCTTCCAGTTTCGGAGCCTCAAAAATGCATTTCCATAGAAAACTCTACACCGAATTTCAGGTGTAATATAATAATAGCAGAGTAACATTTTTGACATAACACTTGAAATGAGTGAAAATGGATGTTAATTTGGGGAAAAATTGTCAAAGGTCTGCAATGGTCACCACTGAAAAGTTACTCGCTCATAAAGTCCTCAGCTTTCACTAACTCATTCTCGTTCCATTTAAATACGATGTGGCTGATACGGCCAAGTAAAACAAAAAAATTGAAATATTGCATTCACATCATTTTCCATATTCACTCTTCCACGAACTATGCATACAAAATCTTATAGTTCTAGCTAGTTACATTTTACAATAGGACATACTAGATAAAGAAATAGCCCAATTTTTAAAGAGGAGATGGCTGTTTGTTGTCTTAGAAATTTCATTGTCTTTGGATAATTATGGAAAAAAAAACAACAAAAAAACTTTATATTTGAAAATTCAAATGAAATATGGAAAGGCTTGACATATTGCGTACTTTTAGCATATCTGCTTTGTGTAGTAATATTTTGTCTTATAATTTACGATTTATAAATTATTATAAAAAATAAAGCTGTTCCATATTCAAATTCAAGACAAATAACTTAAAATGTGTTTTAATCATAATTGTTGGAACCATGTTTGAGAAAATAAAAAAAATTTAACATGTTGGTATGTTTGCGATGAGAGGACTTTACTAAAAACTTTCGTGTCACATGCTTGTCAGACACGAACTTACATCAAGTTGCGTATTCAATGGAATTTTCAGTTTTTAGTTAAACTGTACGCGCGCGCGCACACACACACACACACACACACACACACACACACACACACACACACACACACACACACACACACACACACACACACACACACACACGCACACACGCACACACGGACTTTTTCCTAAAAATGCTTTTTTGGAATTAGGGGGCCTAAAAACATATATTTCCGGTGAAATCTCGACATCGAATTTTTGGGTGGAATACAATACTTCCTCTACTTTACTGTGCGTAGTAGAGAAAATAAAAACACAAATTGCGGCAATACACAGGTTTTATGTAAAATGTTTTTGTAGCATTAAACTTCTCTCAGGTATTATTATTGGTTTGCATTTTAAATTTTTTTCATACATAATTGAGGGCTAATTTGCCAATTAAAGAAGCACAGCAATACAGTTTTTAAAGATTTTATCAGTCTCTTTGAATTAAGTCTGTTCTGTTCTCTAGCACAACACAACACAAAAATGTTACGAACATAACTGAAGTATCAGTCAAATGCAGTCATAATCTTGTTTATTTCAAGTAATAACCTAAGGTTTTTAAAAACCAAAAGTGCAATATGTGAGAAAACTAGGCGAAATCCAGGCTTCTAACAGAAAATATCGCGTATCTACTATCTATATTGCAAGTACTTAAAATATGTTAACTGTGCTTCGAGTTTGAAATGTAATACTATTTTTGTTTACTATAATAAAGTAACGCGCGTCATAAAATTTCTTCTGTTTACATATGTCTGTGTAGTGAGGCAGTTTATAAATACACACACATTGTTCACGCACTGTTGGAGAAAACGTACGCGTAGCGTAAAATTATTCTTTGCTCTTAGGCGCATTGAACCATTGTGACCTTTTACAAAGGCAACATGCGCAGAATAATACAATTTTGGCATTTTTGCGCCGTACCCTTTTTGCTATCCAGGCAGTATTATGCTTTACGTGTAAATTTATTTTATTATTTCGATAATATATTCCAGTTATGTATAAACATTTTTGAGAATAGAAATTTTAGTAAGGGTTATTTTCTACGGCATTTACGCTTATGCATCAAGAATACAACCCAAAAATAAAACGCGTTGAATTTTTAACAATTACAGCTATTGTACCACCATTCTGGTTCTGATTTCACACGTTATTCTATCACGTGGAAATGTAACTTTTTTGTCTCTACTGTTTACCCATTTGTCTAGTTTAGCTTTTCACAACCGGTCGCGAGGCACAGGGCTTGCGAGCAGGGCATTTGTGAGGGGAGGGGGGGGGGGAAGGAGCGGAGGGGAAAGGAGAGGGCTTCGTGGGATTCTTTAAATGTTAGGGTTATTTTATACATTAAAAACCATTAATAAATAATACCTGACCATGAAGTACATATGGAATATTTTATTTTGTTTTGTATCAAGCATTAAAGTTAGTATGAAATATGATTTTTTTTTTTTTTTTTTTTTTTTTTTTTTTGAACCACGTACTTTCGTAATGGCGGGTTCAAATACTGCACCACAATAAATCCACAGGAATTTAACTGGTGTATTCTTTTTAATAACATACAAACAACGAATTAACTTGCTTTAAATGTGTGATTCTGGGCATCGCCTTTTGCAAAAGTTTGCCACTTAGGTATTTCAAATAACTCATTTTTAAGTACTGCTCTCAAATTTTAAGTTCAGCACTATTTTCTTCTGTCATATAACACGCTAATCACATGCACCAGCTTAATTGTGCTTCTGTTTACCACAAATAAATGCCAATCACACAAAAACTATTAATTGTAATCCAGTTTTCTTCAATATTTAAACAAACATAACACGTGTACAACAGTTTACATCTCTATGTTCACTACAATCAGAATAGCCAACATAAATTTATACAGCAGAAATGTTTATAGTTTTCTTTCTTTCCTTCTTGAAAGGCTGAGAAATTAAAACGCGTCGTTGCTTTCTTCAATTATATTTTTATTTTCTCTACTGGTAAGTAGGGGAACTATTATATTCCACCCAAAAATTCGATGTCGAGATTTAACCGGAAATATATGTTTTGACACCCCCTGAATCCAGAAAAAGCATTTTTAGAAAAGAGTCCGTGTGTGTGTGTGTGTGTGTGTGTGTGTGTGTGTGTGTGTGTGTGTGTGTGTGTGTGTGTGTGTGTGTGGGGGGGGGGGGTGGGGGTGTGTGGGTGTGGGTGTGGGTGTGGGTGTGGGTGTGGGTGTGGGTGTGGGTGTGGACAGCATAACTCAAAAACGAAAAGTCATTTAAAAACCAAAGTTGGTATTTAAGTTTAGTGTCTTTCAAGGATGCAACACGAAGATTTTGAACAAAATAGCACCACCGTAAACCACACTTTACATGGACAATTTTTCGAAAATTTAGATTTTCTTGAAAATGTCATGTTTGAGATATTTTATGCCAAATGAAATGTATATCTTGAATTTTTTACTATAGCCCCTGTAGTCGTATTTACTCTGGACGACTTTTGCACAGCTGGTAAACCGTTAGAGATAGACTAATTTACACTGTCCAAAAAATGTAGATCTTGCTAAAATACACAATTTATGTCTGAATACATTTTCTTGTAGGGTGAACCATTTCGGAGATATTCCTTGTTACGTGTGTGAGTTTCGAAAAACTTAAAACTTTTGGGAAACGGAACATTGTTGTTCATTTTTTTATGTTATGTGTGCAAAGAGAACGGAATCTCAAACCTTAAAAGATTTGAGTATCGCTCAAAGCCCACTGTATTCTAATATTCCTCTTGCATCTACAAGGAAATAACCAATAAAATAATTTGTACAAATGTTTATCTCAACTAACACGAAGAAGATATGGGAATAAGATTTTGTAAGAATGGTTAGTACAAGAGTAGAGAAAGTCATATGAGTGCAACTAATCAGATTTTTATTACACAATATGTACGCTGTTATTACTGCCACGTCGCAGAATTTACACTTATTTGATGGACTGTCACTCTGGTTTTCGCCATCACTATAAATATCCGTTTGAAGTTCACTTTATATCCAGAAATCACTCAAATTATTGCGGACACTTAAGATTTCCATTGCAAAACCGAGTCAAGCCATTTAAAAGACAATTGAACTTAGATTTTACTAACCATATTTACAATTTATGGTATCAGTAGCATTTTCTGCTACCTCTATAATCCCGTACTTAACCTTTCTAGAAGGCTTACACGGAAATACTGCCTCAGAGTTTATCTTCAAAATTGGAATCGTCTGATTCATACAAATTGTCACTAGGGATTTTGTAGAACACACTTCTGTTTGCGAGAGTTAATAACATACTATTTGCAATGGCAAAGCAATATTGCACAAGTAACGAGAAAAAACATATCAGTAATATGTAATGTGAGTAGGTGCGTTCGCTCGAAAAGTAGAACGTTACCAAATGAATTAAAATGCTTACTATTTATGTTCAAGTACTCCTTGGTTAAAATACGGTATACAAACATTATAAATATGTACACCTATACAGACTTTTTGTTGGGGGGATTCCCATAATCTTGATTAAAACTTTATAATGTGGTAGCTTATGAAATAACACACTTAAATGACGGGTACCCTAACAGTAAGCAGGTGACCATAGTATGGGTCTGACATTGATAACCCCTCCACAGGTAGTTGAAGAGTTGAAATATTTATAAACGCTAGTCATACAGGAAGGAGACATGTAGGCGCAACAAAGAGTCAAGAGTTGAGGAGTGTTGCATAATCCTTTAGGGTCTGTAGTATCGATTGTTACGACATATCCTTCAAGTCGCACTGCAACTTCCTATGTTAGTACCTTTGTAAACTTCTACACAACACGAATAATATGCACTGTTTGGTATCTTCTCTGAGTTTATTATCGGCTTATTGGTTCTAGCAAGGTGTAAGATGTAATTAGTGACCAATGACGTTGCAATGCGGGGTAGAGGCGTGGCTCTGTAATGAGAACTGGGCGAGGGGGAGGCCGGATGCACTGGACCTCCTAGTTAAACCAAGTTTTAATTTTCTTTAAATTCATCTTCAAATTCTGAATGTCTGCTATAAAAAACGATGCAAATATTGCTTGAAATAAGCAGCATTGATTCAATTAAGCGATTCTGGGTTATAAAAAAAACTAAATTTGACCCTAGTATAAAAAATCTGATGTGTTGTACTCACATTACTTTCTCTACTCTTGTATCAACCATTCTTACAAACTCTTATTCCTATATATTCTTCGTGTTGAGATAAACATTTGTACAAATTATCTTATTGGTTATTTCCTTGTAGCTGCAAGGGGAATATTAGAATACAGTAGGCTTTGAGCGATAGTCAAATCTTTTACAGCTTTGAGATTCCGTTATCTTTGCACGCTTAACATATAACAAAAGGAACAACCATGTTCCATTTCATGAAAGTTTTAAGTATTCCGAAACTGACACAAATAACAAGGAATATCTCCGAATGGTTCACTCTACAACAAAATTTATTCAGACATAAATGTGTTTTAGCGAGTTCTGCACTTATTGTATAGTAAGATTTTATTTGTCATAATATCTCAAACATATGGCATTTTAATCAAAATCGTTAGGGCCATTTTCAAGAAAATACATTTTCGAAAAATTGTCCATGTAAAGGGTGGGGCTATTTTCTTCAAAATTTTCTTGTCGCATCGTTTAAAGACATTAAACTTAAATACTAACTTAGGTTTTTAACTGACTTTTCGTTTTTGAGTTATATTGTCCACAGGCTGACACACACACACACACACACACACACACACACACACACACACACACACACACACACACACACACACACACACACAGACGGACCTTTTTCTAAAAATGCTCTTTTTATAAGGGAGTCCCAAAACCTATATTTCCGGTGAAATCTCGACATCGAATTTTTGGGTGGAACACAATATTACCTTCCTTACTTACCAGTGGAGAAAGTAAAATTGCTTTGTTTGATAATGTGAAAACGCGTTATCGAATTTTTTTATTGGAATGCAATACGATTACCTAAGTAGTAGAGAAAGTAAAGTTCTTATATTTTTAATTGGTATACAGAAGTAGATGTTTTGAAACTGTTACTACAGCTATAAACTCTATGTACTCCGGTTTAGACAGAACAAAGTGAACTGTCCAGACCCCTTGACGTTTACGTATTGATTTTGAGACATAACAGCTATACCTATTTGACTAGCATACAATAATAATGAACACAAGCTAGTTATAGTTTCATGTCGCCGATGAAGTCACACGATTTCCGAGTACATGATGCTTTCCGGTCTCCATTTTCTGCAGTCATTGTTGCGTGTCATTCCGTCCCCATTGAAGTTTATTGTTCTATTATGTACATACATAGTAAATGGATAAAGTATTATATTCTACACCAAAACTACACTTCGGGATTTCACAAAAAATACAGGAGGTTTTAGATGTTTTTATGCCAAATGAAATGTATATTTTGAATTTTCTGACTATAGCCTATGTAGTCCTATTTACTCTGAATGACTTGCATAACCGATAAATCGTAAGAGATAGACCAAATCTTACTATAAAAAAGTAGATTTTGTCACACAATTTATGCTCGGATATACTTGTTTCTAGAGTGAACCATTTCAGAGATATTCATCGTTATTTGTGTTTTTTACAATACTTATACTTTCCACAAATGGAGGATAGTTATTCACTTTTTTGTATCTTGGTCACACAAAGAGAACGTAATTTCAATGCTTTAAAGCGCTGAAAGACTACTGTATTCCCATATTCTCCCTGTACCTACAACAAAATGAGTAAATGTTTATTTCCACTAACTTGAATAAGGTAGAGGAATAACTGTAAGAATAGTTGGTACAAGAGTGGCGAAAGTCATGTGAATACAGCACATCAGATGTTTTATTTATTAACGCTACTGTTTTAACCTATTTCTCTATTTTTCGTCCATGCATTTTCTTTACAATATTTCCGTTTCCCCATAGTTTTTCTAGCTCTTTTTTCTTTCTGCTTAATCTTCGTAAAAGCTTACTGAATTTCTGGCGCACAGTTCTATAGGGGACCGGATAAACATAACTGGAACATTTCTTTGTGTACAATGGAAAAATCCCAGATACCTTCGCAGCTGGCATCTGTCTTGATGAAACAGTTATTACAACGATGGGTTCCTTTCGTCATATTTCATTCATATTCATCCCCCTCGATAGTTATTGTTTCTACATTAGCAAATGGTGCTATAAGTAGAGAAAGTATTGTATTCCACCCAAAATTTGATATCACGATTTCACTGGTAAACACTCTGAGGTCCACTAATTTAAAAAAAAATAGTAAAAATCCATGTGTATGTTCATATATGCGCACAAATAACTATAAAATAATTTCGCAAAGATACGAAATGTTCATCAAGAGAATCTAGTTCATCCCGAAGTGCTTATTACATTATTTGTTGACTTTTTTTCTCAATTTTAAAAAATCTCTAAGGATTCTTATTAACGTACCATATGCTAAAGAATTTTTTTATTACAAATCCAATTTGTCTTGAAATGTATTTGAATAGCCTATGAAACCGTCTACACTCTGAGTGAGTTTTATTGAATATTACTGCACAAAAAAGTTGGTTCTCGTTAAAACACACAGTTCATGCCAAATAAAGGTAACAATTTCCGACATATTCTTGGTTATTTATGTGGATTTATTTATTCTATAAATATTAGGGAATCGGCTTCCAAATTCTCTTAATTCCACATTGGATTATGAGTGTTAACATATCGCCGTATTTTAACTATTCGTCTAACTGTATTGGGCGTTTATCCAGTTCAAAATTGAGTGTTTTTTTTGGGATTACCCTACATGGACACACACGCACGTACATACACACTCACACACAGATACATTTACATATTCACGCATTATACATAAATAACATTTTATCGTTATAACATTTGTATAAGTTACATTCTGACATTTTAAAAGTCAATACTGCCAGAAGACATGAACGATAACGCATATAATAATTACCTATACATAAAATATGTCTTTCAGTCACGGAATGTTGGTTGCCTGACCTAAAGCACGTAGTTAATACTTCTGTCGCCAGATGGTGTAATAGAAAATTGGGACCCGATATCTGTACTGTAATAATATGTAATGGCATGGAGTTCCAGCGATAGCTAGAGAAGATTACTTTTCAGTAGGTCTGCGCATGCACGGTATTGATGTTCTCTGTCATGTCTTCACCCCTTTTGTAACCATAACTGAGTAACTAGTTACTTTTTGTACCCGTCTCTTTTTTCAACGTTTTAATAGTATAACCCTTGTAGTAGCCATAGCCAAACACAGACTCATGAGTAACTTTCGCTCACTCTCTGCGCGTCATGTGGTCTACTGACACACCCCTTCACTTGTCGTGAATGCCATTGTACTCGCAATAAACAGTGGGAGATTGTAACGAAGTGATATTGCTGTCTAAACCCTCCAGATCTTGCAAACGAAGTTCAAAGAGGAGTGGGTGGGCATTTTTATTTTATTTTATTTTATTTTAGCTAATGAAAGGTTGAAGTATGAATTTACAGCTCACGGACTCAAACATTTTATAATCTTGGAAAATGTCTGTTCTTTTTGCCAACTCCTTGGCAGCGGAACCAAAATCAGCTTCATTGCAGTGCAGATGGCGTTGTTAAAAGTATTTGTAATGATCGTTTAGGAATCGAGGTATTTAAATTTGCTTCTAGAAATAAACATCCTCGTCTTAGGAAAGTTAGTGCTTATATATTGACAATGTTTGCTTTAATATGCATTTAAAAGTAACTTTTTTTCTCGAATGAAGCAAATAAAATGTAAAAATAGTGTTCTTATTTCGGGAGGAGTATGGAGTACCAGATTCCTATCTCTCGGCACAGCTAAAATATTTTTATCACATATTATACCGAATTTGGAATCTTCTTTGGCTTTCGATGATGTAGTATACATATAGGAAGTAAGTTAAGAATAGAAATGTGTACTTATTCTATTGCGAAGTCCATAGAAGTTGCATTTTGGAATGTTTCAGAATCTATGTTGCTAAGTTTACTATTTGAAGACTATAATAGAAGATTATTATATACTTTGTTCAGTCATTTGAGACAGTGGAATGAGGAGATATGGACATCGCGTGGCCGGCGCGTGTATAGAAACCAAAACAACCCGGCCAGAGTTGCAAGGTTTATGCGATTAAATACGAGTAGTGATGCACAACAGAAATTGCACACAACTCTTAAACCTATATAAATATCTGGTGGCCGTGGGGAACAGATAGTGCACCTGCTACTTATAAAGCAAATTCCTTGCCCACAGGGAAAAAAAATGTTAGTGAATTGTATAAGATTGATGACTTCTTTGTCGTCTTCGGAGGATGTGGAAGAAGAAGGAAAAGAAAATAAGTTATAAGCTACTAGGATTGAGTAAATATCAGAGTACATATATATGTTTATGTAAATAATGTTTTGTTTTTCTGCTTGTATTTCCTTCCTTCCTTCGTTCTTTCTGTGGGCGTCGTATGTATTGATATATATATATATATATATATATATATATATATATATATATATATATATATATATATATATATATATCAATACACAATGTTTAGATAACACCACTTGATAGTGCAAAGGTTGCTTTAATCCCCTCCCTCCTTCCAAATACAACGTATCAAGGGGTTTGGAAGTGACTGCCTTAAATTATTATAAATTACCACATACTTATAACTTTACAATAAACAGATATACATTTTAAGCATTTCATACTTTACTCCGTTGCATAAAAGTCTATGTCTTAATGTCCAACGTTCATGGGCAGCAAGTAACTCTAACATAAGTGAACTTTTGGAGCATTGGAGCGACACTTTGCCATAAAAGATTTATCACCCGACAAATAGCATTATTTACTGCCCTATAAAGTTCACAGTAAAACTAGTTTTAAGAGGCTTGTTCTTCTGTTTTATTACAGATAGAGGACTCCGGAGGAATGTGGGCATGACCGAAATGAAGGAGTGCCGGGCTGGAATTGACCACCGCGGAACTCTTCTTGGTAAGTGCTGCCAACTTCATAATACACTGCTATGTTATAGCTGTTAATCCCACACAGTTTTTGAAGAATTTCTGTAGAAGCATATTTATTTACGATTGGGAAATAATGCTTTGTTTAGTATCGAAACAGGCTAACTTGATTCATGAGCAGCAATGAATTAGGAAAGCTTAAGACATTTAAAGTTGAAGTTGCTCTTAGGTATCACATACCTGTTGTGCTATTGGGCGTTTTATTCTTAAAAATCTGATATGTTGCACTCACATGACTTTCTCTACTCTTGTACTAACCATTCTTACAAACTCTTATTCTTATATCTTCTGCGTGTTAGTTAAGATAAACATGTGTACAAATTATGTTATTGCTTATTTCCTTGTAGGTGCAAGCGGAATATTATAATACAGTAGACTTTGTGCGATAGTCAAATCTTTTAAAGCTTTGAGATTCCATTCTCTTTGCACGCTTAACATATAAAAATGAACAACTATGTTCCATTTGACGAAAGTGAAGTTTTCCGAAACACGCACACGTAACAAAGGATATCTCCGAAATGGTTCACCCTATAAGAAAATTTATTCAGGCATAAATTATGTATTTTAGCAAGATATACATTTTTTGTATAGTATGATTTGGTCTATCTCTAACGGTTTACCAGTTATGCAAAAATCGTCCAGAGTAAATATGATTACAGGGGCTATAGCCAGAAAATTCAAGATATGCATTTCATTTGTCTTAAAAATATCTCAAACATATGACATTTAATCAAAATCCTTAGAACCATTTTCAAGAAAATCAAAATTTTCGAAAAATGTTCCATGTAAAGGGTAGTTTAGGATGGGGTTATTTTCTTCAAAACCTTCGTGTCGTATCCTTGAAAGACATTAAACTTAAATACAAACTTTGGTTTTTAACCGACTTTTCGCTTTTTAGTTATGCTGTCCACAGACTGACACACAGACGCTCACACGGACACACGCATTTTCTAAAAATGACTTTTTTGGATTCAGGGGGTCTCAAAACATACATTTCTGGTGAAATCTAGGCATCGAATTTTTGGGTGGAATACAATACTTCCCCTACTTACAAGTAGAGAAAGCAAAAAAAAAAAACAATATGAAAACAAGGAAAGTTGAGTTGCAGGAACTAAATGAGCTATCATTGTGTTGCCAGCGCCTTGACTAGGAAACGCTAATGAGGATGTTTGAGAACTAAGATGATAAACTCTTGAGACATAGCTCGCGCATTCGTTTTTGAACATTGACCTCCCAGCAGACAGCTGGCGAGCCGGAATCTCCTGTTCCTACTCTCCTGCATTAACCCATAGCTCATGAGGTGCCTTTATCAATCAGATCGCTTTATTTTATTTGTTTCCCCTTCAGATTTAAAAATTGTCTCAGATCTTGTGTCCTGATTATACAGGATAATGTTTAGTGGCCAATAAAATGCTACTTGTTGACAATACTCTATTTATGTACCCTTTAAACAGCTTGTGTTAATTCAACTAAGTGATTAAGAGAAAATTATAGACACTGATTCCATCTGTTGTGCCTACCAGATTGATAAAAAATATTAAATAATTTATTGCACATTTAGAAATGAAAGGGTGCAATTGAACATTGGAAAACAAGATATATAATACATTGTTTTTCAACTTTTTTACAAAAATAGTATTTGTTACTGAGCTCAAATGCTTTGGAAGGAAAACAAAAACGTATGTATTTATTATTCACAGCTATCATGTGTGTTTTGCGCCCTGCTTCTTATAATGAAAGATTCATATGACCACTTGAACTAATGTCTGTTGTAATAAAACTTAACATGAACATTGTTTACTGTGACATCTTTGCCATCGCCCTCAGAAATTTCAGATTCGGAATTATTTGAATCAGTATCTATATTATCATCACCTATTTCCATGCAAAACTCCCCCTCACATTCACCAACAGCACTTAGGTCATTTAACAACGACAGTATTATAGAACCAAAGTCTGAATCGCCGGGAAGAACGCTGCTGCACATTAGTTTAACTCCGCTCGACATAACGTAACTTGTGAGGTGCGTCAAATGGACCGCAGACGCTAATAATAATGCTACAGTTCTGACTCTCAAATAGTTTGAGATAAACTGAAACTCGAAGATATTAGTGCGTGGGCGGCATCAAGTGGAAAAAAAGGAATGTAACATAAAAGTTTAGAAATGTCAATCGTTATGGGAGAACGCACCTCACAAGTTAAGGGTTAAATGACATATTTCTCGTGTTATTTGATGCAACCCACTGTATAAATCGTCTGCCCCCTCATCGATCCGATTTTCTTTGTCTTTGTTTCTTCTTCTTCTTCTTCTTCTTCTTCTTCTTCTTCTTCTTCTTCTTCTTCTTCTTCACCTCCCTTATGGAGGACTTACACCCCATAGGACTTACAAGCCAGTGCGTTGGGTCAGACATCTGTCGGGGAGCAGAGGAACCTATGGATCGGACAGAGTGAAGACCTGGAAGCAAGTGGTCAGCCAAGCACCAGGTATGATAGTGAGGAAGAGGATGATATGAAATGCAGGTGAAATCGATGATAGGAAAGATGATAATGGAGCAGTTGGCGGAGTAAGTGGCAGAGGAAAATAAAATAAATCATTGTGGCAAATATATTTCTCAATTAACGACAAGCATATAGAAGAAGAAGCTTTTATAAGAATAGTTTCAGAAGAATGGGCAGAAAATGTCTTTTCTCTTGCTTAGATGCCAAAGTGGCACAGAATGTAACATTATTATTCTTGGAGTGAGTAAACAGGCTGGAAAGTCAAAGGGTTTAGTGCCTAATTTGCACAGCATTTCCTTTAATGTGATTATGGCGGCTCACTGCGCAGATAGAGAGAACGGCGGCTTCATTACATTTATTCATTCATTCATTCAGTGAAGACGTCTAATGGCCAATGCTGAGATCATCAGAATAATGAGGCTTGGAGCAGAAACTGCCTCAAGCTACACGCATCCACTCCTGAGAAGGGGAGCAATGCGGTTTTCCACCAAGCAGGCTGAGTTAAGATTCGAAGCGGTCTACCGCAAGATCTGTGATTATAAGAGATTTGCCAAGTTTCACTTACGTACATCATATAAACTGTACACATTTTGATGTTGACCTGAAATTGTGACAAAGACTTTCATACGTAGAAGCGTTAAATTACCATATACGAATATCTGAACACGAAAGAAAACATCTGATGTGTTGCACTCACATGACTTTCTCTCCTCTTGTACTAGCCATTCTTACAAACTATCTTTGTCTAATTGTCTAAATTACGAATTAGTGATTGTAAAGTGCAAGGATGAAGACACGTGATGTTTCATTGGCATTTGTATATAATATATTATTTTAAGCATTCTTAACCAAATTAATATTTTGGGTTGCTAGCAGATGAGTTTATTTCTAATCTCAACTTGAATCACAGGAAATCAAAAGTGCGCTTTTACTTTGTTCTTAGTTGTGTATGATAGCAGGAACGTGTAGTGTTAAAGAAAAAGAAACAAGAACTAAAAAGAATCGCTATAGCATGAGAAAATAATAAGTATTCGGAGATTCAAACCAATAGCAAGGATAAATATCTCAGAATGGTTATTTCCACCAAAAATAAACAAATAAAAGGGAGAGAGAAATTATAAATTGTTTGCTTTGACTATTAGATATGTTTTGTTCTTCCGGGCTTGTAGGCCGTGGTCTAGAAGGCATTGTACATACCAACGTTTCGCTAAGTACTGCGCGTGGCATCATCAGGGTAACATAATCCGCTGAGAGAGAGATGTGGAAGCAAAGAACCGTTAACGACCGTTAGGGTTTTTATATGATGGGGTTGGGCGGGGCATTGTTGCGCTGCCTACGGTGGTGATTGGTTCATATCCGTTAGTGGGCTGATTGTAGGCGGGGTTTTATTACAACTGTTGTGTATGTCTGAAAGTTTAAGACCGGTATCCATGTTTTCTATACACGAAGTATTTCTTCCTTGCGATTGAAGTTGTCTTTGTGTTTGTAGATTTCTATGGCTTCCCTTTGTAGTCGGGCATAGTAGTTAACTGTAGAAGACAGAGTCGGGTTTCTTTAAGGTTGACTTGTTTGCTTTGAGATGTGCAGTAAGACTCTCTTAGGTTTACAAGTCATCCAGAATGTAAAGAACCTCTGAGGACATTCCCAGAATATTCAAGATATGTATTTAAGTTGTCGTGAAAATATAACACATGGAATTCCAGTTACAATCGTTAAGGACAGTTTTGAGTTACCTGTTTAGACATATCCGTAGGACACACACACACACACACACACACACACACACACACACACACACACACACACACACACACACACACACACACACACACACACACACACACACACACACACACACACACACACACACACACACACACACACACACACACACACACACACACACACACACACACACACACACACACACACACACACACACACACACACACACACACACACACACACACACACACACACACACACACACACACACACACACACACACACACACACACACACACACACACACACACACACACACACACACACACACACACACACACACACACACACACACACACACACACACACACACACACACACACACACACACACACACACACACACACACACACACACACACACACACACACACACACACACACACACACACACACACACACACACACACACACACACACACACACACACACACACACACACACACACACACACACACACACACACACACACACACACACACACACACACACACACACACACACACACACACACACACACACACACACACACACACACACACACACACACACACACACACACACACACACACACACACACACACACACACACACACACACACACACACACACACACACACACACACACACACACACACACACACACACACACACACACACACACACACACACACACACACACACACACGGACCACTTTCTAAAAATGCCTTATTTGGCTTCAAGGGACATCAAAAGTGTATTTCCAGTAAAATCTCCGTATATTTTTTTATAAAATGCAACAGCTTCTCTGCTTCCTGTGACATGTGGTAGAGTATTTATTATAACTTTGAAAAACATGCAACTGAACCTCATTTAATAAACTGATTCCGATGTTTGTGGTGATAAAAGGTCTGGTAACTGCCTATAAGCTGTAGGGGAGGTATATTCAGATGTTTTCACGTTCCCCAAGTACCTATTTGAAAGAGGCCTAACGTGCCAGAAGATTTTTTGAAACTACCGTTGCGTGGGGAATAAAGTTAATGGAGAGTTTCTTAAATCTAATTCCCAAAGCAACGAGTCCGATAGCTTCTCTGAATCTTGGAGCACACTGTAAAGTTGGTGGTAAATGCAGAAACCTCTCAAGAGGCAAGTTTCTGTGTACAGCAGCAAAAAGAACGTTTTGTTGCGAAAGAATTCCGATCTCAAATCCACTGAGTGAAGCAGGTAAGAGTAGCCTTGTGTAGTGGCTGAAAGGAACTCAAGTGCAGGGCTACCAACCTCGCTCCGAATCCCTTCCCATGGGATATCGATATAAAATGTTCAAATCGGCTTGCGCGTCATCGAGCATGGGAGGTTTTACGGAGCTCTGGAGGAATATCGAATTGATATTGGCACTTTCCTGTAATTTCTCCTTTAGTTTATAACTCGGGTTCTTAAATCCCTACATACTCCTTTCAGAGCCTTTAAAGCGTATATATGTGGGCTTAAAGAGGCGTTGCTTTTCTGATTTTGGAGCTCATTACCTACACATAACAATGCAATGGTATATTCTGCAACGAGAGCATAATGGCAGTATTAAGGTGCCAGTATATTTTATTAAATGAGCGGTGGCCGAGTTTCATAACATTCATTCTTAATTGCCATTATACTCCAATTTCATATGCTCGACCATAAGTCGCAAGTTTAAAACATTTATTAAATGTTTTAATATTCAAGAGCAGCGATGTCCAACCATGTCTCTTTGGAAGCGCTTACGTAATTAGCTGATATTCCCCACCTCCTCTTTCAGTCAGAGGGTGAATCGGGTCACAACCAGTCAGTCAGTATCGATGACGGGCATAAAGAGTCGATTCCATGGCAGTTTCTGTCTTAACTTTAATTTTCTGGGAATGTCGTCAGACCGTTTTTACATAAATGGTAAACAGAGATAGGCACAAGCTTACTAAGGAAAAAATTTAAAACACGCTTTTTTTTTGTTTGTTTTTTGTTTTTAGCAAACCGTTTCGGAGATATTCTTTATTATTTGTTTGAATTTGCAAATACTTACACTTTTCTCAAATAGCAATATCCTATTCCAACTCGGACTCACCCCCAGCAAAATCTAATGGTGGTCTCCGATTTGTCTAAGCAAGACATGAATAAATCAAACATTACATAAAGGTAAACGTAGAAACAACAATAAACCTCCTATCTGATAATAAAAAAAAATCAAGCTTTTTATCTCGTGGCCTTGAGAAGAGAACGGAATCTCAAAGGCATCGCACAACAACCAGCTCTTAAAACACATCACTGTCGCTTGAAGCCTACTGTAGTCCTATATTCCCCTTGCACCTAGGTACAAGGAAATTAGCAATGAGATACATTCGGAAAATGCTTGTGTCGATTACAATAAAGTAAATAAATAAACATTTACAAGAATAGTTTGTATAAGAGTGAATATAGCTCTCCTTCTAAGACTATGCACTTGGACTTTGTCACCAAATATTGATAAACTTGTTAAACTAAGCTGTACAAAAGAAGTCACCCCTGAACAGATGTTCATCACAAAAGATTTGAAAATGCTTTCGTAAATCAAACGCAAAGTGTATAAACACTGCAACACAACTGTGTGTTAAGAGTGGCAGTGTCCGCATAAAGTGAAAGGAGGTAAATCTAACCTCTCCTCCTTCGAAAACATTGGACAATGCTGTTTTAGAGAGTACTTATACTATAATCTTCAAAAAAGTACACTATCATAACCAGGAAGACAAATTACCGTATTGTATTTAACGAACGCCAAAACAATTGACTTGCAAGTTAGTGAAATATGAGTGGAATTCGAATAACAATAGACGATACCTGGGAGAGTATTCTCATGTGTATTTCTAAAGGAAGTGCTGTTAATGTGAACATCTGTTAACTCAGTTTCAAACAGAATATGTCGGATGTACTTAATTTTATGAGTAAATGTGTATGTAGTATGATAAGTCTCTGATTTTTTAGTATGCATGTGATTTCCACACATTTTCTTTTTGTATACACGTAAAATATGAACCATTTCTATTAACAAAATACTGAAAATTTGTGTTTAAAGCGAGGATATAAAATGGGTGACATCTGTCCCCCACGCGAGTAAACACGTCAGTTATTCACGCGAGTAACCAAGGATTAACCATCTGGTAATGAACTAACTCTCCTGTCTCATAAACTTTATACATTCTAATGTTGCATAACATATTCCTCTGATATTAATATTTTAAGTTTGTCCTGTTAAGCATTAGAAATACGAATTGAGTTTTCGGTTTGAATTTGCACGTGATAATGATGTAATTATTATCTGACAGAAACAAAGGGATAATTATACAATCACAAGGTTGAGTTTGGCACTGCAACAGGTCAGATCTGCCAGGATGATGAGGGTTAAAGCTTTCCACGCATACAGGGGGTAACTTGAGCAGGAAGTTTATGGAATGATTGATCATTGCTGTTAGATGTGGAGAAGTTAAGTTGGCATCCTTATCGCCCGGATGGCGTTTATGTGCGGTTCGGAGGACAGTACGCCTCATTGCTAATACGTCTCTTCTCACAGCTGACTTAACCTTAAAAGCTGCGGCAGCCGTCCTGACTTTCAGAACCTTAATGGTTCTGCGTAGTTAACATGGAAATAGACCTTCTGATTCATGACAACACAGATAAAACGTCTTGTAGCCTGCCTTTAAGCACACAGTTAATGCTGTGTTCATGCTAATCTTCCCTGGCTGAAACCGAGCAAGATCGCTCTGCGGTAACGTGAGAAGGCTTTCATTCGGGAGATCATGAGTGCGATTCCCATGACCGACTTTCCTAGCCCATGGGTTTTTTTTGGTGTTAACCCGGTCACCAGACAAATATTGCGAAGGATAATTACACCCAAAATTCTCGTCCCTGCACTTCGTTTCACCTTCATTTCAATCCGGTCTTTCACGGTCGAAGTGTTGGCGATGAGCGTGTTTAGCGCTGCTGTGTGAGGACTTCGCGAAGTGCAACTGCTGTTGTGGGACGATGGGTGGAGTTGTAGTCGCCTGATGCTTGGCGAACCCCGTTGTCGAAATTAATCTACAGCACACGTTAGAGACCCTCATCCTCCCGGGATGGTACAATAGCCTCAACAGATGGCTCAGTGTAGAATTCCCTCAGTACATACTCCACCTCTACCTCTACTCTGGCCAAAATAATGTTATTTATTGCTTTTTTCTAAAAATAATCTGCAAATATCAGTTCGATTATGCTTATGAGGTATGACAAGGATCGGAGAGGTGAGTTGAGTTGAGAAAACACAGTGAAGCGGGGGAGGGGGGGCTGGATCTAGGAGACACAACATACGGCAAGGCCCTTACGGTTTTCAGACTAAAATTTCCCGGTGGCAGGTCGTATAACCGGCTCATCATATTCTTGTAGGCCTACACATCCCACTGAAGGGGTGGGGGGGGGGGGGACTCTGATACCGTCTCGAGCAGGAGGATGGGCATTTCACACACTCTCTGGCATGCAACGCGAAGATTCTTGCCAACAGTTGCAACCCTGAAATGGCCAAGAAGGCTGAACATGAAATGAAAGGAGAAATAAAGTAAAATGATACTTGAGGTGAAATGGAGGGACATGAAATTCTATGAATTCCTCCGTCCTGGTGATTGGACCCACAACCTCCCATATACAGTCACACAAGTTGCTGTGGCCCACCTCACTCGGCAAGTTCATAAATGAACCTTCCAGTTTTGGAACACGAGAAGCACGCACACGCACACTGCCCGCCTCGATAGCGTGATGGTTAGCGTGTCTGCCTCACGTTCAAGAGGTCGCGAGTTCGAATCTCGCTTAGGGTAAGTTATCCGGGTAAGGTGTTTTTCCGAAGTTTTCCCTACCCTGAGAAGACGAATGTCGGGTAACTTAAAGCTCCATGGACCTCGGGCTCATGTGAGCATCATTTCACCCATTTCATTTCATTCATTCGTCCGATATGACATAATGTTGGTGGACATTAATTTAAAAAAAAAGACACAGACACACACACACACACACACACACACACACACACACACACACACACACATGCAAATGTCTTATTATGATACGTACATAAACATGCTGTGAATGATGCTGTTCTCCTGATCATAAACCTCATGCATGCGCATCCAGGTTGCCCTTAACGGCATTTGAAAGAACCAGAAAACCAGGAACTGTTGCAAGTGTAGCGCCTTTTTGAACTGAATGAATGAACGCATTTAGATGAAGGTATACTCACATTCAACATATTAATCGCATGGGCCGAGTATCATGCGTATGTACTTGATCACCATCAGTAGCTTTCTAAGATCAGGCCTTTTGCTCTGTTCCGTTCAGATTGGAAGTAGATCTTATCAGCTTTTGGTTGCCCGAGATCTCTTTTCCCTAAAGTGCCTCAAGATAACAACTCCATCACAAAGCTTATCCAGTCACGGGTTAGTTGCATCTTCGAGAGTAAATACACGTACTTTTATGATAAAGGTAACCACCAGAGTAACCCAGCTGCAAAGCTTATCCAGTGATGAAATTGTATACCACCAGAATAGGAGGTACCGGATGTCTAAGGTAATAACGTTTGAGGTACACATTCTGGAGGGTCCAGATTCAAATTTCGACCAATCTGACTGGGTGCTTTTCGTGGTCTGGCTCAGTCCCATTAAATGCCGGATTGGTTATTTAACACCACGATCCAAAGTTCAGCCTCAAGTATAAAACTGTTGTATAAATGAAAAATAGATGGTAATAGTGGATACTGCGTCATCTGTCAACAAATAATTTAAGCAGATAGACTGACCAGGTGGCACCCTAATGCCATCTGCCGACACAGGGGCAGAGGTGCACTTGCTGTGCGCTGCTCCCTCTCTGACGTGACGAAGCAGCATTGAAGGCAAACTATCCACCACACACCGATCTACGAATATCTCCTAGCAGATCCGTCGCGTAGGTGTGACTACGCAGTTGAAGCAACGTAACAGAGAGAGAGAATAGAAGTTAAAGGATAAACACCGCTACCACATGTGGTCATATAAACATTCCTTGTAATGCTTCATTAGTCAAAAAATAACATCAAACATATTGTCTTCAAACACGAACTACCCACAAAACAATAGCAAACATCATTATATACATTTTATGCTCTATTGTATTATAGGAATGCTGCATAGAACTGATCAAAATTGACATTTGTAAAATACGTAAAAGCCATGAATTCAAGTTTTACAGATACTGTCTCGTAAGTAATGTCGTTTTTAAGAAGAAAAATTATTTTAAATCTGTTCGGACAAGCAATTATCTAATCTTCAAAGAAGAGACCATTAGGTTCTCTGGTCTAGAGCCATCTTTCAGCGAGGTTTATTATCCCACGATGATACCAGTCTCTGGTTTTTGATACGAAGAATTCGGCGAGACCCAGTTGCATAGCTTCAACGTTGTTAAAATTTCTTCCACGTAGAAAATGGGCCATGGATCGAAAAAGATGATAATCTGATGGTGCGAGATCAGGGCTGTATGCTGGGTGTGGTAGCAGTTTGATTCCTAGCAATTCCTGATTTTTTTCCATGGCTGTTCGGAGTGTTGCATGAATTAGAAATTATTTAGAAACTGTTATTGCATTATGTAGAGGTGTGCCATGGGCTAGCGAAATTCAGATTTAAAATTTAATAACTCTGAAGCTAAGAAAGGTAACACAATGTTATTTTAAATTTTCTAATGTTTATATAAGACAACACTGAAAATAAATATTCAGCTAAATTGACTGTAAACGTTAGAAAATCACATTTTCATTGTCGCATCCCCTTTAACAAAGAACAGTTAAAATATAAACACAATAGAGTGAAAATAAGTGAAAAACACATAAAATAGAATTAACATTCGACATTGATACTTATCACAAAAATGGAGAGAAAACTGGCTTGGGTACACAAAATGCCTCATACACAATATGTGACTCCAACTTTCAGAGCGAAACTTTCCTATAAGATGAGGTAAATTTGCTTCCTTATGCGAAAGAGTATGGAGGTTATGATCTTTTTGTGATAGAGAAATCTGAATTTAAAACATAGGTGTACTAGTTGTGTCTTGCGATGCTTCGCTGTGGCACATTATGGTTGCATGGGTGAGAAATGAGGAGCAAAAGGTTTAATTATGAAATACTTATGAATATACAATTTTCTATGTGAGAAGCAATCTGCACGTAAATCTAAACCACACGGTTCTAAAGATTGACCTTGACCTTTACATTTATTGATTGTGATTGCAAACCCCGATCGAATTGGGAATTGTAATCTTTTAAATTTAGATGGTGTATCGGTCGGAATCATGGGAATTCGAGGAATGAGGACATCTTCGCCTTTGAAAGATCTAGTTAATATTGTTTTAACTGCGAGCCTCGTGCCGTTACAGAGTTTTGGCTGATTAACATTTCGCAACATGATAATTGGCACACCTATTTTCAATTTTAATGTGTGTGGTGGCACTCCTGGCAGATCAAGAGAGTTCAAAAACTCCGATGTGTAGTTAACTACTTTATCTGCTTCCACAACGGTGTCTATCGATTTAAATATAATTTCTTCACTTTTAATGTTGAGTATTTTATGCTAGCATTTATTTCGTCCGCTGGTGTTGATCCAGAAATACAGGCAATGTTTTTCTAAAACCTCCTGCGAGCAATATCAATGCATTTCCAAATGGTTGAACGTTTCCACGCAAATCTTGTAACGATCGATGTGTAGCTTCAAGCGATTTTTATGTACCAGCGTGCATTCATTCCAAAAATTAATTTACATTTTTGTAATACTCTTCCCACTCCAGACGCTTTGGAAATACTGTACATGGGAGTCACGATGGTTTGAAGGTTCGATGACATCAGAGCTAAATCAGCAGGCCTTCTACCTGCTAACAATGTCGCAGCTATTGCAGACGAAGCGAGAGCTAAGGTTGTCATTCTTTGATCGAACCGTAGCCAGAATCAATCTGATAAGAAATGTTTGCTGGTTCCTACTGGCGCATCAGGTGTGTTACTGACGCAAGAGATAAGAACAATCCTTGAAGCGGGTTGTATATCGTGTCAAAATTTGAGCTAAATAGATGCAGAACTTTTTGTATTTTTGAAGCGTACACAAACCAACAGTACGCATTTTGATTACTTCAAACTTAATTTGTCAGTACTTAAACTACAGACTTCTTTCTACTGCTGTCTTCTACGACAGGCTATGAGGTCATTCTCCTCTGTTTGTACTCAGTCTCAATGAAATGCCCCACGCATGGAGTTGTCCCAGTTCTGAGGGAATGGAGACAGGGCTTCGACCTGCGGTGTCAGGCGTGGGTTTAACTGATTTAATATCGTGCGGTGTCTGGATCAGGACGCTCGGCTGGCCATATTAACCTTAAGCTAGGTAAGTTATATCAGAACCTAAACTTGTGTGCGCAAAAGAGTCGTATACAGAAAATATCTCGGAAAATTCAGCACTAAATAAAGAATAAATAACGAAGGCTAACTGTGAGTTAATTATTCCTTTAAACAAGGATATAATGCACTTTGTTGGTGCATTGAAATATCGAAGAATAACGTACTTTAATTAACACGTTTCCAAGCAAATGTCACACCGTATAAGGACATAATTTACTTCTTGGAATATACTTGTGTCATTGGAAACCCCATCTTCCGTTTCCAAGGTTGACTATCACCACCCGATTTAGTAATTTTCCATTTACGGTAGTTATTTTATGCGGTATTTCGGATATAAACATACTTAACTTTCCATTTTATTTAACATACAGAGCAAAAGGTCCAATATTCACTTGTCAACAGAAATCACATAATAAACCTGTATTTGCGTACAACACCATGTATGGTTTTACTTTAGTGTTAATAATGTATTTCCCAGTGACAACTATTTCCCTCCCGAAATTCCGATACATGTGTAACCTTCTCTCGTGTATCTTGGCTCGTTTCCGTATTGGCCAGTACAATTTTGCGCATGGTTACATTCGTAAGACGGACCTGCTCTTCTTGGCCTGGTTCGACAAACTTCTGTCGGTCCATCACGTGCTGCTAGTGTTTCCCTGACTCAGTAACTGTCCGTCAGACTCGCAGAGGTCCTGGCCAAAGATAAACAAGTGGTCAAAAGAGTCTTGAAGTTACTAGCAATGGTAAATATAAACCTAAGGATTTAGAATCTTAGATATCAAAATTTCATATCTTTTGCACCCTGATAAATGAGTTTCAATATTGACTTCTGTCTTATTTGTTTCGTACGTTTATCTATATTTGTACTTTTCTTAGTATTGTATTTGTTTTGAAATTTATCTCTGGCTTTTTCCATGTCCATTTTCTAAGGCGCTGAAGACCATGTAGTAGAGCGCTCTTAAACTTACATTATCAAAATGATCTCTCACGAGCGATAAACCTGCCTTCCTCTCTTCTCATAACTAATTATTTTTACTTTCTCTACTACGTTTAGTAAAGTAGACGAAGTATTGTATTCCACCCAAAAATTCGATGTCGAGATTTCACCGGAAATACATGTCCGTGGTGTGTGTGTGTGTGTGTGTGTGTGTGTGTCAGTCTGTGGACAGCATAACTCAAAAACGAAAAATCGGTTAAAAACCGAAGTTGGTATTTAAGTTTAATGTCTTTCAATGATGTGATTCGCAGATTTTAAATAAAATAGCCCAATCCTGAACTACCCTTTACATGGAATTTTTTTCAAAAATTTTGATTTTCTTGAAAATGGCTCTAACAATTTTGATTAAAATGTCATATGTTTACGATATTTGTACTACAAATGAAATGCATATTTCGAATTTTCTGACTATAGCCTATGAAGTCCTGTTTACTCTGGATGACTTTCGAATAACTCGTAAAGCGTAAGAGATAGACAAAATCTTACTGTACAAAAAATGTAGATCTCGCTAAAACACACAATTTATGCCTAAATACAGTTTTTTGTACAGTGAACCATTTGTTAATTGTATCAGTTTCGGAAAACTTAAAACTTTCGTGAAATACAACATCGTTGTTCATTTTTATAAGTTAACCGTGCAAACAGAACGGGATTTCAAAGCTTTAAAATATTTGAATATCGCTCAAAGCCTACTGTATTCTAATATTCCCTTTGTACCTACAAGGAATTAATCAATCGATAATTTGTACAAATGTTTATCTCGCCTAAGACGAATAAGAGATAGGAATATGAGTTTCAAAGAATGGTTAGTATAAGAGTAGAGAAAGTCCTCTGAGTGCAACACATCAGATTTTTTAATTTTGAAAACATAGTATATAGCTTTGTAAAAAGTGTGTGTTCAATATTGCACCATATGTATGTAGCGCATACGGGAGTAAAACATAACCTATTTTCGTAAAGCTGTGACCTAAAGTGAGGCAGTTGTGATTATTTATGTAATATCCTGCTCTTAGTTGACATCTTTCCTTAAAAGGACACAAAACATGAACACATTCAGACTTCTTTTCGTCTGTTAAAGTCAGTAGCGTCTCCTTTTCACTTATGTTTTCTGGCGACCTGTGACGAATCTAATCGAAGTATTCAAGTGTATTCAGAATCACCTTACTATCAGATACTACCTTTCTCAACCATCATTCATCACGAGTGGGTGAATATTACATATACGAGCAATCATTATTATGCTCTGAACGACGCGAGATAGTAACTTGCGATCCATCTAGGGTATATTAACCGCAGATCAAATGCTAACAAATCTGCACCTTTTACCTACGGCAGGTGGGTATTGCAGATGTGTTGACTTTTGTCCAAACAACAGGGGAGCTTTGGCGAGCAGTATATAGATTGTTGGTTGTATGTACGTAACCACATTCCTAGTTGGTGGTTTTGAACCTAAAAGATAGGATTTCTTGTATCTCTACCTACTCTTCTACAACTTATTCTTACCACCTTCAGTTACTATTTTCTGTCACTTTGTTTCCCTTAAAATTGAATCACGAAAATACAATCTTCTTTTTTCGTCTTTAACTTGAAACTCACAGCAGCTTTTGCCCTCTCAAGAACTTTGACATATACTTCACTGTCTTTCAGTTCTTCTACTACTCTCTCTTGGTCTCTCATTCGACGATCACACTCGTTAACACTCCTTCACACAACAAACAACTACAACATGATTAAATGTCCAAAACTATCTCTAATGATATTAACTGTTGACAGCTGTCTCGTTCAACAATTTAGTGATTCCGAAGAATTCTCTCTTCGTCGTACTATACAGGTTATCGCGCCTAATTCTGTGACCTCAAATATCTCCGAAATGAAACAAAGTATGAAATATCCAACTGGCCAGGAATGTACTTATGTCAGAGGCCTGTGTGATGTCATATCATGCTTAAACCCGAAATGAAACGTCAAAATGGCAACCCGTCTCCTCCACTTTGGCTCAAGCTGTTGCACAAGATTGGAGATTATTTAAACATTTTCGTAGTCCAAGATTTCCGTTTAGAAATATTAGTTATTCAGTTCTTCAGTTTTTTCGTTTCACAGGTACTTGGAAAGTAAAGCACGAAATGCAGAGCTCAGCGCTTGCCAAATGGAGAAAGGCTTTCGGAAGAGAATGTTTAGGGAACTGTATAACTCAAGCTATTCTGGGAGAAGTTCCAACCGCAGCTCTCGGGGATGTTAATTGTCGACCCCGAGACAATAGGCCGGAGTTTGCCCCACCCACAAGAGCAGCAGATTCTGCTGCATAGAGGCGACAGTAGCACCTGTAGCAAATCCTTATTACGACACAATGGTGATCTATCATACCGCAGGAATACGATGGTCATCGAATCATAAATCTTTGCGAACAGTGTTGACAATTCAAAATAAAGTTTCCTCTTTTTACTCTGTCCTGCTTAACTATAAGTACAGTACTGTTTGCCCACCAGAAGGTCAGCTGGAGGAATGTGCTAATCAAGTATCTCCACAGCAAATTATGTTGAAGATTGCTCTGGATGTTCAACCAGTGTAGAATACAAGTCGTGTGGGTGCTCCTGAGGTTTTGTGGGATTTCGAATAAATAACATGTATTTTGTAAAATCCTAACAGTATTTCTGCAATACAGCGCACCTATCTGCCACAGTCGAAGCGTTTAAACTAATACTTTAACTTTAACAAAGATCAACTGATTAAAAAGTCTTTCTGCTTGCGAATTGTAATATGGAAGAGACAGAATGACAATTGCCAAATGTGTTATATAAATGCGTTTGATCCGCCGCATATTTGCAACAATCCACTTGTAGTATTCAGAACACCATTACACTGGAAATATGTTGGCGTTCTGTAACTGGTTTAATGCCAGTTACCAAAAGCTTAACAAGGCCGAGATTATACTAACTCGAAGTTCTGCCAACCTTACAATGGGATTTACTAGAATCAAACTAGCCCGTGCAAATAAACGCTTTCCAGGTTAAATATATTAGCAGTATATTTACTAATACGAATTGTGTTGTAAAACCGACAATGAGCAAATGTGAAACAATTATTTTAGGCAGACCACATTTTTATAACCATTTAAACCGAACAGTTTACCTACCTGCAAGATAACACCTGTGCTGCCAACTAAGAATTGCAATTAACACCAACTCTGGCCATATCTTTATCTGGGGCATCTTGTAGAAATTGTTGCTGGTAATGATATCAATTGAACAAACGGAATGTCACCAAGAGTAACCAGAGAGCACTACAGTAGGTTAAATGTGTTAGAGATGACTTTTGATGAATTCCAGTAGTCTGAATTGTATATTAAGTTCCACGTTGATTGTTCGTCATTGATTCCCTGTTTCATTTAATTAAGAAGGAATTCAATTCAGCCCTTCTCAAGAAAGTTTGTACATCGTATTTATTTTGATTTATGTTTAAAAATCTCAGCTAGCAAATGTATCAAGCCAAAACTTTGAATCCTCGAGAATTGTTTTTAAATATCATCTAAACTCATAACTTCATAAGCAAAGTCACTGGCATTCTGTCGCATATGACTTCAAAAGAATCCAGGCCTAGCGACTAATTGCTAAGTACATCACATAGTAAAGAAATCGACTATGTGAACAGATAGATAGTTGAAGCTCCCTCTCATATCTCAGACCCCGGTCGCCTTCTTCTGGTCGGCAGACACACTACGATATTTGATGCGGAAATTTCACTGGAAACGCGTGTTTTGAGGCTTCAAGGGACCCAAAAGAAGGCCTTATTAGAAAAAAGGCATGTGTCTTCGTGTGCGTGTGCGGTGGGTACAAAATATGGGGCTTTAAATTCAAGATCTTTCAAGGATGTGGTGCAAAAATGTTCCATGCGACTTAACATATATGCTTACCAAAACGTTAGGGCCATTCTGAGAAAACAAAAAGTAACATTTTTCCATGTGAGGAATGTTAGGGTTGCAAGGACTTTCAGAGAAGATATACTGGGGCTTAAAGTGAGGCAAATTCCGTTTATAATGAGGGAGGTAAACTCCAGCTCTCCTCTTTCGCAAAAGTTGGACATCGCTAATATAAACAATTTAGGATTGTAAGTTCTCAGCATTCTGAATTCCCTGCATTCTCCTAGCACGAAATCTATTGGCTCGCTTATTCAGATTGAACTGTGTTATCTGAAATAAATTTCACCCTACCTCTAGAAAACCACGTGTAATAAATGCGAGTTCACTTTCCATTTCATAAAAAGCGTTCGTTGCGACTGACATGTTTTATGGACTAACCTCCTTTTCCTTGTAGCATCGACTGTCTTGGTCTAGCAATTAATATCCCCTAAACATACTGACAGATTACGTGTGCAACACATTCATTACAGTAATGGCTTGTTCACGGGCATTAAGAACTAAAACCACCCACGAGTATGTACTTCAGAATTTACGGATTCACTCAGCGCGAATATGAGTCTTTTGTGTTCCGGAGATTCATGGAAATTTGCCAGCACAACTTTTTAAAATATGGAAATAATTCCAACAATTAAGTCAGTCCAATAAATGTCCAACAAATAATGTAGGATGGAACTAATCCACTTTAAACTCTCATTATGCCGTGTAAATGACAATGCTCTCTTGCTATGAGGAGTTAGATGTGTAAAAAATCACAAGTGCTCTTTTTGTTTGTTACCTAAGAGAGTTTGTAAACTTTCAGAAGAGGCAAAAATAAAGGAAAGTGCAGTAATAGTTTAACGAAGTATTCAAACTAAACACGAGGTTGTTTTTCTGTAGATAAAAAGTATAAATGTGTCGCACTAAATGAGTCAACTACTCCATGAAAAAGAATAGAATATGTTTACTTTAAATTTAAGGGCACTTAATACTTATATGTTAGCCAAAACCACAAAAATTATAGATTTTTTACGAATGGAAGTAAATATTGACCTTGGAAAGCAAGCAGGTTTTAATAGTCGATAGTTCGAATTTTGGTATATCGTAAATTTTTTTATTACTTTCATATTTTATGGGCGTTTGACAATAACATAACTACATTTTTAACCATTTATATTGCGCCAAAATCACAAAAGTTCAGTCCAGCTACTTTATTTTCTTCTAAACTGTTTCCACAAATACAGTTCTTTTACTCGCGTTAGCAGTGCTTAGTTCTTCGTGATATTACAACTCGACTGTTTTCCTCTGGTAGCCTTGATTCAGTCCTTTCACTGTCTTCTGCACTTTCCCTGTACCTCATACACTAACTCCGATGATACAATCACTCAACGCTCACTAAAACGTATTCATTTCGATGGGAGTATCTTTCACGACGACAGCACTCCCTACACACAGCTGTCTCGCACTCACACACTGACAGACTCAGTCTCTAGCCATAAATCACTCTCACTCATTGCCTCGTCTCCTTATATAGCACGGATGGGGTCACAAGGTCCTCTCTGGAACTTCTATAAACACGCCGGTCGCCGAAACGCCGCGCTCATTGTTGTTAGTCACGTATACACAACATTGTGCGAGGCAGCCTGTCCTTGAGTGTCTTAGCTCGCTTGCCTGGTATGTGGTATGAAGTAGCTTAGCCGCCACCGTTGGTGCCACACTATCATACGTGTGTCGATTTATTTCAGTATTATTTTATTTTATTTCGTTTCCTCTTTCAAAAACCAAGCAGTTGTAGTTTAACGCAACCCCATCATCATCCATGCCTACCATCTCACCGGTTGCATTACATGGGCCCTCCCCATCCTTAACTACAACCACAACTGTTTGCAGTCACTGGCGTTCTGCTTAATGCAAAATTTCATGTCATAACCAGGCATAGAATTTTCTAAGTACTAAAGCTAGAACGAAAGAAAATGAAGGTGAACTATTACTGGACAGTTCAAACAAACATCGCAGGCTAAAATCTACACCATCCCTCGCACATTCTATTGGCGCTCGTAGACAGCATACACTCAGGTCGTATTTATCTACTTGTTACTAACCCCTTGTTTACTTTCAAGTATTGACATCGTTTTTATGTTTCAAACGAATTCTGTGGAAAATACACCTTTTCTCAAAATCTCTTACAAAGGAGCTCGTCACGTGAACATCTTTGAGAATTGTCTGGAATCGCTTTGTTCTGGCGCGCTCATTATCATCTTGTTTATTAGCCGCGCAGTGGTGTGAGGTGCCCGATTATCATAACGCTAAATTGGTAATGATTTTTACGGATTATCTTTGTTTCATTTTCTCTTCCTCATAGCTTCAATGGTGATATCGGGGACTTGACATGAGAAACAACTGCTAGTGATTATACTCCTTTTCTAAACGTTGATTATAGTAATGTTTACAAAAACGCGCTCACGTTCGGCCGGCGCGGTCGAGTGCTTAGACTATTCGCCTCTCACCAAAGCGGCCAGGGTTCGATCCCAGGTGTCTGCTTGTGGGAATTTGGTGGACAAGGCGGCACAGGGGCGGGTTCCCTCCGGGTTCTTATTCCACCGGTGCTCCATCTTCACTCCATCGTCAATGTCGCCGACTATACTGCCACATGTAGTAAAATTGGGTATTAAACACCGCCAAAAAAGAAGCAAAAATCAACTCACTTTAATACTTTCGTGGTCTGCGAAGAATAGATAAAAGAATCCGCGCTCCAGCGAGAAGTTAATCTGGATTGTTTTGTTTTACAAATGAAGCACTGAAGAGATAATCAATTTCATTTCACGGTTTAAGACCAAACTTGGTGCATATTAGTGCATACGAACTCGCAATGACTTTTAATGCTCTGCATGCCATATACATATCTCATAAATGCAACAATCTAGATAATTGCACACGTAGCTTTTGTACGGAGGTTAGCGCAGATAAACACGCTATTCTTCTCGTGCACACATGAGGTATATGTAAAGTTGACGAGGCTTTCTAGGAACGTGTTATCAGAATCTAGGATTAGATAGGTTGTAAATCTTCACTCTTTGTTTTCTGATGACACTGCACGGATAGACTTTTCATTTCCTCTAGTAAGTACCTACAAAGAGAAGAGGTACCTACTGCATTCTACCTGAAAACCACTTGAGAACCACCATAAATGCATGTTTCCAGGACTAGATTATGATAAAATATGGGTTAAACTTGCAAAGTCAGTAAAAATCACAACATTGATATATTTGACTCAAACCTACTTACAACCTCCCCGGACGGAGACTGGAATTGAATTGTGGCATTGATTTTTCAGTCTCATCCTACCCTTTTCAACTGGACTGTCATTTGCCACAATATGTACAATTTAAATGATTTCTAATTAGCGCCCTTACTTGTGAAGCAAAATATCGCATAACTCAGGTATTTCACTTCTGTTCTCGCTGTTACCGGTTTACTAATGATCGGCCTTGAAACCGGATAAACTTGCAACTAAGGTTGCATCAGGACCTCCTAAATACCGGACGGACCTGACACTGTGATTCAAGATGGCGGCCTATGTGGTGGGAACTACTTGTAAACAACTCGTCTACAGGTTACGATTTCAACGCAGTAAAATAAAAATGTTGTGTAATAACACGCCTATTTTGTGAGTATGGACTGTATTAAACACAAAAACACTGTCTTAAACATAACCTCAAGTAAACAAGAAAGGAATGACATTTAATATTAAACGATAACCCATGGGCAATGAAATATATAACCTTAAATATCATTCCTGCAATCTACAGGTTTACATGCCATTATGTAACTGCATTACATACTCAAATTACAAAGAAGATAGACAAAACTGCAAGCAGCATGTTACTTAAATAAAACAGAAGTGTTGACATTGAGTTGACTCAGAATTATTAATCATTGTTTACATTGTTTTTCACACTTGCTTCGCGTATATAATGTTATATACCTACACAAAACATACTATACTGGATGGCTGATACACAAAAGCTGCTATTTAGATTAATTAGCTACCTACTAAATTCAAACGCTTTAGGGTGAAATTTTGCTTTTACTTTTACTGAAAACTTATGATTACTCAGTCTGCTACCACATATTACTCAGCAGTTCATGACACTTCATTTTACAGGGGAATCCACAAAAGGAAATGAAATATTAAAAAGAATAACCCTAAAATAGCACTATAAATCAAATATATGAAATACGAAACCTTAAATCAGCATTGTAATCAGTGGGGCGACAGGGTCCTGTGTTATCGAAATATTTACAATTTGGGCAGTGTTTATGCATCATTTCAACGTAAATGCATGAATCAATCATTGTGCATTATATTACACTCGTTTATACACATTTATTAGCTAAATATCCGCCGCATAAGCGAAATAAAACGACTGCATCGCACGTACGAAATATGCTCATAAATAAAAAAACGAAGCTTGAGGCACAATAAAACTTACAAAATCGTAATCACGTAATCAACAATAAAAAGTGCATCCATTGCACTATGTTTCATTCGTTTTCTCGAGCGGCCGATTTTGTAAACATTTTCCCAACTTCGCTATAGTCTACGGTTTTACATGCAGCAACATAACACATTTCTTCTGAACTACAGCTACACATTTAAACTACAAAGACAAAAGATAATGTATAAATACAAGCAGCATACTGCTTACATGGGTAAAACTGAGGCGAGTGGCGTCTCGAAATTTGTCTTTCACTATTCACCATGTTATATACACACCGGCAACACACACAACGCTGCAATTTATAGTAATTAAATACAATTTACAAGCGTTACGGTTCAATTTACCTCTTGTTTTAAATGAAAGTTTCTGATTTTTAATTTGCATCCGTGAATGCAACAGTTACTGTGCATTGTGATGTTTGAGGTTAGGTTGGGGTATGACTACAATAGCATACACTACTGGAACAGTTTTTCTTCAACAACCTCTCACTACTGTAATCGTAACACAAATTGTACTTGCAAACATATAAATTAACCACACCATACGGCTAACGTAGCCATAGCCTTAGATGAAACACAATAAACATGAACACGTGGTTAAACACACGGCACAGTCAACACGTTATTAGATTTATTCCCGTTCCCTATACTGCCCAAATAAAAGTTTTTAAATACTCACTTTGCTAATATGAAGCCAAACTTACATAGGAATTGTTATGAGAGACAATAATTCAAAGGAATAGAAAATAATGCGAAGAATAGCGTCTGGAAACACCTCAGAAATCACTCCCACCAGCCGACGCCATTGTTGTACAACTTAGATGGCAGAGTCAGATCCGTTAATTCAGAGGGTCCTTGTTGCATGGGTGATTTTGCTGCCCTTCTCGGTAGATAGCGCATTCATTTCTTGTTCTGGTTTCCGCTTCCGCTCCGGCAACTGTGCAATAAGTTTAAGGGATGTGTCTTGTACCGTTGGCTAATTCCGCTTATGATTGTTGGGTAAGGAGGGGAATTTCAGTGAAGGGAAACGCACCCAGCATCAGACCCTTCTCATAGGACGTACATGCCAACATATATAGTCAATTTTTTATCATGTAGTTTTTCCAAAAACCAGTAGAAAGTTTTCTACCTCATGTTTTTTGCACGATCGTAACTGCGCTGTGAAATTTACAACGCCGTGGATCCACTTTAGTTGACAAGTCAATGCGTGATCTACTGGACTAGATATTATGAGGTCATTACCCTTGCAGAAAGTATTGGAATTTGATTCCAGTACACCATTCGCTATCACGAAACAGATCATTTCAGGGATGTGCCTTGTTACTTGTCTGAGGTTTGGAGAACTTATACTTCTGTCAAATGGAACATGGTTATTTGTTTTTTATGTGCTAACAGTGTAAAGAGAACGGAATTTGAAAGCTTTAAAAGATTTGACTATCACCCAAAGTCTACTGTATTCCCATATTCTACTTGTACCTACAAGATAATAAGATAATTTGTTGTTGTTTGCTAATGCTGGATTTCTAACAATGAAGTCATTAATCCTCTTGCTCTGCAATATTTTTCACTGATGGATGGGGAGGGCACTAGAAGTGGCCGGGCATATTTGAAGGTGGTCTCGGTCCATTTCCTCTTGCAGATCACATAGAGGACAGAGTGGTGAAGATTATATCCCAATTCTGTTTAAATGTTTTGCCAGAAAATCATGTCCTGTAATCAACCTGAAGGTTGCAACTGCTGTTTTTCGAGGATACTCAGGAATCACTGTTTGAATGTTTGGTAGTTCCCATCTTTTATTTTTTGATTGTCCATAGTAATATTTTTCTACTAGGTTTCCTGAGGGATTGGGAGTCTTTATTTTACCAGCCTTTCCATTTCTCTATAAACTCTTCAGCCCTAACAAACTCTTGCATCTTCAATGTAAGATAACTTTTACAAATGTTTATCTCAAGTAATGTGTAGAAGATATAGGAATAAGAATGGTAGTACAAGAGCAGAGAAATGTTTTCAATGTTGTGTTCAATGTGATGTTTCAGGTAATCCTGGGCCATCATCGCCGTCGTCATGGGTTCAAACAGCGACGGAAGACGATAGCCAGGTGCAGAGTGGCGCTTCACCACGGTCAGCATGTTGCAGCCCCAACATCTGGACTGTGGCTAACGCGAGGAATATCCCCGTCAAGATCACGTAACGACGACAGAAAACTGCTCACTGGCAATGCTGCACACAAACACAACTAACTCATTTTGTTTTGTTAACCGTGGCTTTTGTGGGCCTGTTTGTTGCAACCGCCGAGTAACTTATTGTTGACCGCGAAACATACATAGACTGCCCTTCTCCTTCATAGTCGCGTGATATAGCTACTGACGTGTTTAGCTTCGGGCATCATCCCCATGCAGTACTTCGCTCTCATGTAAAAAGTAGATAAACAGTGTTTTGTAAATAAGTTTATTCCAGAACTGCATCAACGAAAAAAAAAATGTTTCACCGAGTGTCCTTTGAAGGACTTTGAAAGGTGCTAGTGCTGAAGAAAGTATTGGTGTCAATTTACGTGTGCTTTGAGTGCCTCAACTGTTTAACGACGTCATGCCGGGTGGACGCCGAGGTCTGGTTGCTCCTCAGAACACCTTCCTGGAGAACATCATCCGTCGCTCCAGTTCACAGCGTGAGTACCCTCTTACAATTACCAAAACAGTTACAGGTATCAGTGATGCCCAACGTTGTCTCTTTCTTACGTAATTAGCTGTTATTCCCCACCCCATCCTTTCAGACGTAGGATAAATCACACCTGTGGCTTTCGACTCACAAATATAGATTGCCACCTTATTGCCCCCAGACTTGCAGGAATTCTAATTGAGGCTTTCTCCCCTAGACAAGTTTCCTTCACTGAGCTATCGAACCTTCTTAGTCCGTCTTCACCCTCATCCCTGGGCAGGGCCCCTCCATATTTGTATTCCCTGGAGTGAGGGTGTCCCAGCGTTTTGAAGCCCCCAGGAACTGGACCCCTTGTTGCTCCAGGGGTCCTTATTACGCATTCACCACATCTGGTGGGATCCCTCATCCGGCACCCGAGGGACGCGCCCGATATACCTTACAAGGTCCTCCTTGGAGACAAACAAGATACAGACTGTCGAAAGGAGATTCTTAAGAACAGTGAAAGGATACATAGTTTTAGATAATTCCAAAAGAAAAAATGAGGAAAGAACTAGAAATAAATCCTTTGACAAACAAACTTATCAAATACAGGAATGAATGGAGAGAGCATGTTAAAACAATTCCTAGAGTAAGGATTCCAAGGAAAGTGTTAAATTAAAGCCAATTGAAAGAAGACATCCGGGAAGACCAAGAAAACGATGGTCAGACATGTTGTGAAGGCGGGTGATGACGATGATGATGTCAAGTGCCACTTTTTTCTTTTGACTCAACCGTTTCCGAGATATTCTTTATTATTTCTTTAAATTTGCCAATACCTATACTTTTCTCAAAAAAGGAATCCGTTATTCGTTTTTTTTATTTCTTGGCTTGCAAAGAGAGCAGAATTTCAAAGGCATCGCATAGCAAGCAACTCTAAAAACATGTCACTATCTGTTAAAGCCTAATGTATTCCAATTAAAGTGTCCTGTAAAAATATGTTTAACAATTTACATTTTATTTTAACAATGCCTAACTGACAATGCCATGATTTTAACGATGAACAAATACATATTTTGTAATCGTGTTAGCCTGGATTAAGGTTACTGAGTTACAAATCTGTGCCAGAGGAGAGGAAAAAAGTTCCGTTTGTTGGAATTCGCATATTCTTACAAACTACAACTTTGTAGGAATTGGCTTCTATAACTGATCTCCCACGATAAATCCTGTCACTTTGTGGTACAAAAGAAGTGATGGGAGTGAGGATTATGTGAGCATGCGTAGGTGGTTATTTCTGTTCTTGAACAATGCTATTTTCTGTCTGTTAACTTCCGGTAGAGTTTCTATTTCCTTCTTCTGTCTAAGGCAGTGACATCATTGAGGAGAAACATGGCGGTTACCTTTTCCCCTTCCTAGTTACCGCTCCCTGGTGACGTAATTGTTATAAGGGCAAGGAAGAATGCTGGAAGGATGTGGTTGGGATTTGTAATGGGACATGTTGACGTCCGACACTGACTTTCTTATTTTGTGAAACTCAAGGTGGTGCAGACGTATCGTATTAGACAATACTAGTCATATTTAACCTGCACGGCCACACCACTAAGTCAAAGTAATTGGAGGGGGAAAAGACCCGCGATGGCACTTTTTGACACCTCTGATCTAGCTCCTAGAAACTGGCACTATTTCTCGTGATACGCCCATAGTAAACCAATAAAAATATATATTATTGTTATATCTCATACGTTTATGAACAATTTAATGCCGTAAATATTTTACATTCCAAAAGTATTATCTGTCCTCATCGCCAGCATACGGAAGCCTTATTTTTGCTAAATATACATAGGTATTATTATCCAACAATATTAAATTTTCATCATTAAAGAAAATACTGGTCACAATTAATAAGATGTCATTTTAATACTAGAGACCAACATAGTGGAATACGAAATTCTGTATTCTAATAAGGATGTATTTCTCATCTGCTGCGCATTTTGAATCTGAAAATGTTCAGCGCTAAGCTCAATAACACATTAAAGTGCTCGACTTATTTCAATGTATTTTAAAATACATTCTGTTTACACATTAAGTTATACTTAGAATGCCTTTCTTAGGACCTTCCTATCATCAGCTGATGATAGATGTGTCACTTGGTGACCTAATGAACTCAAACTCGTTAAACATTCTGTCTAAATAGACAAGTTTTCCTTCAGATGTTATCCCCTACACTAAATAATGCTGTAGAAACATGAACACTTTTTAATAAATGAATTTCCTTCCCAAAATGGTACGCTATTGCACTATTGCATATTTGTCTGTTTCTTTGTTTCTAATGTTTCTAAAATAGTCCTTAAGCCTCAAAGCTAATAAAAAATATCTAAACATTAGGCATCCTAGGCGTTTCTAGAGCATTAGAAATGTACAAACATCCAGAAGGTCCTAGTTTTCTAGTGATAGGGCCTATCGTATTTACACTGGGCAAGCGCGCGTCTTATCTTCTTAACCGTTCCGACTACCCAGCGCCCAACTTCCCATACTTGCGCAATTATAACCGCTGCGTCACACTGTTATTGTTACACTTACCATAATAAGCCATTACACAAGAACAGCCTGTTTATAATGGTAGATTTGCAGCTTTGTTTTCTTCTGCGCCGAGCACGTGCGCAGAGCTATTTTCCCTCTAGTGGACAAATCACAAATCCTATAGCCACCCAATTATTCCTGCCTTTCAGGTCATTTTAGCTTCAGTTTAGTTGTGTTAGAGGAATTGTAATAGCAAAAAGCTCAAGGACATTAATAATTTTGTCTTGCAAGTGCATCATCAGAGTTCATCGCTTGCCCAGTTGGGTAAGGTTTATTTCAATTATCAACTTATTCCTTGTCCTCTTACAGAAAGTGATAGGGTACAAAAATAAAATATTGTAGAGACGTCTGTTACAGTGAACCATTGCTCGTTGCCAATAGTTCGTATTTATAATTTTAGAGTCTAAGATATTTGACAGGCGGATTTAGAAACTGTCTGTTTTTTGAAGGTCATTATGAGGTACATATTCACGATTTGTTTTCTCATAGAACAGGACAAAGTAATATCAACGGATGCTCGTGACACTGACTCTGAAATTGAGACTGGTGAAAAAAAGTATTTTCCCTTGATACTCAAATTAATTTTATTGCTAGAGATAAAGAAACAAAATATGACAACTCATACGCATAAAAACATACCTTACACTATGTCGTGGAGATATTTCCAGCTCCTAAAAGAAATCTATGTAGCACAGAGCACAAATAGTAATAAACATCGAATTTCTGATGGTCATTTATAGGGCGTGGCTTCTGATATCGGTCTCCACCTATTTGAAGTGAGACAAGTTACCTTCTGATCGTAAAATAATAGCTGAATATTATATTATATAAACCTATAAATGGTCTGGTATCCAATAAAGATTTTCTTAATGTCGGTAATCTGCTAATTACAGAAATCGTCATTTGTTTCAATTTAGGACTCTGAGAACGTCATCGCAGAAAAATACTTCTACCGTTCTGAGTTTAGGTGCCAAATACAATAAACTTTCAACCAAAACAGAACTGGATTTTAGCTTCCATTCTAAGTGCTTTAAGAAACAATTAAATATAGAAATTATTTGTATGTGATTTTCAGTTGTGTGTGTGTGTGTGTGTGTGTGTGTGTGTGTGTGTGTGTGTGTGTGTGTGTGTGTGTGTGTGTGTGTGTGTGTGTGTGTGTGTGTGTGTGTGTGTGTGTGTGTGTGTGTGTGTGTGTGTGTGTGTGTGTGTGTGTGTGTGTGTGTGTGTGTGTGTGTGTGTGTGTGTGTGTGTGTGTGTGTGTGTGTGTGTGTGTGTGTGTGTGTGTGTGTGTGTGTGTGTGTGTGTGTGTGTGTGTGTGTGTGTGTGTGTGTGTGTGTGTGTGTGTGTGTGTGTGTGTGTGTGTGTGTGTGTGTGTGTGTGTGTGTGTGTGTGTGTGTGTGTGTGTGTGTGTGTGTGTGTGTGTGTGTGTGTGTGTGTGTGTGTGTGTGTGTGTGTGTGTGTGTGTGTGTGTGTGTGTGTGTGTGTGTGTGTGTGTGTGTGTGTGTGTGTGTGTGTGTGTGTGTGTGTGTGTGTGTGTGTGTGTGTGTGTGTGTGTGTGTGTGTGTGTGTGTGTGTGTGTGTGTGTGTGTGTGTGTGTGTGTGTGTGTGTGTGTGTGTGTGTGTGTGTGTGTGTGTGTGTGTGTGTGTGTGTGTGTGTGTGTGTGTGTGTGTGTGTGTGTGTGTGTGTGTGTGTGTGTGTGTGTGTGTGTGTGTGTGTGTGTGTGTGTGTGTGTGTGTGTGTGTGTGTGTGTGTGTGTGTGTGTGTGTGTGTGTGTGTGTGTGTGTGTGTGTGTGTGTGTGTGTGTGTGTGTGTGTGTGTGTGTGTGTGTGTGTGTGTGTGTGTGTGTGTGTGTGTGTGAATCTGTGGACAGCATAACTCAAAAACGAAAAGTCGGTTAAACACCATAGTTGGCATTTCAGTATAATGTCTTTCAAGGATGCTACACAAAGATTTTAAAGAAAGTAGCCCCACCCTAAACTACCCTTCACATGGAAAGTTTTTCGAAAATTTTTATTTTCTTGAAAATGCCTCTAACGATTTTGATTAAAATGCTATAAATTTAAGATATTTGTATCATAAATGAAATGTATATTTGGAATTTTATAGCTATAACCTACGTAGTTCTGTTTACTCTGGGTGACTTTTGAATAACTCTTAAACCTTAACAGATAGACAAAATCTTACGACACAACAACTGTAGATCTTGCTAAAATACACAATTTATGTCTGAATAAATTTTCTTGTAGGGTGAATCATTTCGGAGATATTCCTTGTTATGTGTATGAGTTTCGGAAAACAGAACTTTCGTAAAATGGAACATCGTTGTTCATTTTTTTATATGTTAAGCCTGCAAATAGAATGAGATCTGAAAGCTTTAAAACATTTGACTATCGCTCAAAGTCTACTGTATTCTAATATTCTCCTTGTACCTACAAGGAAATAAGCAATAAGATGTACAAATGTTTATCTCAACTAACACGAAGAAGATATAGGAATAAGAGTTTGTAAGAATGGTTAGTACAAGAGTAGAGAAAGTCATGTGAGTGCAACACATCCGATTTTTATCTCTTAGTTTCTTTGTGTTCTTGTTTTGTATTACAGTTAAACTAGTAAAAATACATTACATGTAGCTACTGGAATTCGAGCTTTGCTTTTTTGTACCACAAATGAATAAATAGATAAATAAAGAAATAATTTATCTGCACGGCAAAGAGTACTCCGTGCAACATTAAAAAGGGAAGCTGCTCTAGGGTTATGCAATATCCTAGAGGAGATCAGGTCCAACATACAGTACTCGAACTATAAACACCAGCAGGTATACCTGAGGCAGCTCGAGGAGCATGTTTGGTAGAAGCGGAAACCCCGATATTGTTCACCGTACAAAGCTATATAAATGTGCATTAGTTGTGTGAATGCCAAATATGTGGGATGCCGTTAAAACGAGCAATTCCGCCTTAAGCTTGACCATTAAGCTTTATGACCGGAAGTTCTCTTCTGTGTAGCCATGGTAACGGCAGTTTGGTCTACAACTCTCCTTTTTCCGCGGTGTATGTGTGTGGCAGACCGCAAGAGGAGAATTATCAGCCTCTGATAACCACGTCCTTGTTAATGCTAGAGGTATAACTGCGTTCTCTGCAATCGATGCTCTGTGTACAGAAAACAACAGGATAGTCAACTAAAGAAGGTGTACTTTAAAAGGAGTTCTAAACAACCAAATAACGGATGATCCAAGAGACTCGGAACCGGCTAGATTGTGTTTTGTTAGTACGCGTCCTCGGCGCTCGCCGCCGACAGCCGCTGCCATGGAACATCGCGGATGAAAACATACATTTTTAAACAACTTTTACTTATCAATGTTATTAAAGGAGATGCTGAAACTGGTCTGTGTATTCGTACCTATCATTTCTTACTTAATAACAGTGTCCCTGGATTATTGCTTTCTCATTTTGAATGCCCAGCTGCTTTTATTAACTCTCTACTGCATAAATTAGTATTTTATTGTAATTTTAATATCAATTCAGCTTATGTTTATAATAATTCAGTCACATGTAGCTCTTTCAAGAGCTTATCAAATATTATTTACTTGTTTGTGTGCTGTTAGTTAAACTTGAACCATCTTTTTAAGTACGTATGCGGTTTTCAGAGTGCAACTACTATTTGCGTCATGAAAGAGTAAATAATAGTTAAACGAATTTGAAACAGAAAGCTTAAATATTGCCTAAATGAAAAATTACAGCACGACACGAATGTTTCCTGCAATTGAAATTAAATACTGCATGAGCTTAAGTAAGAAAAAAGAAAGAAAAAAGAACACAAATACGCAACAATGGGGATTTGAACCCGAGCTCTTAATCGATATGTACTTTCGTAGTCCTGGCAAAATATCCGTTACGCTAAATACTCACGCTACGCTAGAGTCCGCTTGTTCTCTCATCATACGTTATAGCCGCAGTGGATATGATCAGTGGCGTGCATACCCCCAAACCATTAAGGCGCAGTTCTTTCATTTGTAATCCTACATCATGGTTTCCTGTCTCAAATTGATTGTCTATGGACCAGTAAAATCCGTGCGGTGTTATTAATTTACACCCTATATGTTGTGGACGTTTTTTCACCCGCATAGCAAGTGGCACCCAGCTGATAGCCGCGAAATCTATTCTGATTTATGCTAAGTTAACTAAAATTGCATTAATTTTGTGAAACAAAAAGATTCACATCCATCTTGCGAAGCGTTGCTGTTTATCTTCAGCCAAATATAACACGATCGGCTTCCAAAGGCTCTAAATTTCACATTTTGTTATGAAGGCTTAGAAAGAAATCGTCTTAACTGATACTTATGAAAGTAGTTTACAATAATTGCACAGAAAATAAAACAGCGGATTTAGAAAAGCAACGTTCCTAAACAAGTAAATGAGATTGAAGATTTTTTTGTCGTTCCAATGAATAAAAAGAAAGTGTGTGGATATTGTGGAAGATAATATTGAAAGTGCAACATGGTACTATATGTCATTACAAAATGTCTACGGAACTCCATATTTCAGTGTTAATTCTCACACCCTTAGTTAGGCATCGGTTTTTAATCCCGATATACGCGTTTTAAATATCAAAACTGATCCCTGCTACACCGGGCTAGATGCTAGTTCTGTCTCTACCTTCGTGCTACAACATTTGTGAGGTTTTCGACCTTTGACCTCGGGTCGGTGCTGCAATATGGGTGAGGTGGGAGAATATGTCGCACAGAGGGATGCTCCCTAGGGACACTTAGCTCTATTAATGAACGGAACCAGATCAACAAAGGCGACAGGAAGGAAAAAGGATACAATTAATTCCTTCAATTTTCGGCTCGCTTAATGAAATTGCCGACATCGTTTGGGGAGTGGAAGTAACATAATAGCTTTCCTAGGTGGCCATTAGCACCCTCGTGTTACCTGATCCCTCTTACCTACAGAATGTTGAAAATGCGTCCCTGGCGCTTTCATTGGGTTTTAAGAACCGTTCTTTTTAACATCTTTTAATACTAAGTACTTAGAAAAAATATTACATTCCAAAAGAAAATTGTATCTGAGAATTTAAACGAAAATAGGTGCTTTTAGGCACTATGAATAAGAAAAATAATATTAAGAGCCGCGAGTTACTAATCTAATTTTGTAGCGTGTTCTTTACATTGTGTTACCTTTATTAAGAGTTATTTAGCGTATTTAATTAGATTTATTGTCTTTAGAAAAAAGATACAATATGTTGTTATATTCTACAATTTTGGATGCTAGTTTTACATCTGAATTTGAAGTAAAAATGAGTGAAAAAGGCGATTTTCAGGGTTCATCAGTAAACATTTTAAAACCAGTTCAAGGTGCAACTATTATTACACTGAGAGAAAAGTCAAGGAAAATGTATTTATGTAGTTATGCAAAATTACGACTGAAGGTGTTTGTATAACAAAGTAAACATAAATGACGATTCTTTTTTGGCGTATTTTTATGAGAAGTTGAAAAGTATTAAAACTTAAAAGTACTAAAAATATATTTATATTTGTAATTTCACTTTTGCTGAGTTTAAAATAAAAAATAAATTACTACAAATACTATGACAAAACAGATAGTTTTCTAATGAAATTTTATAAATTTTCTACACTGTTCTAACGAGCTCTGTTTACGCTACATATACCTCCATGCTCACATACCATCAATCCAGTTTAGAATATTTATTTAGTCCTGATTTTCATTAGTTTAGTTGTTTCTAACAATTTCTGTAATCTGAGCAACGAAAACGTACATTGTAACTCCTGCCGAAGTTAAAACTTAGTTAATCTTCTTCTTGCCCCATGGTTTGGGTTTTACCCGTTGCAATCCCACATTTGTTCACTCTATCGTTCTTTCGGTCTTCTAAAGGATCTACTTCTAGGCTTTATACGTTAAAGCTTGTTTAGGTATTTGTCTATTGTGCATTCGTGAGAGATGGTCTAACCATTTATCCCTACAATCTTCTATTAGCTGACATAATGCTGCAACTGCCAACTCTTCTCTTATTTGTTCATTGCGGATATGTTCCTTTCTCCTACAGCCGGCTCCAAATGTTTTCCGATGGGCAAGACGTGCTGATGGAAAGCGGAAGGAGTAGTCGAGCCTGTCCTGGGGTGGGTCACTAAGGTAAGGCAGGCGGGGTAGTTTCTGTTGAGGAAACAGGAAACGAAATAGTTCGTAATTGTTCTGTCCAAACGAAAGAAATCTGCACATCATTTCCTCAGGTGTAAAAAAATTAATATTGATATTTTATGGTAGTGCTGTTGTTTTAGAAAAGTTTTAAACAAATGTATTTTTTAAAAAGATAATGAATATAATTAATGTATCGTCACCATTATAATTATAGTAATATGTGATAACTATAACACTAGGCTATTTTACGAAAAGTCGGATAGTAAAAGAGCTTTATTTATTTTGGATATGCAGTTTCTGCATTGACAAATAGATGAATATAACCTACTCTGAACACGAACTATGCTTTCACATTAAAACATTTTTATTTACTTTTTATTTTATTTGTTATTGTATTTTTATTTTAGTTATGTTCCCCAAATGGCTTTAGCGGTTGTGGTGGGAAAGAGAGAATCGGGTTTAAGGCTGTTCAACCAAAAGGTTCATTAATGCCGTTGCATATGCTTTTTAAATTGTGATAACAAAACTTGTTTCGCCAATATTTTAACACTAGCCAATTAGATCCCTTTAATTCTCACCGAGTGATACGCAGAGTTATTAGAAAACGCCCAGAAGCTTAGTGGAAAAGATAATTGTGTGTATGTATGTGTGTGTCCCCTAGTACCGAAAATATTTTTGCAAACACATTTTACATTCTCATTTTTAATTATGTAGAACCCAATTAATAATTAATCTACGCTGTTTTACAGCAAAGTCCCAAAGAAGCCAGTCCCCATGATAGATGCTTATTTTGAAACAGGAAAACATTAACATTACAGCTATCAAGCTCATTAGATAAGTAAACCACTAGAAACGGCTCTGGCCTGGACTGACTACTCTTTGCCCCCTTCCGTCTCCACGGTGAGTTCCACGTGCGTTGGAAAACATTTGGTAGCGGCCGTACTTCCCTTCACTGTTCGTAGAAATGTCATTTCTGTTACTTTTATGTTTTGCTTTGAGTGTCCATAGCTTGTTTCCATATAATATTACTGGTAGAGTTATCACTAAATAAGATATCAACTTTATTTCCTTTCTAGCTGTAAGTTTTAATATCCTATGTATTGTTTCACAAATTGCTTGACATTTTTGTAGCTTTTTGTCACATAGTGATGCTTTTTTTGTTGTGCTACCGTGTCATCTATCACAATTTCTGTTCTTCTTTGGATCTACCTTTAGAAGCTACAAATTGGTGTATGTCAACATAGCATATGTAAAACTTATAATACAGTAATTTCCAAAACACGAACAAAGACAATCGCTTTTAATTGGTGAAGGAAGACTAAAAAAATTTGCTAGCGAAAACTAACGAACACGAGGGCACCTGCACATGTAGCAAGATTAGTGCCGTAGACTTAGCTTTCCCCCTGAAACCAATTTCAAACTTGTCTTGCCTCACACAATGCCTCTAATCCCATTAAGCGGCATTAAGTTTAGAATGCTAAACGAGGGTAGATTATTCAGAGCGACAAGCCCACCAGCATTGTGGCTACAGTGACGTCACAAGCAGCAGGGTCAAGACAATGCCCTCTCTCCTCTCAAAGGATTAAAATAAATTCTAAAGCTGCAGGATTTTACTGATCTTTCAGTGTGCCTGTGTGTCTGAGTGTCTGTCAAAAATGAAAAGTCTGTTAAAAAAACAAAGTTGGTGTTTAAGTTTGTCTTTCAAGGATGCGACACGAAGGTTTTGAAGAAATTGCTCCACCTTAAATACCCTTTATATGGAAAATTGTTCGAAAATTTTGATATTTGTATAACAAATGAAATGCATATTTTGAATTTTCTGACTATAGCCTATGTAGTCCTGTTTAATCTGGATGAATTTTGAATAACTTCTAAACCGTAAGAGATAGACAAGATCTTACTATATAAAAATGTAGATCTCGTTAAAACACACTATGTCCAAAACATTTTTTTTTCCTAGAGTGAACCATTTCGTAGATATTCCTTGCAGTTTGTGCCTGTTACGGAAAACTTGAATTTCCGTCAAATGCATATTATTCCCATATTAGCTTTGTACCTACAAAAAAATAAACAATAAAATAATTTCTGCAAATGTTTGTCTCAACTAACACGAAGAAAATATAGGAATAAGAGTTTATAAAAATGGTTAGTAAAAGGGTAGAGAAAGTCGTGTGAGTGCAACACATCCGATTTTTGCTACTCGAGGTCGAAGAACCTGACTAACTTTGCAAAAAATTCGACAGCAATTTGTCACAGAAACAAATGATAAAGGCTATAAACACAACCTTTCAACAAGTCTTTATATGTCAAAGAAACGGCATTTTCTTCCTAGTTGAATTCGTTTCTGATCTGGTGTGCGTGGTTCAATTGAGCACTGTGCACCTTTTAAGAAGTGATACATTTCTTTTAAGGAACTATTAGAAGCACTATAACTTAGATATCACAAGGTACGTGTGCATCTTATAGTTGTAAAACTACCACAGGCTGCGGGAATCGGACAGTTAACTGTATGTTAAGTGTATTGCATATCTAACAGGCGTTACGTCATATCGATCACCTTGTTTACGTCACGTCATGCTTTACTACATTCCTCTAGAAACCGGAAGCTTTGGTTGAACCTTCTCGAAACTGAGAGGGCTTGCTTAAGCTACAGAACACGTCTTCAAAAACGTTTGAAAGCTATTTTAAGTATAATACGCTTCAGTTCGAAGACACGTATAATGTTATTTTGAACCGCAGTACAATTTTTATTTTGATCACAGTTTTAGGTGATGATTATGTTTGATTTTCTCACTAAATTTCTTAATTCCCTGTATTTTGTGTTATATTTCTTTCCGTACCAATACTATCGATAACCCTACCATTTGCTCTATCATTAACCACGGTAGGACCATCTCTACATAATATGTAAGAGTTAATTAAAAAATAATATAGTTTTACTTAGCAGATTGCTATTGGCTTAAATTGAATATACACATGTCTCAGTTTTAAAAACCTTGTCAATAGTATTACTTATAAAAGTTCCTAATTACAGGCTTTTGCATACATGTTAATTTTACTTTATATCCTAGTTTTAACATCTATGTTCATAAAGATCTATTAATTTTTTAGGTATGTTGTGTGCTTAGAATATTTCTAAGTCACTATTACATATGTACTTAGTAAATAATTATGTTCATCATAGTTGGGAAAGATAAACGATAATGAAATCTATATTTTTAAGCTGGTCTTAAAAATATAATTCTATCCATTTATATTATGTGATTCTTTAATTACACATGTCCTCATTTGTTAAGCTTAATTTTTTTGCAGGTGTGTTTCTGTCTTTCTTTTTTTTTCTGCGTGTTGGTGTTTTTGAAACCAAATATTACAGTAACTTTTAAGGTTATTTTATAATTTTTTACACTTAGGATAAGTACTATTAGTACTGAATTCCACCAAAAATTTTGATTCCGAGATTTCATCAGAAATGCACGTTTTGAGACTCCTTGAATTTAAAGTGAAAAGGGTCCACTAATTTGTGTGTGTGTCTACAGCTCAAGAAAAAAAACTGAAAATTGAAAATTCTGAACTAATAATGCTAATCTTTTAAAATTTAACATAGGTGTAATTTAATGCAAACACACTACTACCTAAATATCATCGATTTTGTTCTGATTGCTTAAAAACTATCATTAAATTTGTTTATTTTTGTTGCGCCAATAAAAAGGTTCCCAGATTTAAATTTTGATTTCATATTTTAACCCTAAATTTTCCTACGTTTCTCTTCAGTTTAGACTCCAAAAATTTCGAGACTTTTTGGGTATGAAAATTAATTTATACTTAGATAAGCTGACGATAAAATCAAGGCAATTCTTATTTATGGTCCTGTGGAAATAAGTGGCAAAGTTCATTAGTAAATATTTTACAGGAAGAAACATGGTAAAAATATCAATAGCGAGAAACCACTCTTAAAAAATCTTAATATATAGCTCATTATAGCCCACGTGATATTTTAAAATGCAGAAAGATATGTAAGAACGCGCCTGGAGGCAAATTATGAATATTTTGCATTCACGAATGTCTCAATTGTTTTATAGAATATCATGTTTGTGAAATTTCAGTGATGCATATCCTTAACTTTGCTATCTTCCAAGGACGCGACATGAAGGCTTTCATATTCGAAACATGAGTGTGCGTCCGGAATAGCGAAGAGGGTGACTTTGTGCGTCGTTGATTGAAGGGGCACGTGCAATGAAAAACTAAACACTGGCTAGAGAAAAAGTTATTATAAGGTATTTCCGAGAAGTTGCCACGTGGTGAAACTTCAATAATGTTCCCTATAAAATACTTTTCAGTATACGCTTTGGAATGTACTGAGGACCTTGAAGATTCACCTGAAAACCGGCGTCTTAATGGTCCACTCTTTACTAATATACTTGTGTATACTCGAATCTTTAGTGCAATAATATTATAATGACTGAAACAGTAATAACAAGATAATTATTAGAACAAATGTAAAACTTATAAAATACATAAGTATCGGGTGACAGTTTCTGAAAACCCGTTTCTCGGGAAGCCTCTGCCCTTCTCATGGGATTCCTTTACCAGGAAACAAGGTGTTTTTCTCGTCCATATTTCTCTTTCTCTAGTGCAGGTTTAACGTGGGATTTGGTCACCCCAATGTCCATTCATCTTCACAGTTGACTTAATGCAAAGTTCCAGGTTTTCCTCAGAGATTTCCCCTCTTTACCTGGAAACAGACTAAATTGTCGCTATCCCTAGTTTTCTACATAGTAATCATTCCAATACTTCGCTGAAGATATATAGTGATTGCAAAGCGTTTACAGGTTTCATTTCTGAAAAATGAAATATTATGCTTGATGCTGACTATCGCTTCTTGGTGTGGGTTGTAGCTAATAGTCTAAGCACTCGCTTGACATTTGGATATATTTGAATAATGAATCAGGTCTCTGACATTACATTAGCTATCCAGAACTTCACTGCTACCACTAAATTATATGAAAAGGCGTTAGTTTGATTTATCACACATGTCAGGAAAGTACGTGCTTCCACAGATGTATCTAATAACCTTTAACATTTGATTGTTTTCATAGCAAAAAATCGAAGTATTACAAATCGTCTTCATAATTATGGAGGTGTTTTTTTATGATATATAGAAGAGCAAATGCTCTCTCAAAATTGTAGTTACATTACGGGAGTGAGTTTGAATGATTCCCTGATTTTAATAGGCTATTACTTTGAAAAATAAGACCGATTAATCATCATCTACCTCGTTTGTTACTCTGTACTGAACCTCATTCGTGTTGAAGGTGCACCCGAGGAAAGCATTTTTAAGTAATAATATATTTTTGGTGGACAAAAGTGACGTTATCTGTATATATACAAAATCTTATAATCTCATATTACTTTCTTTACTCTTGTACTAATCAGTCTTACGAACTATTATTCCTATATCTTTGTGTTAGCTGAGATAAACATTTGCAGCAGTTATCTTATTGCTTATTTCCTTGTAGGTGCAAGAGGAATATGGGAATACAGTAGACTTTGAGCGTTCTCTTTGTACGACTAACATAAAAAAAATGAAAAACGATGTTCCATTTGACGAAAGCTTGTTTTCCCAAACTAACACAAATAACCAGCAACAGTTATGCAAAAGTCATCCAGAGTAAACAGGACTACATAGCCTATAGCCAGAAAATTCAAAATATACGTTTAATTTGTCACAAAAATATTTAAACAATTGGCATTTTAATCAAAATCGTTAGAGCCATATTCTAGAAAATAAAAATAGACATACACACAGAGACACAGAGCCAGATCTTTTTTATAAATATGCTTTTTTATTCAGGGGCCCTCTAAACATGTTTTCGCTGAAATCTCGACACCAAAATTTATGCGTAGTAGAAAAGGTAAAAATGGATGTTTGTATATATGTAACCACTATTGTATAGAACCTTGTGGCCGATGACAGTATGTGTATTTTATCACGGAGAAGGTTTTTATGCTATCCATTTTGCTTTACAGCGTGTTACATTCACATGGTTTTCTCTACTCGATTTTCTTTTACGTAACACATTCACACATCCATCTTTGACATACAATTCATACACTTTTCTGTGATTGAAGTAGGAATGAGTACTACATTCACAAGGTTTTCTCCACTCACTTGTATTTTACGAAACAATTCACTTGTTCTTCTCTAATCGCTCTTGAAGATACAATTATAGAATCTATATAAAAATGGATGTTAGTATGTATGAAGTAGATAAACCGAAATACCGATTGAAAATTGGTGCATCTAAGTATTTTTCATGGAGGTTTTTATGGTGTCCATTTTATTACGCAGCGTATCACATTCACATTGTTTTCTCTACCGGCTTTTTCTTTTGGATATCACATTCACATGTCGCTCTCTACTCCCTTTCTAGAAACAATTCATACAATTTTCTGTATGACTGAAACAGAATTGCAACGTATTACACTCACACGGCTTTCTCTACTCTTTTATTTCCTGCAGTATTTGTGATTATATAACAATACGTTTGCATAGCGTCTTTCCCGTGTTTTTATTTATTTATTCTGCTTATTTTCTGTTCTCTGAGAGTTTAAATCTTTGTTTAAGAGGATTAAGTAATATCTTTTCAACTGCCTCAAAGAAAACACACGACTGTTGGAGAAGTTTACAGGTTATAGGGATAAATCGTTAAACCACCGGCAACGCTGGGTATTTCAGCTATTAATATGTGAATGGGGACATACAATACCACGTTCATAACAACTCCTTTCGGCAATTTGGTCGCAATGTACTTTCGTTGATGTTTAGAGATTTCAGCAAAATCAAATACCAACCACAGTCTGCAGTTACTCCAGTAAAATCAAAGCCGCAAAGTCACCAGTTTGGGATTCTAAGTACGAAAATCCCAAATATTCATTGCTATTTTGCAGAGGTCGCGCATTTAAAGGAAATTGGCGCCAGTGATCGATACTTGAAACTGTTTGGTCCACTGGCTCGGAAAACCATCAAAGACAAGGGAAGCAGTAGCAACTTGGAAATGCAAAAGCTTTGTTGGAGACATTCCAAATATGGTACCCTTCTATGTCACGTCTCTGAGGCGCGAATATTCTCTTTTATTGCTTTCAGGATGTGAATACGTATTCTACACTGCGCCAATGAAAATCTCTCAGCTGTGTTTTTTGTTGAAACTTTCCAAATAACTTTAACACACAAAGGTGTTTATAATTTGAGTTATACGGGCAAGATTCTCTGGTCTAAAAAATAGTGCTTCTTTTCATTTCTATTTAAACGTAGTTTCTAATTTCTTTAATTTTATCACGTTGCAAAACCAATTTTATGGTATAACAATTCTTGATAAATATACTCACTTAGTGCATCTTGAGAATGGCCTGATATATGACTGCACGTTATGCGTTCCTCCTCAACCAGTCGCTCAGGAATCACATCCCTATGCCTATTTTACTTTTAAACGGGTTTATTCTCCATTCTGTTTATAAAAGCCATAATTATTCTTTCTTCCTTTGCTTGTCATTTAAAGCTTCAACGAATTACAAGATTAAATAAGAACCAAACTGTTTCCAGAAAAGTCGAGGTAGTCCTGTATTTTATTTCTCATTCAAAATACCAAACATAGGATATAAACAGAACGGATGAAATAAACAGCAATGAAAACTTCTTCCTCTAAAGGGCACTTTGGAGAATGATTTTCTTCAAAATGTTCGTATCGCATCTTTGCAAGATACTAAACTTAAATGCCAAAATGATTTTATCCGAATTTTTGTTTTTGAGTTCTGCCGTTCTCTTTTTCTTACACACACGCACGCACGCGGACCTTTTTCTAAAAGTGCAGTTTTTGGATCCAGGGGGTCTCAAAACTTATATTTCCGGTGAAATCTCGACATCGAATTTTTGGGTGGAATACAATACTTCCTCTACTTACCAGCAGAGAAAGTAAAAATGGTCTAAGAGAAAAAAAAGTTCAGTTGCTTAGTTATATCTAGGAATAGAAACTTACTCTAAATGAGGCAATAGCAATACTGATGATGTTGATAATATTAATAAAAATAACATAAATAATAATTGTTGAAAAATAAGCAGTTTCACTAAATAAAAAATAAGTAATATAAAAATTCTTGAGCAGAGCGGGAGAATGTTTCTGGGAAGGTCAGACCGTCGAATGATATTTATGTGGATTATTTCATGAAGAAAATATGTATTTAAAAACTATTACGCAAAGATTTTAGTAGAAAATGTTAAATTCTATAACATAACCTAAAATATATTCATTACGATTGGTGCAGTTCGAGTTTGCTGAGTACTGCCAACTAAGGAAAATTAAATCCAGGAATTATATGTATTTCGATTTTCTCTTGTTGTAACTGAAAACCAGTTGATAATCTCAAAGCTCAGTTTATTTTTAGCGCTAACAAATAATCTTTCTTTTGAGAAAATACATTAGTTAATGCATTATTTGATGCATCACCAAACCGTTTTAAATTGCCCTCCATTTGAGTTTTGATTATCAATTAATTGTAAGGTGTAACAAATTGTTTTTTCAGTATTTTATGGGCATGCAGTTGGCGACAATGACTAAACAAATGAATGACGTAGTGATAAATAGTACAAATAGTCTATGTTGACTTTTAACATTTTGAGTGAAACCGTCACTAGCAATAAAGACTTTCCGGCTATCGGCGGGTCGCTTGCCGCGCTCGAGCACTTTTCGGCGACCTGACTCGCTGTCTGCTGTTCCAAGAATAACCTTAGTTCGCCTCAGGTATCCACTGTGCATTAACCTAGATTTGTGCAAGAATATGCTTAGCTACAATGTTGTAGTTTTACCGAGCGGGACGACTGAGACGTAATGTCTGTTTCCCGCGTTCGGGAGGTCCGGGCTCAAATCCCGCGGGCCGATCAATCTGATTGCAGTTTTTTCACGGTTACCTCAGTTGACAAGGTAAATAGAGGATTCAATATCTAATACTACGACCCAAAGTTTCACCTTAAATCTCGAACAGCAGTATACATGAACAACAGATGCTAATAGTGAATACTGTGCCATCTATTCACCGATAATGTAAGCAGATTGACTTGACGGTACCCTAATGCCATCTGCCCTCGCAGAGGTGGAGGTACACTGCCCTACATTGATCCCTTTGTGGACATGTGACGAAGCAAGATGACAAATGAGACCTTGAAGATTGCCTAACATTCGTCGCGATTTGACTACGTAGTTAAAATAAACATGGAGGAAATCTGTGTTGAAGTTTTAATAAAACTACGGCGTATCAAGCACCGCGTTGTAACAGTACTACATGGGAATTGTAAATATTGTACCAGCGTTAACTCAGTTCCATAAATGGACTAATTGCATCGATTGACTCGGAAAAATAGCGGGAAATTGAAATTTTACCAGACTTGTAAGACGACATAGGTCAAATATATATATACAGATTTTAAGATTTACCCTTAAATATCAGTTTTAATTATATTGTTTATGCAGATGACCAGATATTGATAGGGAAAAGTGAAGATGGCCTTCAAAAGATGACACACACATTAAAATTAATATCAAAAACATATAACATGGAAATTTCAAACGAGGAAACTAAATTGATGGCATTTAAAGGTACCCATTCGGTCCAGTGTAAAAAAATTATAGAGAATAAAGGCATAAATGAAGTGTCAAATTCTAACTTCCTAGGATGTGAAATAACATAGGGTATATAATAAAAAAGCTAAATAAATTTAACTACATAACAGGAACTATAAAGAGAGATCTAAAAATAAAACTAGAAAACAATAATAAAACTGTACAAACCAATGGCCACACGTGCTATAACATGGGTCTGAAACATGGACATTCTCTGCAGAAAATAAAAGAATACAGACAGCTGAAATGAAATTCCTGCCAAATAATAAAATAAGACAAAAGTTAAAAATAGAAGAATGAAACAAAACAATAACAGAATATAGAATCAATTGGAAACAACACTTAGAAAGAATGCCAGCAAACAGGACACCTCGTGCTGCATATAATTACAGGGCTCAAAGATATAGAAACCCAGGACATCGGAAGAAAAGATAGACACAATAAGATATTGTAGCTGTAACAGGCTAAAACGGCCCAAGCCGTGAAGAAGAAGAAGAAGAAGAAGAAGAAGAAGAAGAAGAAGAAGAAGAAGAAGAAGAAGAACTATATTGTTTGTTAAAGAGGTTGTCACTTGCCTTTGATGTCACTAAGGCACATTTCTACATGCACCCTGAAAATTGCTTTACTTAAATAAATACATATTTATATATTCGATGACGTAGATGCCCGGAGAGAGGACCTGAGAGGAACACGAGGCCCGGGGGAAGGATCAGGACCTGAGTTCAACCAGGGTCAAGACACCCAGAAGAGCTTGTAGTTTAGAAATCAACAGAACTTACACTGGGCAGAGGAATTAAATCGCTTGAAAATATTGATAGTGTAATTAATTCAGCAGTTGCAATCTAATACGGTGCAAAAAATGGTTTGAAAATTTTCAAAACAGAAATTGGAAGAAATTTCGAATTCAGACAATTTAAACGATTTTAAATTAAAATTTTTGAAAAATATTTGAATACAGAAATTTGACAAACAATTAAAAATAAATTATAGCTTAAAAAATTAAAAATAAATCATGCTTTGTAACAAATCGAAGTATAAAATGGAAAATAATTTTAAGTTCCAAGAGTTTGTTCTATAGCGATATACAGTCAAGTAGTTCATTATGTTTTAAAACTTTGTAATAATTTTAAAACAAAAACTAATTTATATTAACAAAATAACTATCATTGGGAAAAATCATGGGGTGCCTGATACCAAATGTTATAAATAGTTCATTCGTAGCTATTCATAAAAGCAAAGTTATGATAAAAACATTTAAAAAGCACGCCACGCTTTTTACAATAACTAATTCATTCGTAGCTATTTATAAAAATAAAGTTATGATAAATTATTGTAAAGATCACCCCCAGTTCTTTTACAATAACATTTATTATTTTGTTAATATAAATTAGTTTTTATTTTAAACTTATTACAAAATTTTGAAATATAATGAACTAGTTGACTGTGTCGCTATAGAACAACCCCTTTTTCTTTGCCTGATTGCCCTCCCCTTGTGTAGGACTTACAAGCCAGTGCCTAGCGTCAGATGCATGTTGGGGAGCAGATGAACTTATGGACCGGACAGCGTGAAGCAAGTAGTCTGAATACCGCTTAGTCTCTGGAGAGGGGTAGAGAGAAGGAAAGAAGGCGGGGCTAGAAGCCTTCATTAAATAATGATACTCTTGCATTTTACTAAATTCGCTTTCTTTGCAAGCTGTACCTGTGTTTCTCTCTAAGGCAAGGAAGCGCCAGATATTTGCCAGCTGTGTAGACACATTTTCGAATGCACTAAAAGATTTGCCGCCTCTCAAATTTTGGTACCCCAGGCTTGTGTGGAAATCTGCCCATGGTCATAACACATTGATGGCAAAGAATCAATACTGATTGTTTTCAAGTGTTGGCAGCTTTATTGCTTTGGATTGTTCCAATAAACATCTGGGTCCTCATCGCGTATCTGTATACGGTGTCAGATATAACTTTTTCTACTAGTGAAGATTTAATTTAGTACACAACGTTCAGTTCTGTTTATTTGTTCATTTACACTGCACGTTTTACAGAGTTCACATGGCCTGGAAATAACACAGAACATATTAAAAGCAATAGGATATAAATATTTCCTACAACTATTGTTGATTGCTCTAATATTGGCGGTGGCGGTGGCGGTGGCGGCGGTGGCGGCGGTGGCGGCGGTGGCGGCGGCGATCCAAAAATTTGTCTTGCCGCGAGAAATATCAGACCAGCAGTTAATTACAAATTTACATTATATTTAAAAAGTTGACAAAGGAGCGCATTGATTAAGTGATGTATTATTTAAAGAGTTAGGTACCTAAAATAAATAAATAAATAAATGAGCAAAGAAACACAACTAATATAAATAATAACATTTACAACGAATTTTTAAGTTATCTTCATTTCAAATTAGACCTACAGGTTCAACAATACTGGGACTTTATAACTTCTAAATTACTTATTTTCTTTACAATTACACTTACTTGTGTCTTCACTTACACAAAATTTATCACACTTACGCTCATGACTCATTTTTAGCATAAAATTTCTTACTTTGCCATTCAAATTGTCTGTTATTCACTGCCTCCCTTGCAACGATGACATCATGCGAAGGAACATTCTCCTTTGAATGCTTTCTCCAAAGAGACTGTAACCAATGTCACAATATATAGCTAATAAAATTAGTGAAATAATTAGTATAGCATTCCTTGCTAAAAATATGGCAAGATATGTACTAAACAATAACTGAGGTGGAACTTCAGAAAGGATTATGTATGTTCTGTACAAGCGTGGGAATTTTAAATCTCTCTAAATATGTACAAAATTCTCAACCTGGAATCGCTAATTTTCACACTTGCAGCTTCTCACTTTGCTCCTCAGGACCTCTCTAGGTTGAGTACACTCCGAACCAGGTCTCCCAGCGGGAGAAAATACCCCGTCTGCACTGGGAATGGAAGTTCGGCCTTCCGCTTGGTAAACAACGGCTCTAACACTGCGCTAAGGAGACGATCTAAGATTCCTGAAATCGGTGAGAATATCCCACTATATCGTTACATTTCCATCTCATTCTCTCGCGGGTTCCTGAGCCTAGAACAATAGCCCATGTAACAATATCCATTGTGTGCCGTCTCTCCGCTCCTGAAGATTCGTTTTAGCAGCTTCAAGTAAGTTCCTTTTCTGAAACGTTCCCTCTATTTTCGAAGCCCATATAAGGAGTTGACGGGGACCTGGCGGACCCTTGGGTTGCCAGTTCAGTTCTTCCAGTAGATAGTTAACAATGCCTGTTGAGTTGATTGGAATTCAGTTGAGTGCAGTGAACAGTGTCTATTGCTCTTCAATTGTGCGTACTGAATTAGGACTTCAGTTGAGGTCATTTTGATGGATCAGTTCTTGTGTTTTGTTCTGAATGTGTGTAACAGTTTCTACAACACTGAATTAATTTTCCTTCTACTTTTACAAAGAGCTTCAGAGATTTCGAAAAGGTAATATTGAAGGATATTATGTAGCACCTCAGGGTGGTAGCATTTACCACCAGCGATGATGCGTGCACTTGACACTGTTTGAAGTAAGACATGAAGACTGTGATTATCGTAGTTCGCCGTATTGCCAGGATCGATAGCAGGGCCCTGAGGGACGACACGCACAGGTTTCCGATGCATGTAGTGGTGTCGAGTCCCAAGAGAGAACTCCTACATACAAGGACTGATTACCAGCATCCCCGTGGGCTCTTTGATTTGCCCACAAAATATTAAATTTTGGATAGGAGACCATCCACTACCGCATTTTCCTCCGCAGATATCGATCCAAAGTGAATTCTCTGTTATTGGCATAAAGAGATTATTGTGCACAGAACGCATAACATAATTTGTCTGCACCTCCTATATATCAAATTATTTTTCATCATAGGAAGGCTTCGCCACTTCATTGGTTGCTTCAGGCCACGGTGCAAGGAAGTGGCACTCCTTCTGCCAAATAACCTTAACTAATAACCAAAACAAAGGGTACAAAATGGCGTGGAAACGAAATGTGTTTAAGTTTTCGACCGTATTGGCTAAAAGGGCTAAATGTGAAATCTCTCCATCTGATAATCTAATTACGATGCTATAAGTTAGATTTATACAAGCACATGATATTACCATCGAGGTCGCAGTTTAGCACAAGTTCTTTGTCAAGCGAGTATGGTGAACAACCGATGTCAATGAACCTGATAAACTATGTTTGAAATGTATCCTACAAATCACGAGGTACAATCAGTTGAATTTTAGACATTCGACTTGCCAAACGTTATCACTGTCATTCTCAGCTTGTCGAGCGTCAATCGGCCGTGACTGTTAGCGTACATTAGTCTAATGCAAGATAGATGACAGCACCTGTACTTCATTCGCGTCCAAATCACCCCTTTGATGCTCCAGATGTATCGAAAACCGATCTTTTTTACTGCCAAATAACACGTTCCTCCGAAATATGCGTGCATTTTATTTAAATGAAAATCACTAATTAACTTGTATAGGTGTTAGAGCAATGGAATGTGTTTAGTATAGAGCATTATACGGATAATAACAAATATTGTTATTGGTGGCAGTGGCGGTGGCGGTAGCGGTCGTGTTTCAAGACAGAGCCCATTGGTCTGTCCGGTAGACGATAACATATGGAGCAGAAAATATCAATAATCTGAGCTACATATTGTAAATATCGACTTGTGTAAACGGCGCTGCACATGGGATTTAGAAATATTATGTTCTCCGAGTGAGTTCATTTTTCCATGACTGTATAAACTATTCTTACAAACACTTATTCTCGTGCCTACTTCATGTTAATTGACATAAATATTTAGAGAAATTATCTTACTAATAATTTTCTTGTAGGTGCAAGAGGAATATGAGAATACAGTGGCGGTAGTCAAAGTTTCGAGAGCTGTATTGGCTTTAAAGTTCCGAAATTTGTTTCGTACAGTTGTATTATATTCCGGATTCCAAAACTCCCAAAAATAAAGCTTGCTGGAAGGTAAAATAACACCAAGGTTCCATTCCATTTAGAGTATTTTTCTACTGCCTCTAGTTATTCAAGGAAAGCTTTCATTACAGATCTACAAATGTTGCAGGCAAGGTTAAAACTATTTAAAGGGTTTATAAAGCGGATAGTAATGTGATCATTTTGAAATTCTACGCCCTTTCCATACCAAGAGATAAAAATAATATCGATTTACTCTTTGAAAACCTATGTGTTTAAAAATTCGAAATAGTAACAAAAATCTCGAAAAAGATTGACGCTGAGAATAATTTTATTTCATATAAATTGTGTGCTTTAAAAAAACACATATTTGTACAGTAAGGTGTGTGTGTGTGTGTGTGTGTGTGTGTGTGTGTGTGTGTGTGTGTGTGTGTGTGTGTGCGTGTTATGCCTCTTACCATGACATCTTAAGCTTGCAGTATTTTAACCAAAGTTGTTAATGATTTTATATGGAAAGGGTATTTGTGATGTGGAAATTTTATTTAAAATCTTCCTGTAGGATACTTTCCTCACACTCAAGTTTGGTATTTAATAGGAGTTAGTGTTTTTTGGGCTTCAAGTGGTCTCATAGTGTATATTTCCGCAAAACAAATCTCGATATTAAATTGTTGGGTGCAATTCAATACTTCCTCTATTTATTAGAGGCAAATACTATAAAGTACAAAGATAAGAGGTAAGAAGGTAGGTCGAGAGATAAAAGTACGAATTGATCTTCATCGTGCGAGCCCTAAATTGACAAGTACTGTGCAGTAGGGATGTTGGTGGTGGGAAAGCAACCCGCCACACACACACACACACACACACGCAGCAGCACAGTGACGCAGTACTACTGCAATCGACAACATACACTCTCCTGACACAGCTGCTCTCTGGACAATTATTACAATATACATGGCTACCTTCATGTAGATGCTCGTCTCGGTACCTGCCTCCCATCTTACACACACACTATGCAAAACGGACCTTACCTATAACATAAATATCTCATGTGTTGCACTTATGACTTTCTCTACTCTTGTACTAACCATTCTTATAAACTCTTATTCCTATATCTTCTTCGTGTTAGTTGAGATAAACATTTGTACAAATTATCTTATTGCTTATTTCCTTGTAGGTACAAGGGGAATATTAGAATACAGTAGGCTTTGTGCGATAGTCAAATCTTTTAAAGCTTTGAGATCCCGTTCTCTTTCCACGCTAAACATATAAAAAACTGAATAATGGTGTTCCATTCAGTTTTCCGAAACTGACACAAATAACATGGAATATCTTCGAAATGGTTCACTCTACAAAAACATTTCTTGTATAGTAAGATTTTGTCTATCTATTACGCTTTACGATTTATTCAAAAGTCATCCAGAGTAAACAGGACTACATAAGTTATAGCCAGAAAATTCAAAATATTCATTTCATTTATCATACAAATATCTTAAACATATGACACTTTAATCGAAATCGTTATAGCCATTTTTAAGGAAATCAAAATGTTTGATAAATTTTCCATGTAAAGGGTAGTTTAGGGTGGGGCTATTTTCTTCAAAATCCTCGTGTCGCATCCTTGAAAGGCATTAAACTTAAATAGTAACTTTGCTTTTTAACCGACCTTTCGTTTTTGAATTATGCTGTCCACAGACTGACAGACACACAGAGTACCCCATACACGCACACGCACGCACACACACACACACGCGCGCGGTCCTTTTTTAATAATGCTTTTTTTATTCAGAGGTCCTCAAAACATATATTTCCGATGAAATCTCGACATCGAATTTTTGGGTGGAATACAATACTTCCTTCTACTTACCAGTAGAGAAAGTAAAAATGCACAAAAATTAGACATTTTAATGTCATAAGATCACTCCCCAATCCCCCCCCCCCTCCTAGACGGTGCAGTAGACAGCATAAATCAAAAGTGAAAAGTCCGTTAAATCCCAAAATTAGTATTTAAGTTTTATATCTGTTGTTGTGTAGTGTTTAACGCCCGCTTTTACTACTACGGCAGCGCAGGCGGTGACACTGATGACACATGGAATGAAGATGGAGCACCGGTGAAATGAGATGGCGGGGGAAACCGGAGCACCCAGAGAAAACCCGCCCTGACGCCGCTTCGTCCACCATGAATACCACATGCGGGTCCCTGGGATCGAACCCGGGCCGCCTAGGTGGTAGGCGAGCGCGCTAACCGCTCGGCCACAACGCCGCCAATATCTGTTAAGGATGCAACTTAAAATTCAGAGGATATAAATATGAAATTTGATAAATTTTTCGCTGTCATTGTTTAAAATTTGAAATTGCTATACACGTCATTGGTTGATTTCAAGTGACGTATGAGCGGAATAGTCAATATGAGTGAATGAAATGTTTTATATATACCTATAAATAATAGGAGTAATGTCATAATGTGTACATGTTGAAAAAATGCTGAATCATCTTGTCTAATACTTAAACTTCATTCAAACTAGTTGAGTAATTAAACATGTATCGCTAAATCTTATAAATCTGTTATTTAAAAGTTCAATTATAACTTTCGTTCGAAAGATAATTGATTGTGTGGGGAAAGGTTTTAGAGAACAGGAAGAAACAGAATAAATATTTCGCAGACTAATTTAAAGGCATGCATGACTTTGTTGTACATATGTATTACCTAATTACTGTGTTAAAATTTCAAATGAATCTAACTAAAAGGGTAAAGGGTACAGACACAGAAGGGACTACTTGGTCACTTCGACCTACACAGATATATTGTGGCTAGCAGCCCCCAGGAGGCAGGGATGAAATGAGGGAACCGAAGGTGCCACACAGGGTCGCAGCTAGACAGGCCACAGAGACGCGCGGAAGTCCCTAACAAGTCCTGAGATCTCTTCATCCTGGCGCCAGGCTCCGCCATGCAGCCATGGTGTCGCACTGAGCACCCCCTCCCCCCGACGGAGGATAAGGCCTGTCAAACACCACCTAGCGCCGAGAACAGCAGTTACCATGCGCAATCATCCGCGCCATCTGCCCGGCACTGCCAACACCTGAAAGCACCCCTGAAAGATGATAAGGAAATAAAATGTACTTATATGTATACTTAAGTATACTTATCATAAATGATACCAAATTAATAAGCCGACTTTTATAATAAAATCCAGAGTTCCCTCTACAGCTTTTGAAACGTCCCTCTAATCGCACTTTAGGAAATATTGTTAGCACATATGTAAAGTGTGCTGTGCGGTGTCACAGGTTTCCATGGTAATACCTTCCTTTGCGTTCCTCTGTTTAAAAGGTCACCTCCATGCACTTGCTTTGAAGTTCCGTCCGGCGTTTCAAATGAATTACAAACGTTTAAATTATTTGTGAAACGCTCATTAGATGAGCACACAAACACAGGTCGCCAGCGCACCGGCGCGTTTACTTAGGTCTCAAAAACGTGTGCGGAGGAGATTTGCCAATTAAGTGTATAACGGGCAAGAATAAAGCTTCATTCTTCATACAGCATAAATTATATTGTGTGCTAATCCAGCATATCGCTGGCTAACATCGGACAGTCATCATAATCTAGCAAGTCAAACTGATATTATAAATGTGTTGCGACTTTAGGCTTTAATCTAATATTTGAAAAGGTATACCGGGTGTTCATTCACTTTCACATTTTCCTAGGAATGGTTTGGAATGGGAATATCATTTAAGAATTAAAGTAGTTTTAGATCTAAGAACTTCTGCCGTTTTATTTGTGTATTCTTTTTCTTAGCACATCTTTCTCCCTTACTACCATATTTATGGTACATAAAATGATCATAAAAGCTGCTCTGAAATTTATGATTAATACTTTAATATTTAAATAATTTTCTGATATAACTGGGCAAAAACTGCATACAATATAGGGAATAAAAATACACTTTTGTCCATATGATTCAGTTACTTTAAACGTTACTGTTCAAGTGATAAATGTCACTTCTGATACCAGTGTGTCAGTTATTTTTTACGTCACTTTTTTGTGTTAAAATTGAATCACAAAAACACAGTCCTCTTTTTTTCGCCGTTAACAGTTTACAGTTCGTCGTGATTTTGCGACTACCAGCTGTTCTGTCCTATCGTAACCTTGACATATATTTAAATGTCTTTCTCTGCCCCACAAACAGCTGACTTCGACAATCACACTCACTAAAACTGCGTCACAAAACCAACTACTCCGACGCGACAATTAAATAACCAGAACTGTCTCTGACGACACACACTCATTGTTTTCCAATGACGACTATATACACATACTTAAAAGTAACTGTTAACAGCTGTCTCGTTCGATACTTAACGACTCCTCTCATTTGCTTATAAAGGCAAGAATCACGTAGCACGGATTTTTCTCAAAATATACCTTTTCTCCAACTTCTCGCAAATAAGCTAGCAGTCGAAAGTTTTTCAAACAGTCTAGGAACAGTTTGTTCTGGCGCGCTCATAGTCATGTTTGTTCTGACCACTCCGTTATTGCCGGGCCAGTGAGGTAGCTTGACCTTGAGCGTCTCTGATGGGAATACATTGTTTGTTATAGTTTAGGCTTCGACTATTTACAGGGACACCGGCATGCAGCTTACTTGGTTAGAGCAATGACAGGTAAACTGAAAACAGTGACTCAATCTTCGCATTAGCATAGACCTTTTCAATTTAATTCTACTTTTTCTATCTTGGTGGACACAAGTAGAATTATTAAAATAATCCATACCTAATTCGGGAGGAACTGATAAGTTCCTTTTCCTTACGGAATCATCCGTCCTCCTAAGTCAAAGGAAGAATAACTCACAGTTCAATAGACCCCGAGCTAATTTTAGCACATCTGGATTATTTCATTCACTGCCTCTACAGATTTTAGTTCTTAAAGAGATACTAAACACTTTAAAAACTCAATAAACTCTGGAGCGGCCTAGGGAACAGAGCTCCCAAGGTTTCAAGACATTCCTTTACTTCCCCGTCCTTCAGAAACATCAAAGCTGAAAACCGGTAGGGAAAACCGGTTCCACTTAATGTGTGTGTATGTGTGCTAGAAGCAATTATAGGTATAGAAAGGAGAGATCGTCCACACCTTCGGATGAAGTTAGGCAAAGATTTTCAAATATAATTGCAGATTGTTATGTGCACTAACACTACAGGCTTTCAAATATTAGCTTACTTGATAATGTGTATCCGTTATCTGTTGCAAAACTCGCATAAAGATTTGGCTGCTTTTCCTTCACCTAGCAACAGGAAACCAATGCCCCAATACTGTCGGCCTGTCACTAGACGCTCGTTTGTCTCACTGTGCGCCCATGTTTCTTCTCTCCCATTATTTAAAACATAACTAGAGCATATTGTGACAGAACTTTATCTGCAGTGTTTCAATCGTGAATATTGTTCAAGATACTTAAATGCCCTATTTAAACTTGGCACTGATTTTAGTAGTTCAATGACGATTTCCTTTGTATATTGGAGCTTTATAAGGCACGAAGCCTTCCAGTAATTGCTATATCGCATCCCTATTGGACGAAAATATGTATGGATAAGAGTACATCGATAATTGATTTCTGTGTCACCTTCTTTGAGTAGGCCAGAGGAAATATTGAAAGTTCGATGTCCAGATTTCATCAAAAATACAAATTTTGAGACAAAGAAAAGCATCTATAAATCTCTCTCTCTCTCTCTCTCTCTCTCTCTCTGTGTGTGTGTGTGTGTGTGTGTGTGTGTGTGTGTGTGTGTGTGTGTGTGTGTGTGTGTGTGTGTGTGTGTGTTTTATCAGATTAACTTCTATATAGGTTTAGCTTCTTCCAGGGTTGTAGCACTAAGATTTTTGTTTCAAGTAACTTATATTTAAAGTATTATATTAACAAACAAAATGGTAAGATATGACACTATTAAGAATGGTGCTCTTCATTCTGAATGACTTGTATAGTTGAATAAAGCTAAACTATTCAAATATATAGGCTTCGTTAAAGCACCCAATGCATACAAAATAATTAACTTCTTTTGTGAAAAACTAACTATTTTGTTTGTTAACGCCGCTGTCAATTGCCAGGATGATATCAGCGCCACCGGTGTGTCGGAATTTCGTCTCAAAGGAGTTCTTTTACATATCAGTAAATTAGTTGACATGAGTTTGTCGTTTTTAAGCACACTTAAGAACCATTGCTGTGGGTCGGGTTTGAACCCGCGACCTTGATCAGTAGCCAGCGATTAACCAACTGTGTATCACAGGATTTGATTCCATTTGAAACAACCAACTTTGGAAGACATTTCCTTCATAACTAATATTAAATTCTTCGTTCCACAAGCTGTAGACGTTAAAACCTGTTGCGGGTCCCTTATTTGTTCTATCAATCTTTGCGATGATCTGCAAACATTTGCTTTTCGCTTTGGATATGAAACAAACACTTTTGGTCACCTGTGTTCATGCAACTGTGCGTGCTTCCACTGATTAGATCGGAACTAACCAATACGCTTCTGTAGAAATTCTTAATTATAACGCCTTTTAACCCCTGTGGTTTAATTACTGCAGGCAAACTTCGAAGATTTATCATTTCTTCAGGTTTATTCGACTTCCAGGGGTACGTCGCAGTGCTATATTTTGTATAGTTTCCACTTATTCCCATGATTGGTACTCGTAACAATACAGGTTACTTTCCGAATTGCCTTAAGTTTTCTACATATGCTTGTGATTTCTTTGTTCTTTCGCGCAGATAGTAATTTGATATTTCCGAACGCTGCTCTAACCAACTGAGCTACCGTTGAAACATGCCAGCAAAGTATTTAATTCGCAAATTACCAATAGTTAACATAGTAAACCACAAGGCAGTCTAATATTCATTGTGATACGTTATCCCGTAAATAGTTTTATGTTCCAGACTTCATAATTAAACCATTATTAGCTTAATCAGTGTTCACTGATTTTGTTTTACACATGCTGTACGTAAACTTGGAAAAGTTGAATCAGATCGAAAAATTCCATGCCATCGCCGGGATTCTAACCACGGATCTAGGTTATGTGTTACCAAATGTGTTATCAAAATTATGGGTTCAAAAGACACACCATTTAAAACACAATTAAGTAATAATATAATTAATAATAAAGAATAGATGGGGAAAATAAGCAAATAGACTCATTTTAAATATAAATATCAGAGGAATATGTTATACAACGTTAGAATGTGTAAAGGTTGCCAAAGAGGAAAATTAGGTTGTGGTTACCAGATGTTACCGAAGGTTTGAATTTTGTAGCGTGTTCCCAAAAATGTCCTGCACAATTAGCTGCTTGAACGAAGTAAAGCAAGGTTGCCAGATGTATTGGCTAGCACAGATCAGGATAATCTTGTAGACTTCCGAGAATTTTATAGACGAGTCAGGGTGAAAATCAAGAGACCTAGAACGGTGTAGAAATTATGTTGTAATATAGCATTAGAATACATGAGTGGGACGTTGAAACGAGTTAAGGAAAAAGGGGAAGATTATTACTAAGAGTGAATAATTTTAGCGGGAGAGCCTTCATCATTTCGTTCTTCAAGACGTCTAATTTCATATTTTGTCTCTTGGAGAGCAGTGATACCAACCGCCGCGATTTTCATGTCGTGGAGTATATTTGGCTGCCTCACATACAGTTTCAGTTATATTTAACAAGTGAATTATATCATAGTTGTTTTTTATCCGTTGGCAACGTCTCAGTTAATCACATTTATTAAAATACTTCATAGTAAGAATTCTTTCTGAAAACCACATCCACGCATGCCCTGAAATAGAGATATTAGCATTCGAGCTACAGAACCACAAACTTCACTTGCGTCCAAAACAAACCTTCATGGCATTAGCAACGTAGAGGTTATTGCTTCAAACAGCCCCAGTAGTTTGGAGCACACTTTCTGCTTCAACTAGTTGCACTTATGTGGAGCATTTACCATTGTTTCAAACAGCGTATGTTTTTAAAACTGTTATTTATAACTCTAGTGGCTTTATTACAGAAATCGGAACGTAAGAGCTTGCAAAATTCATCTCCAAAACATATGTTTGTTTACTCTATACAACATTTATCACTTCAACGAAGACCTTCGGTTCTGAGAATGAAACGTTTTGCGTTCCATCGATCGCTAATTCACAAACTACCAAGGAAAACAAATACTATTTCTTGAAAACAAACCATTCACAAATACTCGATTCGGCGCCATGTCTCATGATTTAATGGTACCATCGTTTAAGTGCATTGTTGGAACCCAGCCCACAAGGGGAACATGAAAAATGTCTGACATTCGTTGAAAAGCAGTAACATAAATTGGTTCATTTCGCGCTTATGCCAAGTCTGCCTCATAACAACTGCTAAACACAAATGAAGTATAAATTCCGAATTGTGATCAACTGAACTAAAATGTGGTATAGTGACACTCTCAATCCCTCTTTTTAACTTTCTACTCCACCTGCCTGTAGTAAGTAGAGAAAACAGTATAGATATTGACATTCTCCGAACCAAAACAGGATCATTTTTATAAAATTATCCATTTGGGTGTGTGAACAGCATAACTAAAACTGGAAATGCGGTTAAATGTTATAATTCCCAAGCCCAACATCTACTAATGACGGTTTCAAGAAATCACTCATACCCCAAATTTTGTTTCATATAAAAACTTATATTTATTTATTTACTAAAAATCACCATTGTGATTGAAATAGCATATTTCCGCATTAGCATAGAGCATCTATGCATCTCTGAGCGCCGCGCGACGGAGTTTACTGAAAGATAGAGCATTCGTTAGGTTGTTATTCTATGTATTGTTGTTGCAAAGTCGTCAAGTGTTTTGTTAGTTTTGTGAGCACAGATAGAACAGAAATGTGTTTGTGTTATTTGAGGCCAGCTCTGATGTAAGTAAAATACAGGAAGTAAATAAATAAGTGATAAAGAGGTAACTAATTGAGTTATTTTGTGACATAATGCTTGTAATGACATCACAAATACAATGCATATGTTGAATTTTATGTGAATAGCCTGAGAAATCTCCCTTACTTTGTAATTTTTATGAGTAGAACCCCATAAGCAGCAAATAAGGACGTGCTAAAGGAAAAAAGGTAAAACTCAGAAAATACACCAAATGAAAGCTTGCGATTCTGCCCCTCCGTTTTTCCATTGCCATAATTTTTTACTGTGAAAAGAATTCCGAGGCAGATTTACGCATTGTAGGCATTTCTTGCTTGATTTTTAAGTGCTTCTAAGAAAATATAAATCTCAAATAAAGTAACATGCATAATTTGTCTTTGTCGTTCCATTTATATAAAGCTACATTCACCCAGCAATGTCAACCCTTATTATAGAGTTTATACTGGAAAGGTGTCTGAGCAATTTTTGAAACAAATAGTTTTAAAATTGCGTATTATAACTTGTTAGGTTTATAAAAGTAATAATTAACATTGTTCAACAATTCTCTTTTTACATGCATAACATTAGATATTATAGTAAACCTTATTATAGAAATTATACTACCAATGTCACTAATTCGTGACAACCACTGGTAACAAAATGTCTGAGCAATTTAAAAAAAAAATGTATTGTAACATTGGGCATTATATCTTGTCATGTTTATGATATGACCACCTTGATCTTTCATTGTTTCTCAAAAAGGCCGACAGTGAAAACTTTGAAACAATTAAGCTATTCAGTAGTAGAAACAATGAATGAAAGTAACTATTAACTGCATGCCTCTAATCAAAACATTTAAAGACAGAATTCAAAAAAAGTTGTAGAAGATGGGTATATAGTACCCACCCCCTTTGGTATTGCTAAGGGGTTAACTGGAACGGTCATAACCAAAGGCTTTTCCTTTGTAACATGTTCCATTTCTAGCGGAATAATAAATATAACCCTGAAATTTTATTTGAAAGTATTATATTTGTAAAATAGTTAAATTTATACTCCAATATGCACAATCTATGAATATATGCACCAGTGTTTGCAACCACACTTCTTTATACAAATATTAGATGTTAAAAAACTTCAAAACACTCGCTCGAATACCTTGCGGCTTGAAAATTTCACAGATGGTTCCACTTAACTGTACGTTATTGCCCTAATTTTGCTGCTTATATTAAAGTTTCTTGTATAGAACAATTAACAGAACATTTAGACACAAAATATTTTATGAAAAAAAAATTAAAGTTATGGCTGTAACTATAGCAGCGTACGGAAGTGAAATTTGGACGTTAATTAAAAGCAACAGAGAAAAATACAAGGTTCAGAAATGAAATTATGAGGTGTGATGGGATGTATGAAAAGAGGCAATAACAAATGAAAGTGTAAGAGAAGAGATAGGAATTTTTAATATAAATGAAAAGTTAAAAGATTTCAAACAAAAGAGGAGAGAACATGGAAGAATGAACACAATATCAATAATGTAATATTATCCTAAAGGCAGGAGATCTGAGGGTGGGCCCAGGACACTGACTGAAGGACTTTGAAGGCAGAACAGGCACGTGATTGCCTATGCCTTGAAGTGAAGAAGAAGAAGATATTGAAGTAGGTTTATTGTTTTAGCGGAATGCTTAGAGTAGCACTGTGTAAGCCCGTATCTTCGTTTTGTTCCCCAAGTTCCCAGGCATGTTGGCATGTACAGTCTTAGAAACCTCGACGCTTTAGTTGTGCATAGTTCCAAACATAATTTGCTCGCTTTAATGTGCATCAAGGCGGCGCAACTTGTTTCAAGTTTCTTCCTTCCAGTGAGAGACGGCCTCCTCCACTTCCCTATTTTGCCTACAAATTACACGTTAGCGGCAGCTCGCGTGGGCGGCATGACCTATGAACTTTGTCGCTACGTGGCATGAAATATTTATCATGATAAACGAAAGGGCACCCCAACAGATGCGGTTTTCACAGAAGCGCATCCCACTGTTTAACTGTAGGCCAATCAGCTTTTGTTCGCTGAATTACAGCATAGGTGTCACCTACAGATAATAGGATTTTCCGATATGCATCGATTATACATTGGAATATAGCAATTACATGCATTTATCCTCTTAGTGCATTTATCATAACGGAAACGTGGGTGTTTCTACAGCAAATAGGATTATTTAGAAAGAAAACACTTCCTCGTTTAACCACTCATGTAACCTTTTGTATTCATGTTTGCACTTGTTAGCGTGAATAGAAATATTAGCACTTCCATCCTACATTAAGTCTTATTAACAACTTACAGTATAGCAACTATTATTTCAATAAAAGGCAATATCGTTAATTTAAACTAAAGTATTTTAATTTTATGAAATACCAAATTAGCAGCTATGTATGTCAGCAGAATATATAAAAATACAAATTCAAAGATATTGATTGTGACAAAACACAAGTTCAGTTACTTTGTCCCTTTATTTCTTTTCTAAAACTGAAGGACAAAAATACTCCTCTTTTTATGGTTCACACAATCTAAAGTTCTTTGATTTAATTATTCCATCCTAAACACCGTCTGGGCTGGCTTATACAAACGAGAATGACGTAGCACGGATTTTTCTAGCAATTCACCTTCTCTCGAGAATTCTCATAAACAAGCCGGCTGCCGGAAGTTTCCCCAACAGTTTGTTCTGTCGCGCTCATTGTCATTGTTTACGCACCGCACAGTGGTATGAGGTAGCTTGTGTTGTACACTTTAAAAATCGAAAATTACTAGCAGTTTGGTCAACATTTCAGCCCCCTTAAAAATAAAATTTTCGGATACATAATATAATAGTGGTGTTTACAAGGGGCTTTGTATATCAGTATACAAAAATGAGCTACAAATAAAACCAAATTCAATTTGTCTGTACTTAATACAGTTTGCAAATTAATTTAAAAAAATGCATTTTACTTTTGTAGCAGATCATTGCTTAAAATTGAGTCAAAACAGGAATTATTGAGCTTGTCATGGATTATACTTGTACATATTTTCATTTTAAGACAAGAATACTTATCAAAAGGATAGACGTGGAAATTGAACCTTTAGAAACAAGTCAAGAAGTGGAAAATGTTTGAGGTAATATGAGACGAAGTAAATACAAGGCAAACAGGAAGTTGAGACCATCTACTGGACGTCGAAAATGGAAAAGATTGAGAACTTATCTGATATATTAGCTTACATCTCCAAGTTTTCCAAACAAGTGAGGGAACCAAGCGATGACCCGAGGTAAATAGGTGAGTGTCCTTCACGAAGTGCCATCGATCTGCCCCTTGCTTGCATACCGCCCAACTTGCACGGCTTCATTGTCCACTTGACCGCCTAGCCTCCCCCTAGCCATACAAGACTCAAACGAATTATTGCTACGGGAGTGAATACAGACAATATTATCATTACCAGGTACACAATGAGTGTGTGGTGATCTCTGAAACCACTCAAATGAATCAGATAATACTTGCAAAGTTGAACAGAATTGTTGCTTACGTTGGATTGCAATTACTAAAAGACTAAAGTAGAAATTATAACATATGAGGGCACACTTTCTCAGAATGTCACAGAGTAGAAAAACATTTGAAGAGATTCACCTTTTTGTTATTTTGTGTAAAATGAATTTCAAACTTGAAGATTATGACAGTAAATTGTTGATACATAACAACATGAAGCTTTTGCTGCACCGTCGTTCTTATCAAAATAATGCTTAGATAATTGATGTACGAAAAGAAATTGCAAGAAGGGGGAATGTCACCTAACTGAACTTCTACCGTATATAATCATTTTCCAGACTTATTCTAATGAGGTGTTGTGCTATAATATTCTCTTGGAACTAAACCACAGAACGCTTGAGATGTTTCAAATCATTGAAATGTTCCATGAAGTTGGTAATAATTCTGAAATAGATAGTGTTTTCCCTGTTCATGAACTCTTCATGGTGAGAAGTGAAGATCATTACTCGACTGAAGATGCCGTTATATCTGAGAACTTGAATTCAGCTATCAAATATTGCAATGGCATTATAGTATTCAAGAAATTGCGTTAGAATGAAAGTTTCGATTTTAAAATGATTTGAATGCAGTGTATTCGATTCTTAAACAATTCTGCCCGTCACTAATGATCAATTATAATGTTGTGATGGTATAAATGAATCAATATCACTTATCATTCAAGTTTTCATTGTATTGTCGCGTTTACCCATTTCAATGTTTAATTTAATGGCTGCCCTGCATCTTACTGTAATCCTGCGTATTGTGACAAAATCACTTCAGTTACTTTTTTGCCGCTTTATTTTCTAAAGTTTTTGCACAAGTTCTCTTCTACTGAATTAACACATTCACAACTCACAACTGTTTTCTTTCGTAACCATGACAGTCCTTTCACTATTTTTCTTCAATTTCTTTGTCTCTCATACACTAACTCTGACTATACAATCATTCAACGCTCATTAAAACTTATTCACTTCGACACGACGTATCTTTCGCGATAAAAATAGCACACGCACAGCTGTCTCGCGCTCACTGACCGACTCATGTCAGTAATCATAACTCTATAACTCGTTACCTCGTCTCCTTATATAACAGGCATGACGTCACTCGGTCCTTTCTGTAACTTCTACAAACACCCTAGTCGCCAGATGCCTCTCGAAGGTTTCAGAAATCCTTTGTTTAGCACCGCGCTTATTGTTAAAATAGTCGCGTTAGGGAGCCTAACCTTGAGCGTCTTTGTTTGCTCTCCGACTTGGTATGTGCTGTGAAGTAGCTTAGCCCCAACTGTAATTTGTTGTGCGCCGCGCTCCGCGTCACAATATAACTTCGAAATAACTGCTCATCTGCAGATACGCGTTTATTTTGTGCGCCACTGTACGCGTTTGATTGATTGCACATAAGAGGCAGCTTTGTTTACGTTGTCGCTGCCCGAAATTTCGTGGGCTATGGTCTGTAAACTTGAAGAGCAGAACCGAAAAACTGGGTCGAATATGGGACGAACTCCGAATGCAGATTAAATCTGTACGAGTGATCAACGGGGGACACATTAAAACCAAAATTTGCTAAGCTTTCTTTTTCGTGTTGTGTCATATTTAAATATCTTGTTTGGGAAACATACTTGAAGGAAATGTTTGCCTGTTAGTCGCTCCACAGCTCTTATTTGTTTTCTTACGTCGAATGAATTATCTGGAGAACCTATTAAACCAGTACCACTATATTCATCATTAAATATTTCTTTAGTAAGGTTAACTATCTTTGTGCCTGGCAGAACACCACAGAGGGGCCTTTGTACGGAAATTTTCATGGAATCATACACCACATTTCATCGATGGTATCTATATAGAGCAAATGGTAGCGCGCTCTCACAATCCCGCAGTGACCTTCTTAATAATTCAGTGCGAGCCATTGTCTCAGAATGGGCCTTTGTCTCACGATATGCTGGGTTTAGAACTGTGCCCAACATTGTCCTGTAGGCTTGTCGAATGCTCTATGTGGGGCACTCTCTGCAGGTGAATAACACGCTTTCTCTTTAAAATATATGCTTAATAACACTGATTAACACTTGAGAAAGGTGTTGACGTCCTTAAAAGAAAACAGAAAACTCGTCAAAAAATTAAAATCCATCTAATTTGCCACACTTAGACAGTCTATCCCATTATAAATTCATTCAATCTGCCATAAAGTATTCTAATATTAAGGGCGGGAGGTAGGTAAGAAAAATATCACCTCGAAAAAGTATTTATACCTCCAACATGTTCTAAGTTACAAAACTGAAGTTTGGTGTGGTGATTACCAAAGCTTGTCTATATAATGTGCAATATTTTCAGAATTGTGAGATGTTTTGTACTCTTTGTAATCTAAAACCAATAAGTTGTATTTTATCAAAAAGTATTCGAGATATTTAACGATATTTGTTTATGATTTATCTTAAATATACAACAAACAATTCTGTGAAAGAGAATTTGTATGTGTTACTGTTTAGATAAAAAATAATATATTGTTACTTTTACGTAATTCTTGACAATCCACTCGAGAAAGATCTCACCAACGTTTAACTGAAATGTTTTATTGAAACTATCTTCCATAGGATTATGCAGTAGGGCTATCAAACCGCCAAATATAATAACCATACTTGCAATAATTTTCGAGAAAATGCAACTTCAAGATGACAAAACGTAAACTATAGAAAATCCAGTTAAAGATTTACTTCCATTTCCATTGGTGCTGAGGTGTTTCAATACAGTTCCAAAACACAGCAACCTCAATAAACACATTTGGCCATGCAATAACCACATATGCTCAGAGTTGCAGAGATATCGTACGCTACCCTATACCATCATAAGTAAGCGTAAACTACTGTAGTTTTCTTTGTAGAACTGGTTGATTCTTGCTTTATCAACTTTGGAAACGCAACTTAAATTTCTAAGTAACTATAGCTATAATATACCTCAGGGTAAAATAGGGCTCAACTTCTTTTTAGATCTTAGATTTTCATGAGATGAACCTTTTCTGAAGTACCCATTATTGGTTTGAAATGTTCAATACCTTTGTCACTGTCGTTATTCAGTTGTTTCTCGTGATGTCATAGATGTATAGAAAGTTAAGGCCTGCATCTTTAAATATTTGTTTACTGATTCGGCTTACTCCCCTTATACCTGCAACGAAATATGTAAGATGACTATATGCATAAAAGTGCATCCCGATTAACAAGCAGATGGAAAATTGAGCTTTTGTAAGACGTTTATAAAAGATCGGTGCAGTATAAAAAGGTTTAGCTGGAAGTTGTTGCTGGCGCGTCAGGTGCTTCTTCCGGCAGCCCTTGGTCGTTATTTTGTTTAGAAAATAGGTAAGCAGGATATTTGATCTGGGTTGTTCTAGCTGCGAAGGGAAAATGTAGTTAAAGAACGCACACACAAACGTACGTTTCTTTCTCGTTTAGTCTGAAAGTGAATTTTCACACTTTATCAACCCCTTTTACACACAAGTTTTCTTTCGATTGTGCCATTGTCTACCTACGGGCCCTTCCTAAATTGGTTCGCTTGCGTATGTCACGTGATTCATTGGATTATTTTTATTGGTTGCTTCTCTTTGTCTTCTTCGTTGTATTCCTTATTCTATTGTTAATTCACTTCTCTAATTGTTGCTGGACGTGGATTTATTCATCTTAATAGGCGCGAATTTCGATAAGTGATGGTTAAACGAGAAATTTGTATGAATTAAATACACAAAATATATTGGTATGGTTTTATTTATGTGCTTATATGTAATATCAGTACTAGTGCAGAAGCTCTAGAATTAGCTTACAAGTTACAAAAAGAGACGCCAATAATCCTCTTATTGCTGGTTTTCGTTTGATTGATTCCCAAGTGGCATTTTACCAGCCAAAATACAAAACGCCGAAACCATGAATATTGTAATTTTTCACTGCTAAATTAAACGGATTTTATCACATGCAAATATCTAAAAAGGGGATAAATAGTGAATGTTGTCATATATTGTCAATCAATTTCTTTCATTTTGTTTTCACATATCAGTTAGAGGCTGCATTCGTCGATGTTCTCTGTGTTCTAGGAGTAACGAGCTAGCATCTGGTTCCTGCGACCAAGGGTTCAACCCCTGTGGAGGGCGATGGATATTTTCGGGCAAAAAATAATTAGCAAGGGTTTCTTTGGAGGGGAAGTAAAGCGATTATCCCGGCACGCAGAAGAACCTCAAGCTTGAGCAAAATTAAGCCCAATATAGGGCTGCAGGCCGTTCTTTGACAGTACATCCGGACACTCCCTCAACTACAGCAAACACGGCAAATATATTACAATACACACAAATGAAAAATAACAATGCCTGCATTCTTTTATGCAATAAAACAGCATACGACTTAACCTACCACTACTTAATCCCTTTTACCTCTGGTTGTGACATACTACAGTGCCTGCCTGACCCAAACTGGGCACGCCCGATCTATGGGATCAATAATCTCTTGAATTGCTGTTTCTATATTCATTGCATATGGTCCTTAAACTTCAAGAATTTGGCAGTGTTATAATCCATTTAGAGGAACTGCTCAACTAAATCTTTAAAACAGGCCCTCTCAGGGTGCATTGCAATGTGCAAAATGTGACTACCAAAGGTTGACCTCGGTGCAAACCTTCACTCGCTCTTCCCTTGAGCTTCTCTCGTTCGCTTTGATGTCTCTCTTCCTCACTTTGAGCTTCATATCTTCTTCATTGCGTAAATTTACGGGCGGTGCGCAGTGTTAAACTGGTTAATTTGGTTTTTATGATCAAATCTGCTGTTTTGTTTTAATGATTGGTACAAACCTCATTTTTTCATAAAGAATACTCTTCTGTAAGATGTTGCAAGACTTTAATATTTCCTCTCTAGCGTCCCCTATGATTTCATCATACGTTTCTATCCCCACTCGTTATAGTTCTTTCAACACATTATAGTATTGCACACATTATTATACCGTAGATACGCTATTTGTTTCCTATCGTTACGACCTTTTAAAAAGTAAGAAATTTCCCACTCTTTGGCATTCTATGCTTTCTTTGGACCAGCTTCCTCCACTATTGCACGTATCTATTTCAATGTTAAGTAAGAGGTATATCAACACACGCGTCTTTGCCCTGAAGCACACGAGCTATGCCGAACTTAACCGAATCGCCACGATGCATGCTGGAAGGAACCTTTGTGCGTTGGATTGCAGCCAGTGCGGTTTTAAGCTTTGAGAGGTCCTACTTTGAAGGAACATTTTCATCCAATATAAAAGTAAAAGAATTAAACAAAGTTACAAATCTTACAGATGTTATAAATGTAACATTTTCCTTAAAAATATTCTGTCGCAGGTTCAAACGCGCCTCATATACTAAAGTTTATGCAACATTGAGGAACATGTCGGGAAGTGCGACCTGTGGGGACAGCGGTGCCATCTCTTAGAAGGAATGGGGAAATGAAGAAACCACAGGAAGCTATAGGCTAGAAAAGATAGGTCACAGTGATGAGTAGAACTTCCATACATTTTCTGGCACGAAGATCCGACCCACTTCTAGAGACAGTGATGAATGACTCTTGTAACCACACAGGCATCTGGTGTTCCCTTAGAGGGAGCTTGTGCGTCGTCTGTCTGGCGCTTCCTCACACCATAAAACCTCAAGGAGGTCTGGAACGAAATGAGGGGATGAAAATCGTGGTAGAAAAAAGCGGTCCACGGACCGTGGACGTCACAGATAAAACCCTCACGTGCAACTACGAACCCGCTCACTCATTGCCTTAAATTCTAAATTGCTCACAACACCTCAGACTAACTACAAAACGAATTTTTGGCCAAAGCTTCACTTTGATATCCAACTAGCATTTTGGCTTAAAATAAAAATGGAAATGAAAGGACAGACATCCACCTGTTGCAAATACCCGAAAGCAGTAAATGACTGAAATGAAGTATCTGCATGAGCACTGGATTGGGTGGTATAAACAGAATGGAGGGACACAACGGTGTATCACTTTAAATCCCCCCCCCACACTAACTTTACTGGGAACGTAACATCTGGAAATAAAGCTATTCGACACTTTATCGGCTCTCGGAAAGGTCGCTTGAAAAATAAGTTTCCGTTGGATGTCACACTTATGGGCGTTCTCCAAAGGAAATTATACGAGTAAAAGTATCAGCTCGTAGCTGTATGAGTAATATCAGCCATTGATGCCCTTCGTGATGGCCGCACTAACGTCCTGTCAACAATAAAAGGAAACTTTCAGAATAAATGTCCTTAGAAAGTACTCGACTGGATACATCTGGCCTGCTGCCACTGGTAGGAATGTGTTAGCAGATAATTAACTTCCTCGCGAAAGAATACACTCACTCCGTCTCATCAAGAATGCAAGTGAGTGCATACCAGCACTAATGGAAATGCTCAGGGCGATTAGTCGACTCGCCTTCCTTTATGCTCGGAAAATAAGCTTTTGTAAACATAGACGTTGGGTAATCTTTTTGACATACGAAAAACGCTCATCGTTGTGATGTTGAGTTCTTTAAAAATGCTACAGGTCTCCTCTTTGATCTCTTGCAAACAGCCGTTTTGATTCCAATGAAAGCTAGTTTCAAACATTTAAGCACGCTCGTGCATCACAGTTCACATAGAAACAGTCTCATTCGATGTGTAAGAATATTTCGACATGAAATAACGACTAGAGTATAGAACAGGAATGGGCATATTATTTGTATAACAATGAAGATAGTCATGCAAGTGTGAACATCAGATCTTTTCTGACGTTCTCTTTTAATTTTAATTTTTACTTTCTTATGTGAAGCCATAATTGTGGACCTATGTGATCTATGCAATCTAGCCAGTCTATGCAGGGCACAAGGGAACGCATTGACCTATTTGTATTGTCCTGTTACCAACTGCAACCTTTATAATGATTACATACATTGCTTCTGAATTCAAGCATTCCTTCAGTTGCATCTAGCACACTTCTATGGCTCCTTGAATTGAGAAATAAAGCAAGAGAATATCCTAATTTCAACTAAGTTAAGCAAAGAACGATGACTTCCTTGGAGGAAAATTTAAAAACTTCCACGCTGCCGAATTGGGAAAAGGAAATTTACGATAGGCCTGTCGCAAACCCAAGTTTATCTTCTTACGGACAGGTTTATATCTCTTTTGGGTTTTCGATCGTAATTTTGGTTCAGAAAACGCCGACAGCAGCTATTTATAACCTTCCAGGCTTTTAATGCACGCGAAGTTTGTTTGCGTAGGTATAGATAAAGTGAAAAAGTTACCAACTTTTTAGCTTCTAAGTAATATGTCTGGTATAATGTGTTAGAAAATGTGCTGGCATTGGTGCAATGGAAAGAATCACTTAAGGAATTTGAAGTTAGTTACGTTTGTTCCTCAACAACGATAGGAATTATATTTTCTAGGCATGTCTTCGAAGTATTGAAGATCCTTTATTTTAGTTGAGGAAAATGCGATGGTACCCAAGAAGTAAACCTTTTCCCGGGAGGATTAAGTCTTTTTTTTTCGAGTGGAGGAAAAATCCATTTGTGGACTCCTACTGTGTTGGAGGGCACAGTGGGGAGTGTCGACTTTGCTACTATGGTACCACTTGACTAAAAAATCTCTACCGAATGGGAATGTTGTGGGTTTTTAGAGAGGATTAGGATAAGGTTTGTGCAGTCCCTCATAGCACCCGCGTTAGTCTGCGTATGTTGGATGGCTGCCGTCCGGTAGGCGAGAGCGGACGAAAGGTAAATTCCTAGGCTGCAGCCATGACAAAATACCCTGGGTGCATCACTAGTGTTCAGGGGTGATGATGGTAAGGATAGGTAAAGGAGAATTAGGGTTTGTTCCTTCGTTGAGCTTACGTGATTACTGTGGTGGTAGTGATGGCGCCGACTGAGCTTCAGATGCCTGCAAGCGGGTGGTGATGCCGTCAAAATTTAACAGCTCAGTGGTAGTGCTCTCTTGTCGGAGGTGTTCTGCGTTGAGCGCCGCTTGCAGGTGCTGGAGTTTATCGACGAGGGATGAAGTGATCTCTTCCGAGGCAGTTAAGCGGGCACCGTTGTTCAGAAGCTCAGCATGGAAATCCCGAATGTCGCTGCTCCAGTTGAGGGTATTGATGATGAAGCAGTGGCTGGTGCTGGTGTACGTGGTTGTGGCAGCTGACGTGGCTCCGGTGGCGGGATAGGCGAAGTACCCGTTTCCTTCATAGCTGGCACAGTAGCGGCGGCGTCGGTGAAGATCGTGTTGCTGGCAGGCCGATGTGAGGCTGGAAGCACCACAGTAGTGGCACTTCGGCGGGGCTGCGCAGTTGTCTTCTGAGTGCCCGTAGCTACAACGGTGGCATTGAGCTTGTACTAGAATTTTAGTGCGCCGACCATATCCCACCCTCTGAAATTGCACCCCACCAATGACGCCTGTGGTGGAGGACGCAGCGGTCAGCCGGTATGTCAAGACAAATTCAGTTACCAGTTTCAGTGTGAAAATTCCCAATGACATTTTCGCACATAGCTTTTCTGTTCAAACTATCGATAAAATATGAAACATTTTGATGAAATAATAGAAAATTCGAATATAATTGTACGCTTTAAACTTCCACATTATATACTGTTCACTTAAAGTCACTTCTCATTATTTTAGCGAAACGTATAAGAGCAGAAGCTAAAAATAAATGTAAGCACATAGCATTTGTAGGTTATCTTATATTACCTTAGATTTGTATTGCCAAGCAACTGTTCCAATTAAGAGTAAAAATATGCATTTATAATATTGCAGTAAACTTCTTGTCAGATCAATTATAATAATCACACTTGCTGTTAATATTTTCTAAAATATAAATAGATACATACTCTTTTCTGACAAATAAGGATTACAAAGATAATTACATTTCTCATTAATATCTCCTCCAATAGAATTTCGAAGAATTTCTTGGAATTCCAGGTAGTTGGCTAGTAATTCATGGATTGGTTCATATTGCACCACTAAACACTGCAATTAGCATTCCGATTCCGAAATAACATTCCAATGTGTATGCACGCTACGGTATTGACAAATGAACACTCCACAAGCCTTTCTACTGTTCTGAATTGAACATATGATTTTACTCCAAGCTATAAAAGAAGGCCCGAAATATGTGCTTAAGGCAGAGATAACACACATCATTTTAAGCCTTTTAAGTTTCAGAAAAATTACAGATAACGAATTAAAGAAAATTCTCAAGTTGTTAATTTCTACTCGGTAGTGCAGTGTTTTTCAACCAGTGGGTCGCGAACCAAAGGGGGTGGCAGGTAGTGTATTCAGGGATCGCCTGGGTTCTTTAAACGTTAAGCTTATGTACTAGAAATTAAATAAATCTAATAATTTCATTAACTATTAATAAATAGTAGAGTGGTACACATAAAATATATACGGAATATTTTATTTTGTTTTGTAACAACCATTAAAGTTAGAGCTATGGTTGTGTAATGTCTGGTTTAAATCCTGCAACACAAGAAAGTTGCATAATCTTCGTTGTTATGTTCTTGTTAACCTTTAACTGGGGAGGTGAGCATTCATAACTTAACTGGGGAAGTGGGGTGTTCACCCTACATAAATATGATATTGAGGTTAGGAATTTAAAAACGTTTGTTTACTATACATTAAGCATTGTCTTTCATATCTTATTAATTTCGTTAAGTGCAATTTTAATCACTAAGTTACTCCAATAGTTACCCATAATCGATAAATCAATAACACGTGTAAAATTGTTTCTGATGTTAGTGTACATACTATTTCTCAAAGTTATAAAATGAAAAAGCTTTAAAAGTTGTAAAATTATAGAGAAATGTTAACAAAGGAACCGATATTTTGTATCACGTAAAACAATCATTCTTCTCATAAGTTTGGTGGAAAAAGCACATTTTAATACTTATCATTTTCATCATCACTAAGAAATAGGTGGGGTGTCATCAGCACCCCAGCGATTAAAACTTGTGGTGTACGTTGTTGTGTATAATTGAAAACACAAACAAGAGTTTCGTAACAATATGTTTCCATTTGAACAAGGTAACAAGCCTCTCAACAGTGTTACCAATATTCTTCCCGACATAACAGTCAACTTTTACATCTGGAGTGTTGTGAACACTTTTCAGCTAAACTCCTCAAATGTGTGTTGTTTTAATCAAAACCACTAGAGCCATTTTTAAATTTTAAGAAATTGAAAGCTGTAAAGTGTAGCTTGGAGTGGGCGAATTTCCTGAAAATCTTTCTGAGGCATCTTTGTAAAATGCTGAATTTAAATCTAAGTGACATCGTTTTTGTGTTTGCTTTTCACACAGCTAAAATGCTTCTTTGGAACTCGTTGAACTTTAACAATGTGCTTCTGTTGAAATATCGGTATCAAATACTTTGATGTAATAAAATACTTCCTATCTTGCCTAGATATGTGACAGAGAAAGTACAAATAACATTAAGCATATTCGTTTGTGTTCCATTTTTATGCTGCGTGTAATATTAGGCCCATGGCCTTTGGATCAATTTCCTATTGGCGACTATGTTCACTTGTCGACTGCGTTAGTGTTAATCGCTGGGTTGATTTAAATGTTGTTGCTTTATACATACTAAGTCACACACACATCCAGACTCCAGATAGAATACGGGATAATTTTGGTTAAGAAAAAATATTCTTCCTTCAGGGCCCAAATTATCTAGTTGTCGATGGGACCACAAAGTTTTGTAAATACTTTAGCATCTCTCTGCCTTTACTTTAAGTCTCTTATTTTATTATTGTGTTCTTCAAACGAATAAATTGCGAGGGGAAGACTTACATTACATTAACTTTATACTCGTCGAGCTGTTGTTATGAGCTTGGGAATATTTTCTGACTAAACTCTGCAATTAAAAGTAGTAGCTACACCATTAAGTCTGTCTGTACAGAAGACTTTGTCCAAAGATCATTATTAATTTTAGTCTCTGCTGACACAAAGAAAGCAAAATCAGATCTTTGCCGTTTCTCACTTTCTTTGCGTACAAACGTTAGTTTTAGATTATATAGGTACAGATTAATTTATTAATGGATAAAATTGTTCAAGAATTACAAGAATTAAATAACCTCTAAGGTTACCGGATGGGTAAAAGGAATATAAATATTGTATGTTATGCTGATGACGAGGTGTTTATAGCACGAACAGAAGAGGGGGTCTAAGTTAGAGATAAATGGACAAATAATTGAACAAGTGATGCAATTTACATATCTGGATATTAAAGTTACGATAGATTGGAACACGTTAGAAAAAGTCTGAAAGAAATTACAAAACAGTGCTTGTATAAAGAACAATCATAGAAAAAACTATGTTAGATAAAGTTAAGAATGAAGATATAAGACAAGAATGTCATAAGATAGCAGTAACATTTGTGAACATAAAAAGCGAGTGGAATAACCATCTGTACAGGGCAGATAGTAATAGATTGAGATAGATATAAAAAACCTGAAGTGAGAAGAGACATAGGGCTGACAAAAAAAGAAGCTGCAAAGTCGGAGTGGTCTCTGTCGGAATCTGTGTGAAGCAAAGCAGACATTAGCCTATATAAAAGAAGATTAAGGTGTTTAGATATAATGCTACAAATTGTACTATTATTCATGTAATGTTGTCTGACATTACCCATTTCATAATATTTTTACGTATTTCATTACAACATTACAACAATAGTGACATAATTGATTACCTTTTGGTTTTTTCAGATTTATCCTTATCAGCAACATAACAGATTGACTCAAACTTGTTGATTAAGTTCCCTTAATTACGAATCAAACATGGGTCTCTTAATTAGTTAAGGGTTATAAATTTTTTCAGAACGTGAGAAAAATTCCATTTGCTTTCATTATAGCATTGCATCAGGTATATTCTCATATTCTATGGTGGAATCATGCCTTGCAACTTACAACTCCCTGTAGCAGTATTAATAAAATAGTTACCAACTTAGCCAACAAAATGATAGGTATAGTAACTGGAGGATGCAAAAAGAAACAAATGAAAATCTCACGTTACTGTGCATTACAATGTGATGGTTACTATTTTCTACCTCATATACTATAATATCTATAGTGACACTTTCAGGACGATTTGAACAGTGCTTTATTATACATATTTGTGGCGAAAGGACATGTTTGAAATTTGTAATGAAAACTTCATGTTTTACTCTTGAATACAATATTAAATTATAATTTTCCCCTTAGCAAATCAGTAATTACCAATAATAAAGCCTCTGCAATCAATGTATAACACAAAAATTAATGTAAATATCTGTGCATCTGTTTCAACATAACCTTAAAATGCCTGCAGCAAATTGAACCAAATTTGGTTCACATATTACCTACAATACAGAAAGCAATACTTTAGAGGTGAGCGGTGCTATCCAGAAATAACAAAAAACCACGATTTTTTTAATAGGAATTCATGCTTATCATGGGTTGATAAGCAGTAAAAAATGCACAAAATAACAAAGATTAGTGTTGAATCCATATTTTCACTATCGCCGAAATGAAGTGATCTCCTTGTAACCATTTTACATCTAGTTTACACATATTCTAGCCTCATCTCGGTTTACCTATGGAAACCAGAGAACCCTGTTGTTTTACTGCGGTTACTGAAGGCCGTGCGCTAATGATTGCAAGATACAAAAACGTTTGCTTCTGTTAGCAAGAGATTACTCGCAGAACAGTTTGCTTGGTTTTTGTTAATTTGTTGTAGCATGATATGACGTAAATTTTTTATGTAATCTTAGAATTAAAACGGCCTTAAATCGTGCGAAAATACCTTTTTTTCTGGCACCAATGCTAGAAAATGAATGACCTAATTTCCATGGTTACAATATGCACGTAAGAAAACCTGAAATCGTCACTCTCGCAAGTGCAGCAACATTCAAAAACAGGAATTACCGTATTAAATTTATTTTAACTATATCTCTCGTACACATCTTGTGATTTTTCTGGCATTAATAAATTCTCAGCACTCTTTGCTTCGTTCAAAATGGTAAGCAGAAAACAATCCATATTGTCAATTGTTTTATCATTAGCTTATATTTTCCTGTATAAGTGTTAAAACAAATGAAACAACATCCGCTTAGCAATCATATTACGCCATTTGTAATCTCTGATACATTATAATTCTTCAGTTAGCAAATTCATAAACTATTTTTAGTATTTTAATGCTAAAGTTGCATAAAACTAACAGGTGTATAATCTTTCCATTCTCAGATTATACACGTGTTATATAAATCATTAATTTGTGCATATGTTACTACTTGGATTATGCACAAAAGTCCGGACTTTGCTCATGATGATGCTGGTACTTCTCTCATTTGATTGTGGATTGGCAATTTTGTAAAATAGAAACAGCATTTCCCAAGAAGCTGGGACACGTGCCCACTCAAGGGAGTTTAAGATGTAAAGCTGAAGCTGGAAGCGTCCAGAAGTTCTTAGGGTACGAAGAGTTAATCCGATACACCTTGCAGGAATTCCCAAGGACTGCCTGGCAGCTCTGAATAATTTATTCGCTCTGGAAAGCAACATTCCCGAAACAAGAATGTTTCAGCGCAAGGCAACTCGCTTCTCACCGCATTATTAATCCTGTTATTATTAATTAAAAGACATCTATACCTTGTAAAGATTTGAGCACATTTGCACTTGATATCCTAAAGGAAAAAAAAGTTTTAACATTTACACCTCTTCATATTGCTAACGACTAAACAGAAAATTTCTATATGTTATGTTTTAGATATTCAAATAATAAGTGTTATATTTGGAAAGATTCAGTTCTATGGTCGAAATTTGAAGTGCAGATATTTCGATTTCCGTCCAGTTGCTCTAACCAATTGAGCTGGCATGGCAAAATACCGGCACGACATGCCTATCGGTCGGGGAATTTATCGTCTTAATTTTCTTACTTCGTACTTACAAAAGAAAACTAGTCAGTTATTATCAAAATTAGAATTTAAGGATGCTTCTACTGTAATTAATTTTCTTCAAAGCACCGAAAACGTCAATACTGCTGGACTCCTATATGTATCTTGACGTAGTTAACGCATTTTAGCATCCCTAGAGCAAAAGGTAAGCTGAAATAAGGTTTGAATTTTAAAATGGAATTTTCTGAATGTCCATAAATTCTCAAATGATGCTAAGAAACTGACATAATACACTTTCTGATGATAATGATGATGATGATGATGATGATGTATAAGAGTACTCAATTGTTAGGGTCACCAGCACTCCTACAAAATGCTTAATTCAAAATAAGAATCCAGGTCTACTTGGAGATACTGTAACAAACTGACGAAATCGGTCCGGTTACTTTCCTAACACTTTATCGTGTTCTAAATTTTTATCACAAATACATGATTTCTTCTACAGCTTTTTTTACTCACAAATTTTACTTCTCGTAACCTTGCTTAATCCTTTCAGTGTCTTTGTGCACTTTCTCTGTCTCTCATATACTAACTACAATGCCAGTTGAATCTTCTTTACCACGCACGCGACACACACAGCTGTCTCGCACTCTCTGACACACTGACTGCCTCATATCAGTGAAGGCCGGAGGGATTTGCGCTCGCATTAGCTTAGCCCCACCCGTCTTTTGTTGTGTGCCAAGCCCGCGTCACAATAATAAACAATCTGAAAGCATCCTACTCTTAGTAAGTAAAATTATAAATGAAACAAATATTGTTCGACTGTCCGCAAATACCAATACAAATATCTGCACTTACACACTTAACGACTTTTATAAAACAGCAGTTGAAATGCGTAGAAGTTGTGCTGTTTAGTTAGAATCTCAGGATTTCCCAGAAAGTAGGATAAAACATGTCTCTCGAAGCGACGCGTAATTTGTCATTCCAAACGAAGCGTTCACGCTCTCGTTGTTTTGCACCCTTGTTCCAGATATTCTAACAAACCAGAAACTCCATCTTGAAATGTTTTCCTTTCTCTTGCGGCAATGGAGCGTATAGCATCCGGACATGAAAAAGTTGACTGCGAAGATGCGCACTTCAGTTTGTGAAATATGTATTTTCAAGCCAAACAAACGTGCTTCGAAATACTAGACATTCATCAAGACCATCTTGAGGTTTTACCTCGTCATTCAGGCAACTTATTCAACCTGTAACGAAGCCAAGTTAGTTTTATGACGTCACATTACTGCACAGAAGTTTAAGAGAGTATTATTGTAATAACTCCACTTACCTGCACTCGTTTTGAAGTTCGTTTACATAATCACCACCATCACTTGGGTCTAGAACGTTTCCTTCCGCAATATCGTTCTCAATTAACATGTTATTACATAATATGTCATGTTAGCTTACAAATTATGCCATTCATACTAGCCTTTAAGCTAAAAACAAAATAAAGTTGCAAAAATGTACAAATAAAAATTTACATTTGCGCAAAATAAGGTAAATTTGTGCAACACTTTCGTAATAGAAAATTCTGTTACTTATTATATTAATGGGGGTTAGATGCACGAATTTATTATTTTCTCTGCTACGTTTAGTGAAGTAGAGGAAGTATTGTATTCCACCCAAAAATTTGAAGTCGAGATTTCACCGGAAATATGTTTTGTGACTCCCTGAAACCCCCCAAAAAAAGCATTTTTAGAAAAAAGTCCGTGTGTGTGTCCTTCTGTGGAGAGCATAACTGAAAAACGAAAGGTCGATTAAAAACCAAAATTAGTATTTAAGTATAGCGTCTTTCAAGGATGCGACAGCAATATTTTGAAGAAAATTACTTCACTCTAAACTACTCTTTACATGGAAAATTTTGATTTTCTTGAAAATGGCTCTAACGATTTTGATTAAATGCTGCATGTTTCAGATATTTTTATGATAAATGAAATGTATATCTTGAATTTTCTGGCTATAGCCCGGTGGTCGTATTTACTCTGGACGACTTTTGCATAACTGGTAAACTGTAAGAGATAGACCAAATCTTACTATACAAAAACTATAGATCTTGTTAAAATAAACAATTTGTCTAAATAAATTGTTTTGTAGAGTGAACCATTTCGGAGATATTCCTTGTTATTTGTGTGAGTTTTGGAGAAAATATACTTCTGTCAAATATAACATCGTTATTCATTTTCTTATATGTTAATCGTCCAAAGAGAACGGAATTCCAGAGCTTTAAAAGATTTGACTATCACTCAAAGCCTACTGTATTCTGATATTCCTTTTGCACCTACAAGGAAATAAGTTTATCTCAAGTAACACGAAGAAGATAAGGAATAAGTGTTTTGTAAGAATTATTAGTACAACAGTAGAGAAAGTCATATGAGTACAACACATCAGATTATTTATTCATGTGTTTTTTGTCCATTAAAATCCTGTTTAACTGTTAAGTTCTCGCATTTTCTGTGAATGTTACAGTTCTTTTTCAACTTCTCGAAAAAGCAATTCACAAACAATGGAATTTCTCCGAGAAACTGCATTTTGCCCCACGTAGGTAACACTTGCCACTTTTCACTAATTGTTTATTTGGTATGTTTAATTTATTTTCAGGTTTTTTTTTTCTTTCGTATATCCATATTTCCCTTTTCATTCTTAAAGCAAATTTATCCATCACGTCTTAAGAAGAGCACAGAATCAGAATTGGGAAAGCGCTATATTGTCTGCTTCTGTGAGAAATTGTTACGGCATCGTGAAAGGTTATTCTTATAGCCGCTATCGTTTGTTTTTATGCCAAATTGTTGTCGAATTTTTGGGAATGCTGTTTTAAAGTTCATCGCAGTTTTCGACCTCGAGTAGCAGAGAGCTATTTTAACTTAAACCGTGGTTAACATGCAGTTACAACGAATACTCTTTTATTTAATTTGATCTAATTTACTGAATTGTCGATTAATTTTCTTCCTGTGGTGGTTCCTTCCCTCTAGTAACCATTGTAACATTATTTAAGGAAATTAGCCAAATGAAAAATTATAATGCGTCAGAGATTACACGTGTCATATGATTCCTAAGCAGAACTTGAAGGTAATCATAAAACTACTGAAAGTATGGATGCTATGCCTCTTGACGTTTTGAACAAAGCCAAGGGCACTGGGAGATTAATTCCAGAAAAATTAAAAAGAGGTTTGCAAGAAGAATATGAAAAGTTTCGTGGATAGAGCACACTTTTCATCCCTGGTAATTATACAGGTTTTCCTATAGGCACATTGGAAAAATGTGATAACGGCATTATCTTGTTGCCATGGTAATTATATCACTGACTTTATGATACTGGTGAAGGATTTATGTCGTCATAATAAGTCGTTGTAATTCTAACATACATAAATACAAATTTATCGATACCATAACAAGCAAAGTTTTATATTAAAAACCCACTGCAAAAACCAAAGCTATCATTAAATTCTCGGGCGTAAGACAAAATGATGGGTGCACCTTAAGTTCTGGATGTGCGATTTCCTATATTAACAAGCAGTAACCGTGACAATGTCCGCAAAGAGTAATAGATTTGTGCATTAGGTATGTCATCGGAAACAAATTAAAATCCTTGGTATCCATATGGTAATGGCAAGGGCGATTTCGCTGAGGAAACCGGAAGCTTTACATCGCTTGAATATCCTCAACGCTTAATCCAATTTACAGATACGCCTGAATGAGCCTATACCTCTACCTGTTACAGCACACTTCCGGCTATGTGGTAAACTCTGCCGTTTCATGCAGCTCCAACCTTCCTTCTGAAATAACACGAAAAACAGGAGTATTTAAAGGGTCTAACTTGTGGACCAAATCACTTTATCCCCTCATTCTTCTTAAGGTGTATTCCTTAATTTAATTCCTTACTTTAATTACACATTTACATCTTCATTGTAGATATAAAATGGATACAGATCATAGTCAAACTTTTAAGAATGGAATCGCTGTCTAATTCTCGCCTTATAAATCTTATTTGCACTTTCAAACCACTATCAAACAATGCTGGGAAAATTTGATGGTACCAAAGGTTTATTTTAGTAAATTTCGTGCTTTAGTGGGACTTTTAATACGGTTTTGCCTTAATATTTTGAAGGGAATTTGCAGAAAATTCTAGGTATATCTTATTTTCCATACAAGATAACATTTTTGAGATGAGGAAAAACTAGTTTTTTTATGTAATGGGTAGTTAGTGCCTATTATTGAATTCGTTAACTCATTGAAGGTTTAAGAGGGGTACAATAAAAAGGTTTTAAGATTTCGTAATGCAAAAAATATTTAGTAAAACTGACAGGAATGATTAATAATGGTGTATCTCCCAACAAAAAAGCTGGGAAAGAGACACATACTTCAAACTTATGAGGAAGGAAGCAATAATGTCTAACTGTAAGAAGTAATCGTGACAAGGTTAGCAACAAAAGAGCAAACGAAATGCGCATTCGCAAGGCATAATACCTTGGGGTAAAAAAACCGTAGAGCATGCTGAGTTGTGAGACATGAAAAATTTAAAGTGTAGATTAAAATGACTTAAAATGAACAGAACAATTGCTTTAAAACATGTTCCAATATCATGTCGTTACCTGTTAAAATTTTTCACAGCTGATTTCCGTTCATATTTAACTTTGATATGTTGCGCTCACATGACTTTCTCTCCTCTTGTACTAACCATTCTTACAAGATCTCATTTCTATACCTTCTTCGTGTTAGTTGAGATAAACATTTGCAGAAATTATCTTATTGTTTATTTCTTTGTAGTTGAAAGGGGAATATGGGAATATAGTAGGCTTTGAGCGATAGTCAAGTCCTTTAAAGCTTCCAAATTACATTATCTTTGCATGGATAACACATAAAAATGAATAACGATGTTCCATTTGACAGAAGTAATACATGAGTTGTGTATTTTAGCAAGATCTACATGATTGTATAGTAACATTTGGTCTATCTCTTACGGTTTACCAATTATGCAAAAGTCATCCAGAGTAAACAGGACATGGGCTATAGGCAGAAAATTCAAAATGGACATTTTATTGGTCATAAAAATATCTTAAACTTATGTAATTTTAATCAAAATTGTTAGCCATTTTCAAGAAAATCAAAAGTATTGAAAAATTTTCCAGGTAAAAGGTAGTGTAGGATAGAGGAATTTTCTTTAAAATGTTCGTGTTTTATCTTTAAAATGTTGCAGTTAAATACCAACTTTGGTTTTTAACCGACTTTCCGTTTTTGAGTTATGCTGTCCACAGACAAACACACACGTGGACCTTTTCTTCTAAGAATGCGTTTTTTTTTAATTTTTTTTTTTTTTTTTTTGGATGCAATGGGGCCTCAAAACATATTTCCGGTGAAATCTCAGAATCGAATTTTTGGGTGGAATAGAATACCTTCTCTAGATACTATACGAAGTAGAGAAAGTAAAAAGGGCATAATAATTAAATAGTTGTCCTGAAAATCCACTATTGAGTAATCTTTGTGTCAGTTTTTGACGATAGCTGAATAAACACAAGTTTGTCACCTATTATTCTAGAGCTAATATTCTTAACATTTGCTTCCCTGCCGCTCTCAGACCAACATGACATTGTTTTGAGTTAATTTTCTTTGACAGTTCTAAGGGCAAGGATGTAGCGCAATGCATGTAAGGTGAAGAAGTTGCCTAACCAGCACGGCGTTCAATCAGACCTGTACTAATAGAGTAACGACATAGTGTGTGAGGTTTAAGCTGAAACGTAGAAAGTAGAGAGAGATAGCACTATGCTCCACATGGTAATTGGTGATCCTTAACTGCCTAATCTCAAAAATCTTTACTATTGAAACTTACTATTTAAATTCTGGATCGCAATGCTTTTTCCTATTCCACAACACTTGCTTATGTCAATATCAAAACCAGCGAAGCAACCACAGCTAGACATATCGGTATAACTGTGAGAGAGTGGAATGTGAAGGGTGACTGTGACAATGTTTCTCAGCACTTGGACCATCATTAGCGCACCCGCCCCTTCTAGAACCATAAGCATCACAATGATCATGTTTCAACTTCACACTACAGTAATAAAATTCAACCAAATAGGTTACCTCCCAATTTCACACGTAAAATAATAACTGTTAATTTTTATAACCATATCAAAGTTCCTATATTTCATACAAAGAGTGATTTTATTTGCAATCGCAGGGAAAAACAACACTCACTGTTGACAAATTCATGTTGTCCTGTATTAATGTTATGAGTACATATTATATTAAAACTAAGGATATATACGGAGGGTTACCTCTAGCTCACTGCGGTCTACACAGATATGTTGTGACTAATACCTCTCAGAAGTGAGGTAACCCCAGAATGCCACAGGGCCGCAGCCAGACGGGCCACAGAGACGCGCGAAAGTCTCTAACAAATGCCAGGCCCTGCCGAGTAACCACCACCCTGTGGGTGCGGTGTCACACAAGCGTCCCAGCCACGGAGAACAGCGACCACCCAACGCTACCTAGCGCCGAGAACAGCCGTTACAATGTGCAAGCATCCGCACCATCTGTACGGCGCCGCCAAACACCACGCGCCTGAAGGCACACCTGAAAGATGATAAGGAAATGGAAGGAAGGGAAATGATGGAAAAGAAGTCTAGTATTAAATTAAACACCCCTGCATTCACCTAAGTGGTAAGGAGAAAGCCAAATCAGAGTGCGCGGTCACTGGAGATCGAACCCGGGATCTCCCAAATGCGAGTCACACACGCGCCACTTTGCTTAGTATATTAATATGTTAATCTGAATATAGAATTGGTGTTACCCATTATAGAGTAGTTTTAAAAGTTTGTAACCACGTCACCGAACACGCAAATCAGCCAAGACCAAAGAGAGAAGATGAAAGAGAGAATAAATAAGAACTTGTAACACGCGACCGTTTTATTTATATCAAAGAGCCTGACACCAAACTTGGCAACCCCTTTCACACCTCCTTTCATACACATTGTAAAAATTCTTATATTTTGTGACGATTTTCTAATGCTGTTCTAAGTTTTGTCTTTAACGCATATATCATGAGAACAACACGGTTATCGTGGCCAGGACCTTCTAGATTACCGGACCTGACACTGCCATCTAAGTTGTACAAAAATGGCGTCGGCTGGTGGGATTTATTTCTGAGGTGTTTCCACACGCTGTTTTTCGTATTATTTTCTATGTCTTCGAGTTATTGTTTCTTATAATAATTCCTATGTAAGTTTGTCTTCATATCAGCAAAGCGAGTGTTTCAAAAGTTTTATTTGGGCAGTATAGGAACAGGAATAAATGTAATAACGTTTTGACTGTGCCGTGTGCTATCCACGTGTTCATGTTTATTGTGTTCCATCTAGGACTATGGCTACATTAGCCGTATAGTGTGGTTAATTTATCTGTTTGCAAGTACAATTTGTGTCACGATTACAGTGGTGAGAGGTTGTTGAAGAAAAACTGTTCCAGTAGTGTATATTAATGTTGCCATACTACAACCTAACCTCAAACACGACAATGCACCGTAACTGTTGCATTCCCGGATGCAAATTAAAAATCAGAAACTTTCAGTTAAAACAAAAGGTAAATTACAACATAAAGCTTCTAAATTCAGTATTTAATTACAATAAATTGCAGCGTTATGTGTATTAGTTGCCGGTGTGTATATAACATGGTGAATAGTGTGAATAGTGAAAGACAATAATTTCGAGTGAATTCAATTAGTGGCATCTGCAACACCAACAGTTTGTTTCATGTAAGTAGTATGCTGCTCATATTTGTACATTATCTTTTGTCTTTGTAATTTAAATGTGTAGCTGTAGTTTAGAAGAAATGTGTTATGTTGCTGCATGTAAAACTGTAGACTATAGCAAAGTTTGGTAAATATTTACAAAATCGTCCGCTCGAGAAAACGAATGAAACATAGTGCAATGGATGCAGTTTTTATTGCTGATTACGATCTTGTAAGTTTTATTGTGCGCTCAAGCTTCGTGTTTTATTTATGAGAAAATTTCGTACGGTCGATGAAGTGGTTTTATTTCGCTTATGCGGCGGATATTTAGCTAATAAATGTGCATAAACGAGTGTAATATATGCTACAATGATTGATTAATGCATTTACGTTGAAATGATTGTATAAACACTACCCAAATTGTAAATATTTCGATAACACAGGACCCTGTCACCCCACTCATATGCAAAACTAACCTAACCTAAGCTAACACAATGTTGCTTTACAATACTGATTTAAGATTACGTATTTCATGTATTTCATTTACAGTGCTGTTTTACGGTTATTATTTTTAATATTTCATCTGCTTTTGTGGATTCCCCCTGTAAAATAAAGTGTCCTGAAGTGCTGAGTAATATGTTGTTGCAAACTGAGTAATCAAGTTCTCAGTAATAGTGAAAGCAAAATTTCACCCTAAAGGTTTTGAATTCAGTAGGTAGCTTTAGGTCATTCTAAATGGCAGCATTTGTATATCAGCCATCCAGTATAGTATGTTTTGTGTAGGTATATAACATTCTGCACATTGTACAAATGTGAAAAACAGTGTAAACAATGATTAATAATTCTGAGTCAACTCACTGTCAACACTTCTGTTTTATTTAAGTAACATGCTGCTTGCAGTTTTGTCTATCTTCTTTGTAATTTGAGTGTGTAATGCAGTTACATAATGGCATGTAGACCTGTAGATTGCATGAATGATATTTGAGGTTATATATTTCATTGCCCATGGTTTATCGTTTAATATTAAATGTCATTCTTTTTTGTTTACTTGAGTTTATGTTTAAGACAGTGTTTTTGTGTTTAACACAGCCCATATTCACAAAATAGGCGTGTTATTACACCACATTTTTATTTTACTGCGTTGAAATCGTAGCCTGTAGACGAGTTGTTTACAAGTAGTTCCCACCACTTTGGCCGCCATCTTGAATTACAGTGTCAGGTCCGGTATTTAGGAGGTCCTGTCGTGGCTCGTTTGTTTTGTGTTGATGGCGCTAGCGTCACCTACCAAATTGACTGGCTAGTTCACGTCTTTGATGGTTGGGATTTTATTTGTTTGTCGAAATTTTATCTGCACATAAGCTGCTGAAGCTTTTTTGCCTATCGCAAGTAATTGTTAAGTGAGTTTCTTTTAATCGCTGCATTTTCTATTTTCGCGTCGGTAATTTAATATTCTCACAGCAGTTAAAAAACCAATTACCTATCGCGGAATGACTAGTGCTACCGATTCGCCATGTAGCCAGCCCCTTCCCTAATGGCCGGTCCCCTTGGCTGATCAATAGCTGGAGCAGAATAATAATAATCATTGTGTGCCGTCTTTCTGCTCCTGAAGGTTCGCTTTCCCTGTTTCCATCAACTTCGTCTTCCAGAATGATCCTAGTGTTCGGGCACTATGCAGGTGAAAGTGAAATAATCCGTCAGAATTTAACAGCAAATTTCTGTTATTCTGAGTAGTATTCATTGAACCGTCGGTAGAAGCAGATTACTGAATCAATAGGTTGTGTCACGTTTTCACACTCATCTTTAAGCGTGATATCTTGTTAATGGTACATTTAATTAAAAACTGTATTAGAATTTGTTGTTAATTTACATCCATTCTGTCACCGCCTTCAGTCTCGCGGATTATTTCACTTCCACCCTGTATAAGGAGTTGATCCTCCAGATTGGTTTGATTATTATTCAAAGAATATCTCGAATGTTAACAACAAAAATATTTTATTTGACATAAATTGCGTGTTTTTAATATGTGTAGTAGGGTGTTGTTTATCTCTTGCGGTTTCCCAAACATACAAACCCATTCAAAATAAAGAGGCCTTTACAAGCTATTCATAGTAAATTCAAGATATAATTATCATGCGAAGCTCTTATACGTATGCTACTTCAATTTAAATTTTTGTGAATATAAAAATAACTAAATATTATACATGTAAATGGTAGTCTAAGACGGAGATTGTCTTGAAAACCTTCGAGTCGTATGCTTTGGTATGCACTATTGTCTTACGATGTTCACACATAAACATATACATACATCCTTTTCTAAAAGTTACCTTTTGGACTCAGGTGTAATCTCCGCATTGAACTTTCTAGTGGAATACTTAGAGGTTAAACGTCAGAGGACGTAAAAAACTTTGGTCTTCTGCAGCAAACTTAATAACTGAAAGCGTTAAAAGAAGCTAGTTTCAGAGATTCTCTGCTTTGGGCATTACAGTTTTATTTAAGTGTTTCAGCGGCTTGTTAGAATAAGATATTCGTTTTTTACAGTGACGAGTGAATTTCAAGGAAACCACGAGAGTTAAAGTTTCCTATACCCTCTATCCTAAATCATCCTATTAAAATCAAAGAGAGTTATTTAAATTCGCTTTGTTTAAGAAAAAGTAGTCAGAACATTCGACACTGAAGAGCGATTTCAGATATAATTTCACACTCGCATAATGCACCAAAGAGAACACCCAGGGCACATTAATAACAAATGTCCTGAGATTGGAGGGGCATTTCCGCCTATTCTAATTGTACTGCTGCAGCGTAGAAAAAATTCCAAAGTCCCAGTCATTAATATGTATCATACCAAATTTGAAAATATTCAGAAATAACTTATTCTAGTCACTTATACCCAGTGCTTAATGTTATTCATTTCTCGCAATCCCGACCAATCTGACTAAGGATTTTTGGTCGTTTCTCTCAGTTTCAAGGTAAATACAGGGTTGGGTATTTCATAACTACGACCCAAAGTTCCACTTACGTCTAAAACAAGAGATTATAATACTAATAATGAACGGTGTTACATCTGTCCACCGATAATGCAACCAGACAGACTGGATGGTACCCTAATGCCATCTGTTGTCACAGTTACTCTGCATTGCTCCCTCTGTGGGCTCGTGATGAAGCAAGATGCTGTGCTTTCAGGATGAGACCTAGAAGATTTACTATCCGCCTTAAGGGCCGCCATTGAGCCAAACATGTAAAAATCATACTTCGTACTGATTGCGCACTTTTTATATGAAGTTCCACCAGCCTTAATTTTATTAACTTTATTTTTTTAATTAGAAGTTATTCTTACATAAAGGAAATCAGATCCAATCCAAAATTCATTTAAACTCCTTCAAGGCATTGGTTTACTTATAGCGTCTTCAAACACCTGCACTGAAATTATTTATCGAACGATTTGATGTAACCTGAAATTAATATAATTCTTTTGAATATTGTTCATATTAGAATAATCATGGCTTTAACCTTACTAATAAACATGTTTTAATAAAGAACGTTTTAATGTTCAAAAACTTATACTTTACTTATCTCAAATAGGAAATCGTTCTTTTTCGTTTTTGCATGTAGTGGCCAGGTTTTAAAATATTTGATTATCGCTTAAAGTCTAGTCTACTCCCTTGTGACCATTGTACCTTTTATATAAGTAAATATGCAATAAGACTACTTCTACAAATATTTATTTCAGTTAGCATGAAGTAGATGGAAAAATGGATTTTTAAGAGAAGTTCGTAGAGGAAGTCATCTGAGTGCAACACATCACATGTTCATGGTTTATCGGTTTTCGAGTTGCTATTAACGTAAATAATCATAAATATCACATGGAGTAATTTCATTTATTTATGAAAGCAAAAATATGTTTTGCTCTAAAAGTGTAATAAATAATCAGTCACCAGTTATTCCCGGGGTAAAATTATAAATATGGTCTAGTTTGGCTAATTGATGGCGCTAGGCAATATGTTGATTGTTTATGCGATGCAAGTTTTAAATATGCTGCAGCGAGAGGATACCATTTTGAAGCCAATGCTGAAATGAACTATTTCTGCTATTCGAAAATGTCACTCTTTCTTGACGGATCCACAGAGTTAATGTTAATTCAATTTTAAAAATTCTAGAGAAAATATGCAACTGCATGGATAAGTTTACTCTAGAATAGACATATTTTACCTGGGGTACTCCCTAAGGGGTACGCAAAGACTTCTCATGGGGTCATAAAATTTAAAATGTGCATGCAGTTAACATAAAAAATAGTTTTGCCACACAGATTTCAATTGCTCTCTGTGCAAGAATCCAGTTGGTTGCTTTATCAGTTAGTATTAACTTTTGGAAATAATCAAGTTGCATCTAGAAAATCTCAACTTATAGTTTTTAAAATAATTACCAGAAATTGAGAAGGATGATAATAGACAATGCACTACAAAGCCGTTTTGCACCACCGGCATTAATTCTTCAGCTGTTTCCATAACATTAAAATTGGAAACGTCTGTAGACAGATCACTGAAAATAAACATCTGATGTGTTGCATTCACATGACTTTCTCTGCTCTTGTACTAACCATTCTTACAAACTCCTTTTCCTTTATCTTCTTCGTGTTAGTTGTGATAAACATTTTCAAAAGTTATTGTTTATTCTCTTGTAGGTACAAGGGAAATGTGGGAATATAGTAAGCTTTGAGCGATATTCAAATCGTTTAAAGCTTTCAAACCCCGTTTTGTTTCAATTAAAGATAGCTCTACGACCAGACCTAGCACCATAGGCTAGAATGGAAACTGTCTTTGGGGGTACGCTGAGAAAAATCGTTGAAAGCCACTGCTCAATGAAATTTTGATTTTTTCCCCTTTCGCAATACTCTTAAGAGGGAGTTAGTGAGGATATTGAGCAGCAATAAATATTTGCACAATGCAAGGAAATAACTTGGTGACCTTTAGTCTAGATTAGTATTTCGGAACAGAAACTCATTAACCAGGGTTTAGCATGGTTCAAATTAGGTGCATGGCTGACGATGAGCCCACTGATGGAAATGATTGAGAATCTCTCGGATATACCTACTGGGAGGAAACAGTAAATATCCCGTTAGTCTGTATGCGAATATACAGGAATGCTGGGTGCTACTGCCAGGCAGGAAGGTCAAGAAAATGGGAAAGTTACTGTTTATGAAGATATCACTCAGGTTCTTAAGAAGGTGCTGTTAGCAATAGGTGAATTTCTTTGGGTGTTCTTGCTATTTTAAGTGTGCGTGTGTGTGTTTGAGTGGGTGAGTGAGTGGGTTACTGTGTTAGTGAGTAACTGGAGTTTAGGGGCCCGTCAAGAACTAGCTCATTTGGATATGGTACTTGCATTTCTTGCATTTGTCATCCTTGAGAGGAATAACTTTTCCAGTAAATATATTTCATTCCAATCTTTTTTAATTTTAACTTCACATTCTACACCAGAACTTCATGGAACATGTTTCGGATACTTTTCCCAAAAGAAAGATTTAATACTTTTCCAGTTATTTCGCTTTCTTGATCTTGTTAAGATTGTATATTTCAGGAGCCCTTGTACCATTTATAGTGTGTATTGAAACAATTTGTAATTTTGCTAAATTTTAACTTTATTTAACTTAGGTCGTATAGGATGTTGAATGAATGAAATTGGTGACACAATGCATAAATTATCGCGGTTCCCAAAGAGCTTAAACTTACCTGACATTTGTCTTCTCAGGATAAGGTAAAACTCCGGAAAACAACCTTATTCTGAGAACTTACCCTGAGCAAGATACGAACTCGGGAGCTCTTGAGCTTATGGTGACATGCTACGGTCACAACACAAAGGCGGAATAATTAATACTACTATTCGAACCGGAACCTACTTTTTTTTTTTTTTTTTTTTTTTTTTTTTTTTTTCCGTTGCCTCCCTAGTTAAGTATTTTTGTTTCTTAATAAAAATGAACTTGTTACAATTTAAACTTATTAACGTTACTGATTTTTTGGATTTCTGCATGGAGGTTGAATAAATACGACCCATTAATATGTTCTCTACAATTTCAGGTTCAAGTAGCTATAGGCCAAATGCACAAACTACCGTAGGCTACCATAAAGTGTAGACCACCACAATTTTCCTAGTAGAATTATTGCTCAGTTAAGATCCTACACGCATTGCCTGTACGTTAGGTGTGTTGCATACCTATCGAGCGTTACCTGATGTCGATCGCCTTGTTTGTATTATGTGATCATGTTTTACTAGATTCCTGTACAAACCGGAAGTTTTGAATTTTGAACCTTCTCGAAACTGAGAGAGCGGTAAAGGACCGCTTAACCAATGGAACATCACTGTTTTCAAAAACATTTGGAAGCTCCTATAAGTACACATATTTTTAATATAATGTTAATTCAAACAGCATTAAATTGAAGATTTCGAAAGTACGTCTAAAAATGTAGGTCATATTTTCTAATTTTTTTCGGTCATATTGCTTGCATATTTCAAACACTTTTAGGTATTATCATGAACTTCCGGGCCCTGGTGATGATAAGGTTGAAACCTTGTGCAACTGGTGTACCCACGTTCTGGGTGCACGTGACGTTCTTACTAATCGATTTTAGGCATGAGTAGCACCGTTTCGAAATGACGGAAGGCACGTCACTAGGTCAAGCAGATGATGAAATTTCCCCCTAGGGACCCTGCGGGCGTGGAAAGTCTGTGCTTCATTGTGCTCACTAACAACAGGATCCTCTGGTACATAAAAAACAGAGCCTGACTGCTACATAGATGGAAGGAAGAGCGCAAAACAAACGCATGGGGTAGGTTTGCGTTAGGGGAGGAAGTGGATGCGTTGCGTAACGCAGTAGAGTGGAGGGGATAACGTGCGTCATCACTGCTGGGGGTCAGTGAACTCTCTTGGCCTACCTGTGAAGACAACTCGAACATACCTGCTGCTACTGCGGCTGGGCCACGCTTCCGAGTTGGTCCAAAAATAGCTCTCTCACAATGGCTGGAAAAGGGGGTCAATATCACAGCAGCATGCTAAATATAGCCGCCAGTGCGTGCCGCAATACTATTACGTCATCGTTTGCGTAAAGACGTCGCAAATGCCCTGTCGCGTGACCCAAAGGTCACTGGAACTTTGTCTCTTTCATTTCGTTTCTCTTGGGTATTCGCAATAATAATAAAAAAATGTTATAAAACAGCAAAAAAGTAGACTGTAGTCTTAATATTGAGCTGATAATTCACGTCACATAGATATTAAATATATTTTTAGCAATATTTGATGTGAAATTTACAATTCATTTATGAATTCCCATGACAACAAGGCTAAAACTGGTCCTTAAATACTGTGACTTTTTGTTGGTGGTTTGAAGTAAAGTAGACAGATGTAGTCGAGATAAAGAAACACTTTTATTTCCGTAAACAGTAACTTGTACACTCGTTGCAACAGCAAGAAAGTCTTTTCCGATTCTCCAACAGCACGACTCCGAACTCGTAACACAAAGAACTGTCCCTTCTCCGTCGGCACAACTCTTCACATCGTCTGTCCGTCTCCGTCGGCACGACTACTCAACCTTCACATACGTCTGACTCTTCCAGAGGCGGCTCCAGAGGCAGTTCGAGTCGAGCGGGTGCAATTTTATTTGCCCCCGTTCGAGTGTGTCATGTCCGCAGTACCTAGCCGTTATACGGCTTAACCTGCGCGATGGTTTCGATGGTGTTACTACAGGGATGTTTGTTACACTGGGAGTGACTCTTCTCACACTTTACCGCTATTTATATCTCCCAGGCACTGTTCTGGAAAGTTCAGTTATTGCGCTGGAGTACAAAGTAGAAGATTCCAGTAGCCTCTATCCTTTTCTCTCTTTCGGCAAGCGCCCCAACAATGCGGCCATTCTCTGTCTCTTTCCTTCGGCTCCTTTGCGGTAGTGCCGACAATAATGCGATGGGTGACACTGCTGCTGTCGCCAATTAGATGCGGCGGGCGCGGTGACACTACTTACGGGACCAGTAGGAAGTGACGTAACATCCAAAGCAAAAGAGTGGATAAAAAGGCTTTACCCATATAATTTAGATGTAGCTTTTCATTTGTTCACATTCAGAAGTCTGCGGACCTCCTATTCCCAAAATGCATTCTCGACCCGATAAGTATCACTTATAGTTCTTAGTATGCAATGTGTATTAAATCTGCATAAAATTGGAATAAAAGAATCTAATACTTATAAGGAAAATGATGCAAACCGTGCTAAAGTAGGCCAAAAACATATTTTTGCAGGTTTAAGAATTCTTGAGTTTTTAAAGAGTATGTTGCATATCAAGAACCAAGTAATACTTATCAGGTCAAGTATGTATTTTTCCCAAGTGTTCGAGATCTGATAAGTAACTTACTTACAGTTCCTGGTTAGTCAATTACTTTTTGCAGTACTAGAAAAACCCGTAAAAAATAAAAGATAAACATTGCTTTTCCATATTTTAAAATGAAGAGTATGGCACTCGTGTAACGTCAGCCTTATTTCACGAGTCTACGTAGCGATTGAAAATCTTCAAAGAGATCGTGCGTATTAGATCATGTGCATCGCCGATATAGGCTCTGTGTTGACACAAGAGGTACACAGTTTATAATGTAGACAGTTCAATGTGATACTCATTGGGTTTATTGACGAAATGTCCTTAATGACCTAGTTGTCCACGGGCCCTTAAACACCACCACCTTGAAGAAGTGTGAACGCATAATTATCTCACACAACGTCCAAACCGTACATTTCTGGACAGTTCCTTCTTAAACACCCGCATAACACACTAAGCGTGGCCGGTGTTTTTTCTGGGAGGGGGGACACCCTGAAGTTGGATAACAACCTTTCATCCAATAAAGGGGTTTACGATTATTTTTCCTGAATGCAATTTGGTTTCATCTGTGCCAAAGACGCATGTTTGTTCATTGTTCTACCTGAAGGTGGATGCTACAATCTACAAAAACAACGTGAAAAAATGGATGGGCATGTTTTCTTGCCGCGCGTGTTCCTATATTTGCTTCTGGGTCAGATTTGGTCTCCAGAGGTTTTGTTTGTCTTCAGCTGAGATGCTGTTCTTGGAAGAGGCACGTGTGCTGAATGTCTTGACATCTCCCATATTACATCGTGTTTTTCTCGCTCTGCTCCAGGAAAAGTAATCAGTTCGGATATTCTACGAAATGAATTCAGGTTTAGGCTGCAAATCAGAAAGAAGACGCCTAATATTTTGCTCACTGAAACTGCCGGTATAAGGTAACCTATTTGAATCTTATTGAATCCCTGAAGCTTTCCTCAAAGGTCTGGCAGGGATCCTTGAAGAAAATAACATTATGGTAGGAAGTATGAAGTTTTGTTTTAGCGTATGTTGTTCGAAGTGTTGGTCAGTAATATAGAATCTTATGAGGAAATTATCTCCCCATCTTATGGGAGATGGTAAAGTTATTGATTTCAATTTAGAATAAAGAAAATAATTTGTCCAGTTAAGTGAAACAAAAGACCGCAAGAGTTCTACCTTGTCAACAAGAGGCGTTCATGCAACTTTGGTTACTGCAAGAGCTTATGTATCAATTCAATTAAACTTATAGATATATACCTGGGCAACTTGGAGATAGATACAAATGAAAAATATAATTTCCGAAAGCTTCCGTTTTGCAACTAGCATGGGAAATAACATGTGAAATGACATCAAAACTGATGTGATTCCTCTAAACAAATGCATCACAGGTGATCAGTTCATTTCCCTGAAGAATGAGAGCTAATGGAATGTTTGAATTCTTTATTTAACCTCAGCTAAGATCGGACTATGCAGTGCTGATAAATATATATTTCGATAGTGTATTTCATCTACTATTTTCCATACAGTATAACACCAAAAGGCATTCTTAAAAGTATGTCAGTGCCGAAAGCTACTGAGACATAAACTAAATGGAGGCTGTATTCTGAATCTCTGGGTGCTAATGCCTTAACGAAACGCATACAGGACCCTGATGGACATTTAAGAGATCCCTATATGAACAATATTACATCAATATTTGCTTTAAAAAAATCGGTGTAAGAAAAAATAATTTATACAAGAGTGAACAGGGAAACTCATAAGAGTCGTACATGAAGTATTTTTAAAACTGTTATTCATTTCAAAGATCAATTTAAAAACAATTTTAGGTCATCAAAATCCAGACCCTGGTAATTACTTACTGGTTCGAAATTTTCAGAACAACGGAATGATCAATTTTCCCGAGAAAGCTCGTAATTTTTAAAATCACCTTGTACATTAAACTGAAAGCTTTTGCGATTCTGGACATTTGAAAAGTAACGCAGATGTGCCCAGCGTTACAAATTCACTTTGTCAGCCAATATATTATACCCCACGAGAAAAGCAAAACCAACTGAAGTTTCATTACGCTTACAAAGATGATTTATTTGACTTTTGTGTAACTTGAATCGGAATAGAGTGGCTTTGTAATTTGAGAGAGCAAGTACAGAGAGAGAGAGAGAGAGAGAGAGAGAGAGAGAGAGAGAGAGAGAGAGATTTGTAATTCCAGAGAGCAAGTAGATAAATTCGCGCGCGCGCACGCACATACGCACGCACGCACGCACACACACACACACACACACACACAGAAAGAGAGATTTAGGGAATTAAAGGAACAAGTAAAAGTGGTTTATCAAACCCAATTATATTTCAGCAGCTTGGAGTCTGACTTGTACGAGGAATATCCTAGTATAATACTAAGGTATCTGCGACATACTTCAACAAAACTGGAATTACATACCTCTCAGACCATGGAGGCAAAATAAACTTACCAGAGCTTTAAAATGAATTTCCTAATATTTTTACTGTGGAACATTACTGAGTTGTACAAGTTAAAAATATCTCAACGTTCAATGTTCATTCTGATCTAAAATATAACGAATGATTCATCAGTCTTTAGTTTTATGCTGATTACAAAATATAGACTAGATTAATATGAGTGGAGGAACATTTTTCAATTTATAGAATAAAACAGTGTCTACATGACAATCCCCTTAGCGATGGAACCAAAATCAGCATAATTGCAGCTATAGATGGAATTATTAGATTGCTAAGTGACAGCGTTATTAAAAGTATTTGTGAAGAGCATTTAGGAATCGAGGTATTTAAAGTTGCTCCTAAAACAGATATCCTCATTTTTGGGCATTTAGCGCTCAATTTCCTCCAAATATATTTGCGAAAAACTTTTTTGTCTCAAGTGAAGCAAATAAAATGTAAAAGTAGATTTATAGTATCAGATTTCCATTTCTCGACACCGCTAAAAATATAAAATATATTATGCCGAATTTGGAAGCTATTGTGGCTTCCAATTGGTTACACATACATGAAGTTAATTAAGAATAGAAATGCGCATACTATTGCTGGGTTGCAGGAACGCACTTAGAGACTTCTTTAGCCCTAAAGTCTTCATTTGCCTCGGACCTATAAACAGTGAATAGTCACCACACACGATGACACAACACACGCTCGAATTTCTCTCAATGACGACCGTTTACTCACATATACGCGCGCACACACACACAGACAGACACAGACAGATAGACAGACACACACACATACAGACTTAAAACTAACAGTTATCTCGTTCAAAACTTGACTCCGAATGGCTCCCTTTCCTGGCCACCAAACTCGCTTACGTATATGGCCGAGAGTGACAGAATACGGATTTTTCTCGAAATTCAACCTTTTTTTATGCTTCTCATAACCAAGCTGGCAGTCGGAAGTTTCGCGAGCAGTCTCGAAACGCTTTATTCTGTCGCGCTCATTGTCGTCCTGGTTCTGACCGCTCTATTGTCGTTGTTTACTCGCCGCGCAGTGGTGTGAGGTAGCTTGACCTTGAGCGTCTTTGGTTGCACAATATTATACTAATCATCTATTACGGGTTTACAATGTTTTGACATCTTCGTCCATTCATTTAGGAACTATAATTTTTCTCCACTCTTCTTTGTCTCCCCAGGTTCCATCTTCTAATCGCTTTCCTTTCATTGTTTGAACTATTCCTTGCTTCCACGAGTCTTCCCCTCTTCCTACGTCTCATTGGAGTCCATTCGTCTATCATTTGTTACCTCATAACTGTGTCTCTGAATTTGTTTCCCCTTGAGATCCTTGCAGAACTTCGCCAAAAATCCATTTCTGTAACGTTTAATTTAGAGTGTTCGTAATTTCAAATGCAAAGGATCTGATCCAGATGTGGTGTTATAATATTTGTTTTTGTTTTAATTCTAATGCCGTTATCACTGTTTAATTTTGATATTGCTGACCTTCCTTTACTGGTTCTGTCATTTATATCATGTTCATGGTTTCCATCATTCGGTATTTTGACTCCTAAATATTCGTTGCAATGTTTAATTGTTCTTTTTTCATTTTCCAAGATTAGGCCCTTTTTATGTGTTCCTATTGTCATATCGTTGGTTTGGTTCTGTATGTTGATGTTATGCTAATCATTACACAAATAATAACCGAAGCTGTCAAGTTGTATTGTATCGTATAGCGTTGAATTTCACATTATCAAATTAAGTTACTAAATAAACTTTACTACACAAGATTTTTCCGTTATTCTATGTACGAATAATAATGAGCAGCTTCTAAAATATCTGAAATAGCACACAAAACACTGAAGTGCTATAAATGTAATGTTTTATATATAAAAGGCGAAGTTGAGGTTGTTATTTTTATTCGAGAAGTAGGAAAGTTCAAGGTCACACGAGTTACATGACACAAACACGACCTATACCCAAGCTTAATTTCCTCTGCTACATTTTGGGCAACGCGACAAATATGCAATGTAATCACGCAACTGCTACTGACGTAATGTAACACAGGGAGCAGAATAAAATAGATATCGCTGATGTACCAGCAACATGATATCCCCTGTTCCAATTAGATATTACAGATAGTAAAATATGTTGTATCTCGCACTGCTATCAAGGGCACATTGCAGTTAAACACACACACACACGCGCACACACACACACACACACGCACACACGCGCGCACACACACACACAGACACATACACACACGTTCAAGTATTGTGATGTAAACATTACCTAAACCATTAAAGCTGCAATCATGATCTTTACACTACACATTGTAGAGAACTTGGGTAAAAAAATCAAGTTTGTAGGTCCACAACAAGATATGTAACATCCATGTACATTACAGTGGCGGCTCGCAGTCAAAATTTTAGGGTAAGCAAAGTCTAACAATAACAAAAAGCAACAAGAACAACAACAACAACAACAACAACAACAATAATAATAATAATAATAATAATAATAATAATAATAATAATAATAATAATAATAATAATAATAATAATAATAATAATAATAATAATAATAATAATAATAATAATAATAATAATAATAATAATAATAATAATAATAATAATAATAATAATAATAATAATAATAATAATAATAATAATAATAATAATAATAATAATAATAATAATAATAATAATAATAATAATAATAATAATAATAATAATAATAATAATAATAATAATAATAATAATAATAATAATAATAATAATAATAATAATAATAATAATAATAATAATAATAATAATAATAATAATAATAATAATAATAAACCTCGTTTATCCGAAATATAGGGCACGATGTCATTGCGGATAACGCAAACAATATATTGTTTGGTTGTTTAATAAGAGCAGAGTGAATGAGTGTGACTTACGGACGAATTACCGCCAAAACTAAAATCACGAGTGTCGGCAGATTTTTTCCAAGGGGGGGGGGCACATGTTGGAAATTTACAATTATATAATATTAAATCATTATTTTACTGTCAAAATTTATAGTATTTGTTGGAGATAACCGTATTAATTTGTGCTAAACAAAAATTGTTCTTTACATCAAAATTAAAATAATAGTTTAAAAGTCAGTAACTGACTGCACATTAAGTTCACCAACTTCCAAGGGGGGGGGGGCCGTGGCCCCCCTTGCCCCCGTTTCGCGACGCCCATGGCTAAAATAGATTAAGAAATTGAAAAATTGTCTGACTGCAGCTTTGTGTTAAATAGCTAAGACACTCCTCTTTTCATTGTCAGTGCGCCACAAAAGCGAAATTTCTAATAGTTCACTAATTAAGTCGGTCATACTGGTATTACACAGAGATAACGACAGATTCAGATCTCTGAGATCTTCGTTCGTGGAGTATGGCTGTTCGGAAAATGTCGCATAAATTCGGATTTGGGCAGGCAAGTGTTCGGACTACTGGCAGACGCGTCTACGCATGCTCGGAGTGCATATACAGACCGAATGTTTCCTTATCCCTGTTCAAGGGCCTCGTACTGAGGAAATGGGGCCGGGCAGGCAGAGATTAAGCTAACCTGCTCTCCACTACCCAGGTTTGTCGGTCTGGGTGGCTCAGTTGGTTAGACGCTGGCCTACTGTTCCCAAGGTCGCGGGTTCAAACCCGGCCCAGGCCGATGGTTTTTAAGTGTGCTTAAAAACGACAGCTCCATGCCAGTAGATTTATTGACATGTAAAAGAGCTCCTGCGGGACAAAATTCGGCACACCGGCGACGCTGATGTGATCCTGGCAATTGACAGCGTCGTTAAACAACAAAACAATTTAAATTTAACTACCCAGGTTCCATGCGTATCATTTCTGCCGCGCGTTTCAAACACGCAGTGCAGTTTTGATAAATCGGAATTGAGATTAAAGGATTTGACCATGCGCTGGTCATTATAACCGAGAAAACTTTTCTTGAACTGCAATTAGGGGAAAATAACGGTTCAAATGATAAAATGCAGAATCATAGTTAAACATTATTTGTTGATGTATTACGATAGGGTAGGCAATGCCTACCCTGCGTACCCTGAGGAGCCGCGCCTGGTAAATTAATACACAATATTGTGCCAATATTCACTTTGCACTTTTTGAAGAATCCTCTATTCTGAGTTTAAACTAATATTAAATCAAGGAAACGATAGTGCCGATAAAATAAATGAATTAATTTTTCAAACTTCTAATTTTATAGTGAAAATTACTGTTTATATATAATTTATAAAACACCTATTTTTGTTTCATCTGTATTTCTCGGATTGAAGTGAGACGGATTGCAGCCCAGATAGCTAAAGTCATTGAGTTGTTCAACAAAATTGTTGCTGGAGATCCTCGACTATCCACACATACTCTGCTACTCGTTGCTCCCTTATATAGCGAGGTGGAAGTAGCATGGACTTTTCTCGAACTTCTGCAAATACGCCGGCTGAGGGATACTTCTCGAATAATGTTAGAAGCCACTTTTGGCCTACCGCTCTGATATCACGTGTTCACAACAGTCGTTCAAAGCAGCCTGACCTTGAGCGCCTTTGTTGCACGCACCCGAGCCTTTGCTGTAGCCGCCGCGTCACGGTATTATAAGCGCACCTAGGTATATTGGACCCGCTCAATTGATGGGGATCGATGTAAGTATATTTTAATTTACATTAACAGACTAATTTATCCACTCCGCTTAGTGCTTAAAGCGAACATCTCCAACAAAGCAATCAGCAACACTTCCCTGATTGTTTAGAAAAGTGCCAATGGTAGCCCAGTGTTTTTAGTACTCGAAAGATGCAGACTACCTGGGGTTTATGTCCACTGAATTTATTTTCTAAGTGTATTGTGCACGTACCCTCTGAAAATTCGGATACGTTGCACTAAAAATACAAATGGTCTTCACCGGCACCGTACTTCTGCACAAAGCCATCTTAGCAGAAGTAAATCTCTTGAGCAATCTCAGAAAAATACGACCGAGGAAGCTAAGGGTTTAACAACTTATTTTCGATAAAACGAGAATCTCCACCAACAATATTCTTGAACAAGTCAATGTCTTTAGCTATCAGGGTTGCAATCTCTTATTTCAATCCGAGAAACACAGAGATCAAACCAGCGAAATTCCAACAACTCCTATATAGAATCAAGAAAATACTATTAAGCAAAGTCAGACTAGAAATTGTTTTGAAATTTTACAGTGACAGCTATCCCAACTTTATGGCTCAGAAACGTGCTCTTCAACCCATAAAACAAGTTAGCTGCTGAAGTTTAATTGTAAGACCTTTCACAGGTTCTTCTCTGTATGATCACAAAAGAAATAACAGAAACCATCTGCACCTGCACAAATAACTGGTATTAACATATATTGTGAGTGCCGGAAGACAGACTACCACAATTACTAGGGCCCGGATTTTTAGGTTCTTAAAATTAACGTTTTAGTTATTTTGGTATCTTGAAAAGTTTTTTTTAGTTCTTTAACCTCCTGAAATAGTTTTTATATTATTATTGTTTATTAATTTTATTATTAATTGTCCTCCTTTTTATAGTAATATTTCTGATATGTCCTGTAGATCCTTTGTGCTTCTCAAAATGCGATTTTTGGCCAGAGGGCACCTGGAAAATATAGGCGTAACAGGCGTTTAATCCTTACCTGCATTCCAGCCTTCGAAAACAGGTCATACAGGTTCTCCTTACGGTATGTTTATCTGCACAGCACCTAGCCCTTAATGCTTTATCTGTGCAGTAAATAAATATTAATTATTTATTTATCTGTGCAGTATTGAAGCCGTTCATATTTGTTGAAGCTTTTTCTGTGGGCATGGTTTCTTTCGCTTTTGGCAGATTTGGCAAAATATTACTTTGCCATCTTTGGTGAAATTTGGATTGTTACCTATCTACTGACGAATCAACCACCTTCGAGATCAGCTGACTTTAGGCATGACACTGGCTCCTTAAATTACCTGCCTAATCTAAGGAAAATTGACTTCTAATGATGCAGTAATTGTATGCACTAACAATACACGTCTGATAGTCGACTGAACGCAATGGATACTGTTTTTAAACTGATTGGTTTGAGTTTATGGCGGGTTCTCCTAATGATCCCTTTCCCCTCGACAACAATCCCCACATTGCTTGCTTGCAACAATACAGAGCTTGGTCCCACACAGCTAAATGCAAGTCACTTGCCTCTTGCATTGTTGTCACTACCCCTCTAAGCATACATAAGCGAAAAGACGTAGCAAAGATGTAACAGTCAAAGTTCATTCATAATTTCATAAACATTTCATTTTCCCATTTTAGAATAGTTTTCTTTTTTTATTTTAAAGTAAATAGATTTAGCCTGTTTTAGGTTTTAAAGCCTCATTTAGCCATTTTTAGGTTTTATAACATTCAAGTATTTGGCTTTGATGATCATGAAACAGATAATTAAATTAAACCACTGCAGTTAACTATCAAGGAATAAAATAGTTAAAAAACTAAGAATCCGGGCCCTACCAATTACAGATCAATAAGAGATCTTGGACGATCAAGGAAACGCTAGAGAGACCAAATTTCTATCTGAAGCGGAACAGGCCAAAAGGTATAATCTTGGAAAGTTATCGATAATTGATGATAATCTTCAATAAAATCTGTGTCAAAATATCACATTAAATATGAAATTATAAAAATGTAACATATAAGGGAATCAATATATTGACTGTTAAGGAAATTACTGCTAAATATCCTAAAAAGCCAATTATTAATTCGTTGAGATATACGAGTAATTAGAACGTTACGAACATTGGCCAACAAGAGCACAAAAATTGCCGAGAATCTTAAAATGTTAAAGTATTTGAATTCTTCCAAAATCGCGTTCCATCACGTTTAGAGACTGAATGATCGATTCATACCGAAAACGTCGAAAAAGAATAAGTGTGTAAAATTCTGCTGAAAAGGTGATGTAACTCATAAGTGATGAATCTATTGAAGGTTTCCGAAATACTCTTTATTCAACAAAGTTGTAAAGTAATCGAATCCTTCCAAATTATTTCCAAACTCAATTCATCAATTTGTGTTGACTTATCTACCCTGTATGAAGTTCTAAAAGGGCAGTAATGCACGAGACATATTGCTGGTGTAATTCTCGCTCAAACAGGTGATATTTTATTGATAACTGATGTAATACCGACCACCCAAACTACCCTCAAACTTCTACCGGTAACTACTCCTCAGTGTGCGCATCTAAGCGAGGGTGGGAATTCCTGGAATTCGGGCAATTCAACCCAGCCGAGACGCGACCCACCCTCCCTTAGTCTGGAAACAATCCTACATCAAATTCTCATAACACGAATCTCTACTCCGACTGTGATTGTCTACTACCCAAGGATATTACTTAGGTCATGCCACCTGATGGTGTCAATATAACTAAAAAAAATCTGATGTGCTGCACTCACATGACTTTCAGACCACTCTTGTACTAACCATTCTTACAAACTCTTATTCCTATATCTTCTTCATGTTAATTGAGATAAACATTTGAACAGATTATTTTATTGCTTATTTCCTTGTAGATGCAAGGGGAATATTAGAATGCAGTAGGATTTGTGCGATACTCAAATCTTTTAAGCATTTGCACCTTAACATACAAAAAAATGAACAACTATGTTCCATTTCACTAAAGTTTTAAGTTTTCCGAAACTGACACAAATAACATGGCATATCTTCGAAATGGTTTACTCTAGCAATAAATTTATTTTGACATAAATTGTGTGTTTTAGCGAGATCTACATTTTTTGTACAGTGAGATATTGTCTATGCCTTACGATTTACGAGTTATTCAAAAGTCATCCAGAGAAATAGGACTACATAAGCTCTAGCCAGAAAATTCAATATAAAATTTTAATTTGTCATAAAAATATCTCAAACATATGACATTTTAATCAAAATCGTTAGCCATTTTCAAGAAAATAAAATTTTTCAAAAAATTTTCCATGTAAAGGGTAATTTAGGGTGGGGCTATTTTCTTCAAAATCTTTGTGTCGCATCCTTGAAAGACGTTAAGCTTAAACACCAACTTTGGTTTTTAACCGACTTTGCGTTTTAGAGTTGTGCTGTCCACAGACAGACTAGCAGATGCACACACACACACACACACACACACACACACACACACACACACACACACACACACGGGTTTATTGGATTCAGCGGACCTCAAAACATATATTTCTGGTGAAATCTCGACATCGAATTTTTGGGTACGTGTGTGTGTGTGTGTGTGTGTGTGTGTGTGTATGTGTATGTGTATGTGTATGTGTATGTGTATGTGTATGTGTATGTGTATGTGTATGTGTCTGTGTCTGTGTCTGTGTCTGTGTCTGTGTCTGTGTCTGTGTCTGTCAGTCTGAGGACAACTCAAAAACGAAAACTAGGTTAAAAACCAAGTTGGTATTTAAGTTTAATGTCTCAAGGATGCGAGACGAAGATTTTGAAGAAAATCCCCCACTTTAAGCTATCCTTTACATGGAATAGTTTTCAAACATTTTGATTTTCTTGAAAATTGCTCTAACGATTTTGATTAAAATGCCATACGTTTGAGATAATTTTATGACAAATGAAATTGCATCTTGAATTTTCTGGCTATAGCCCCTGTAGTCGTATTTACACTGGATGACTTTTGCATAAATGGTAAACCGTAAGAGATAGACCAAATCTTAGTGTACAAAAAATATAGATGGTGCTAAAACACAATTTATGTCTAAAACATTTTTTGTGTAGTGAACCATTTCGGAGGTATTTCTCGTTGCTGTTCGCACAAAGATGACGCTTTTAAAGAGGTGTTTTTTTTTTTAATTCAAGGATTTTAGACATGGACTTTCTGAAATTTTTTATTGCATTTTTGGGTGCACTGCATTACTTCCTCTACCTGCTGCAATTAAATACTAGGGAAAGTAAGAAAAGGGTGTAGGAGAAATGGGTGGTATGGAAGAGGAATGATTCAATGTGGAATTGTCTCTGTCATGAAGAGATGAGGACTGTATGTGGTATAGAGAACATTGATTTAATCCAGGCTCAGTCTGTTTATGTTAGCAGTCGGGCTTCCTGGCGCCGGGGATGTACAGAGAACGAACGAAGCCTCTTTCCCATTTCATGCGCTGACAAAAACTTTCCCTTTTCAGCACTAACAAGTTATTCCCTAAGAGCGAACCAACTAGACATTTCTGCAACCATGGTGCTCACACAGAATCCATTTATGTGTTTTATGTTAATGACATGCAAAGCACTACGCGTATAAGAGGATTTTGTGGTGCCGCAAAATTCGTACAGTCGAGCGTACGGAAATGTGCTGATACCTACTTCTGGTTTCCTATAGTGTTTTTCTCTATTTCTTTTTAATTTGTATTCCGCACCAATCTCGAGTGAGCCGAACTGCTATTGATTTGAATTCAAGTCCGATACACGTGCATTAACATATGAAAGAGTGCAGGCCTAGATGAGCGGCGAAAGGGGAGGTGTTCGGAGATATTCACCTCGTGGTTAAACTTCGCAACGAACACACCAGTCTCTTTATTTGATATCAAAAATGTGGTAATTACACATTTATCTACGAGCACATTTCGCCTTCTGCTTCAGGAGCGAAAGAAAGGGACGGACGAAGCAAAACATTTAGTAGAGTGCTTGGGCTAGACGTGGCAGAGCTGTTTGAGTATTTCCTTACCAACATAAACCACTGTCAAATGTCATATACTTTTATACATTTTAAAATCTCTTCTACCATCTTCTGTTTACAGAGACAACCAACAAAATAAAGTGGAATGCTTTTGAAATTGATGAAAAGATTTTCTTTCCCTTGAAGGTTTAAATCATAACAGTAAAATTGATCTAACCAGATAACCTAGAAAAGATTCACATTGAAACCCTTCGTTAGTAGAGAGAGGGAGCGAGGGGACGGGGGCGCGTTTAATATTAGGGAATAAAAATTCAAACTTACTGTATGTACGTTGAAATGTTTCTTATAAAAGCAGAATTCATTACATCTATGCAGGTATATAATTCTTAAGCAGTTAAGACGTTATCTGCACTCAAACTTTGCCAATGCCTAGATGTAAATAACAGGGACGAAGAATTAAAATAAATATTTAAGTATATAACCACAGAACTGTAATAACTGAATTATGGATTCCAAATTCTAAGAAAACCTACGGAAACCTTTTGTACCTTGTCGCCTTTCGTTTGTTTCGCTACCGCTATAGCAACACAAAACAAAAACAGCACATCCAGAATTCACACTGAAATCGATTTATTTGAAGTCGATAAGCTGTGAAAATAAAACTTTCAGTTATTTTTAATATCGCTATTTCTCTTCTAAAACTGAATCACAAAAACACTTTTCTCTTTTCTTTCGTTAACGCAATAAACAATCGTGACGCCAATACTGCTCTATTATCCACACAAACAGCTCCGACGATTCACTCACTAAAAACTTTTCCAACTCTAACGATACACACCCAGAATCTCTCGACACTGACTGTACACAACACACACTTAAAAACTAACTTCAAATACTCTCTCGCCGTCTCAACTTCAAATGTTTATTTGCAGAAAGTCTTTTGACATTCCAAGCAAAGCAACATGTTACCCTCTTCACTATAAATATTACTTCCACACATATATACGTCACACGACTTTGTGACTCGCATTTCACAAACATTTAAATAAAGAACTTCCACATTTGTCAAATATCGACAGATAACTGAGCGGAGAAGTTGATATATGTGACGGAAAACCTCGTGAAGACATGGTTGGATTTCCTATGACTATGACTGCTTGTAGGGTTTATTTAGTTTCGTTCCTAATTTAAATTGTGCAATGCTATTTCACAATATCCCTGTTAGACGATGTTGATTAACACTCTTGGTTTAACATTCAGGTAGCTGATTGCCTAGCGTTGATTGTAAGTAATATAATCATAACAGGTTTACCGAGTTAGGTTTGCTCCAGGGGTTCCACACTGTATACCTTAAAGTATACATTTTCTCTGGGAACATGAATTTTGGTGTGGTCAACTTGCCTGGAAAAGTGTGATTAAAATAATTTATCATTTACGCCTACTTTTAATTACATAAAAATAACACATTTGCACACAGATCCGGGTTGTGCTGATTTATATTGGAAAGTTACATTTTCATTTAGCATGAAACAGCACTTTTTTGCGAGGTTAGAATACGAACGTTATAATAAAGGGGCTATAATATATTTTAAATTACATTTTATACCACGCGCAATTGACCTCGTTGCTGACGGGTCCTTAAACTTCACTCACTCACTCGCTCACTGCATTTTACATTCCTCATAAATCAGTTTTTGCAATTTTAGAGCTCCTTTACTTTCTCATATAATTATTCGTATAACTCAGTGATGTCATTGAGAGGAAACAGGTGGTAACAAGCCTTCCTTGTTATCCTTTGTTGAAGTCACCTTTACCCTGCACGGTCACGCCACTAAACCAAGACGAATGGAGTAGTAAAAACAAGAGTGTTTTGGCACTTCTGATCTAGATCCTGTAAAATGTATGTCTGACAAGTGGTCGTGAATTTATTACCTTTAACATTGGTGCGTTAGAGCATTAAATCTCTCTTTAAAATAAATGATCTAGTTTAGCAAATGACCAGTGGATGTCAGAATAAATAAGTGGTTCAGCTGTTGTGCATATCCAAAACTTTACAATGCGCATGCGCTATTTGTCACCTCGGTTCGACTCTGATTGACGATATGCCACCCTTTCGAAGAAGTATGTAAAGCGCGATACTTTGCAGAGAAGGAAGCAAAACCTGAAATACGCAGAACGGCAGGTTGAATTCTACTGTGTTAGCAAAACGTGTGTTTTCAAAGCACGAAGCGAAATATTTTGAGTGGTTTGCCGCGCATATCTTAATAGCGGGGAAGTTCAAATATGTACTTTTGAGTGTATTGAAATACATGAGACTGTAATGTTCTCTTTGTTTAGCCATACGTTAAGTTTCATATACATTTCCACTCTAATAATTCCTTTACGTATACTTCAAATGTTTTAGAAATACACTGTAAGCCTGAGTAATTCCGTAATTTCAGCTGAAGTATCAGAAACAGTTGTGAAATAAACCAAATTGTGTAGACATGTTTATAATTTTAAATCTAAAGCAAATTAAAGACACAGACGGTGCTTCCCCCACCTCTGCCCACTACAGGCGTCATTGGTGGGGTGCAGTACTGGAGGCTAAGACGTGGTCAGCGCCCCGAGCCCTCCCGGCCAGTTATACGGCCTTCTCGACCTACTCGGAAAGAATCTGCTTGGAAGGAAGTCGCTGGAGATTTGAATTGGAGGTGAATTATTTACCTTGATCGATTTATTGGTATGGTTTACAGATTACTGAATCAAGGCATATTTAAGTGCAAGTTCATTATTCTAGGAGTAAGCCTCAAACATATTAACTCCACAGTTTACCAGTCGCGAAACATTTTCTAGGTTAATAGTAATGGGCTTTTGCTTCTCTGAAAATGTTTTTAGGTCATGATGCAATGTTTCTATTATCCAAATAACTACAAAAATGCATTACTTACCGCTTTATAGCTGTGCTATTTCGTCTTCTGCAGTCCTGTTGATCTAAGTTCAATCAAGTTAACTGAAAGAAATTCACTGGTTAAATTTGATCAAGATTCCATGAACTAGGATCAAGGTGTACAATGTTAAATACAGCTTTTTCAGGTGGTTATATACAAATTACTATTATACAACTGGGCCTTAGAGATTTCGGCTATTTAAACAGCGATGAAGTTGACTTAATTTCTCTCGTAGGCCACAGAACTTCGCAATAAAATGACAGTAATTGACATCAGTTACATTGTATTGTATTTTAACTAATTAAAAAAACTTTAGATCCACATAGAGAATAAACCATGTTCCAAGGTAGGGTATTCTAAGCTAGAAAAGTCTCCCCTATCTGACACTGTAGGTTCCCTCCTAGCTCCTGCCTGTTGCTTCAGATACTGCAGCAACGTCATTGATCTAACACTGTGAACATAACGGAAGGGATGGACCGCAACTACGGTAGCAGTAGAACGGTGTAGTCATTTGTCTTTATTTTACCATACATCGCATTGTTCAGATAGACCTTTGTGCTTATAAAAGGTGGATCCATTAAGAACACCGGTTATTAACTGTTGAATTAGGTACATTACATATTTAAATATCTGTCATATGTGCCGATAATTTTATATTCATGTTGTAACTATATGAATGAAATGTATCACTTTGAGACAGATCTACTCCTCGATTTGGACGATGACATTTCGAATATCTTCCTTCAGTTGCATTTTAAATGCTCCCAAAGGAAAGTGTTAGGTCACTGATCTTGCTGGTCAGTTCTGATCACTATTTCTTCATTGAAAATTTTCCGTTGGTTTCAGATCAACCGAATTTTTTAGGCATGAATATGATGATCATTTGTTATAATTTGCTGTAGGGACCCTTTTGCAATACTCCACTGTTGTAAATGATGAATTCAACACAATTATGCACAATTGGTATGTTCTCTCTCGGCTGTAACGAGATGCACTGGTGTGTGTGTGTGTGTGTGTGTGTGTGTGTGTGTGTGTGTGTGTGTGTGTGTGTGTGTGTGTGTGTGCAATGGAACCTGTTGTCCCAAATTTTGTCATTAGCTTAAGAACTTTTGACTCAGTAGACAACTGGGAAACGTACAAAATTTTCGCATAGTTTCTACGTAACAATTTTAGGGTTTTAAATGTATTTTTACGATAAATATTTGTTGTTCTGTTGTAAAACGTTGAATGATAACTAACCACAAGAAATACTGATTAGAAAACATAAAAAGTTTCCTATGACATCAATAAAACGGTAGGGCGCAACTAAAAATTGGTGTTCTTAAGCAAACTTGGGACCAAAATTAGAACTTTCTATATTCTTATAGGCATGAATCATTACCTTGCATACTTAAACCAAAAGCACCTTAAAATTAAAAATGTGCATCAAAAACGAAAATATCACAACGGTTTTATATTTTACAAACTTAATAGCCCAACATACACTATCAATCACTGATGGGAAGAAAAAAATAGTAAAGTTATTCATTCTTTTGCTTTAATCGACGTTGAAAATATCTTTGTGTATTTAATTTTTTAAAGCTGAACAAATTCTCAAATTGAAGTTGAAGTCACACAAATAGAGCACGTGCTGGAAAGGTTCTAGGGGCAAAACACAAAATGTAATGTATTAAAAATGTAAAACCGAGAAAACAACGTTTTTCTACACACATGAGTCAGGTTACCTATTTGTTACACCTTTCCACCTTTGTCTAGTAGTCTCTCTTCAGATTCATTGGTTTCCCTTGCAGCAGATGCCACTTAACCACTCCTGTCCGCTGAATTTGTTTGGCTTTTCAGCCCTTTTTGGCCCATATTTTATTCAAATAGAGCGAGCAATTTAAGAAGAAAATGGGCGTTGAAATGTAGCGCATGTGGCATTTAAAGCTTGCGCCATAACCTAAAACATTTCAGGTTTGGGGAACGTTTACATGCATAAACTTAAATATGGTCAATTTGATAATTCTTCGGTCATTTTTCAGTCTCAGGGAGTCTTAATGGTCCACCCGTAGTCCGTGTATTTTATTCTATGTTACAGTGAAGTTTATAGTAAATGATAATGAGGTAATATGATAAATGATGTGGTTTTCAGGTGAGGAAAACAGTTGCGTTGCATATTAGTGTGGAGTTAGGCTTTGGGAAAATAGCTAAAGGAGATGAAGAAGAACATCAAAGGATTAAGCAATCTTAAGCCAATATAGAAGGGAATAGGAGCGTGTGGAAAGGTTTCAAACAAAAATCGAATTAGTTTAAGAGGAATTAATATGTTGACAAGTGTTTTGTCAAGGACCGAACCATGATAAAAATGACTAACAGTAAACCAGGAGGAAAATCCAAAGTGTGGTACAACAGGTAAGCTAAATGAGATGCAACTCATAAGCAGAAAAGCCCGAAGAAGCCCACAGGAAGAAGTGGCTACTCTATCTCAGTCGGAGATCCTTGAAAAAACCGTCCGCTTTCATTTCGGCAACACATCAATTGAAACGTTGAATACAGTTCTTATTCTTACTAGAGGTAGAGGTATACAGTGCTCAAGAGGATTTTTGAAAGCTTACATAAAGTTGAGTTTACGTGTTCCTACTCCGTTGTAGCTACGTTGAGAAAACATGGCATTGATAAGCGATGGAGAAGTGATTTCGAGGTCCTATATATGTAGTATGCATGCCTGTTCTTAAAGCGATACCCTCACAAACAAAATCTCTCTTTCCCTACTCCTTGCAACGTCTTCGCGTATATCGCGATATCCAACCCGCCCCTTACTCTCTAGTCGATCAATAAATACAACATGGCGGACGAGACGGTAAGGGGGGAGGGATGTGCCCCTTGCAGCTTGTCCGTTATAGTAAACTCCCCTTCCCAGTCGTGAATAGTACCAGTCGGTAAGGTTAACAAGAAAGCGTGATCAGAATTCCTGCCCAGCTTCCTTACAATCCCTTGAAAAGCCCTTTCACAGCCTCACTCAGGTCAAGGGCAAAGATGAAAGCGCATGAAAGCGGGTCGCGAGGGTCGAAGATAATTTAGCCTGGTTTCTGGCGCAACTTGAGACATTCTTCAAGTTTGGAGTATACATACACTCTCTGCAATCTGTGAGATAGTTGCTTAGGATTCCTGCATCAAGACAAACTCTTCGGCTCAAGCTGGGAGGGACAGATACAGCCATGGGTACGACGTTCACATTAGCACAACACGCTCAGTGAAGCACAGGCACGATTTCATAACTATCACTAACAGCAAATCAAATTTAATCTAAGGTCAAAACATGAGATGAATTCAAAGTAGAATCGTATTGCTTAAAACCAATCTCAGTTCAACATTGATCTTCGTTTCCAATATAACGTTTAGCAATGTCTAAAATAGTTAAAAATCACTACTTCCAGCAACAGCAATCACTTCTTTTTCAGCTTCCGACGCATTCTACAGACCGCGGTACGATAGAAAACTGGCCAAAAACAAGAAACAAGGGAGAAAAAAGGAAAAAAATACATTGATGAATATTGCAATTGAAAAGTACAAAGATATAGCGCAAAAAAGACAGTTTCACCTTCTCAGAAAGAACTGCATAGAAGGAACTCGCTGTAGATTTTAATTCCAGGTTAACAAACACGCGCAAAATAGTTATTTTACCAATTATTGCATCAGTCTGTTTATGTCCAACACTTTTCTTTAAGTTTGAAGGACACAATTGCAAATTGATTTCACATTTTCATATTTCTAGAATCCCAATAAAAAGAAGGATGACTCTTTAAGCCCATCGTGATGGATTCAATTATTAGTCAAAGAAATGAGAGATGAATTGGGATACAGTACGGGAAGCAAAAAGATTACTATGTTTAGTTATTCAAATGATGTGCTTGTGGATAACCTGCAAAGACTTTTGTACGAGTTTTATGGAAAATGTAAAAGGTCCAAAATGGAAATCTCCATAAACGTAACAAAAGTATTAACGGTTAGTAAAAAACCGTGCTGATGTAGATTAGAAATTGAAAACAACATTATAGAGCAATTATTTGCATGTTAATAGTGGAGGAAAGCTAGCTCAAGAAATTAACAATCCAATTGTAGAAGCATAAAAAAGTCTGAATGTGTTAATGATCTAGTTTGGAGCACTGTAGTTTCACCAGTAATAACTTATGTATTAGAAACAAGAGAAGAGACCACAAAAACACGAGGAATTATAGAAACAACGGAAATTAAAAAGCTACGGAAGATAGCTGGAAAGGCAATGTAGGATAAAGTAAGAAATGAAGAAATCAGATATGTAACATCCAAGCGGTGACTGGGTGGAAAGGGTGAAGAAGGAATGGAATGCATATATATCCAAGGTGTCAAATGAAGGGTTAGTGAAATAACAAGTGACAAAATTCCGGAAGAAAGAAGTAGAGCGGTACGACTAAAAAAAGAAAATAATAATAATAATAATAATAAGCCTCAATCACCACAACTCATTTTACCATTTGTGAAAAATTTTCTAGATTAGGAACAGTCAGTTACTTGGACAATAGGATCGTTGACCTAGGTTCAATATAGTTAACTGGAGAAAATTCACCAGTCAGATTTGATATTAGAGGAACATACCATTGACATAGATCAAAGTTTATACAACAAAAATTCTAAGTTCAGCTTGACTAAATATATTTTCAGGTAGTTGAATTCAGATGCAGCTGGGTCTAAGAGCAGCAATATTACTGAGGCAACATCTTTGTGTCTGAGGCTTAAACCTTGTTAATTCGTCTGAAGGATCAGAGCAACGATGAATGAAGGTATTGTTAAATACACTCAAAGTAACCAGAGCTTCAAGAACAGTCAACTGAATTGAGATTATAGTTCGGGTCGTATTGATTATTAGAGAAACCGCTTCTCAGTACACATCATAAATGAACAAGACAACCTTGCTGCATAGCTAATTTGAATCTTAACAGAGAATGCTTCGGCTTGTACATTTAATATAAGGCAATATCAAGTGTAACTAATACCTAGAATATTCTGTGTATCTCTCGACATTAATTAACACTTCTTTCAGTGTTTGATTAACTCGATTTCAAGACTAAAAGCACGGTATCACCAGCTAGATGCGCAGTAGACTTCCGCGCTGATGACGTCAGCTGGTGTAGAAGTCACTAGCTGGCTAGCCGCTTGCTCTGTTTGAAATGACAAAAACTGTTCATAAGGACTAGTGATGGTGTAGAGTCCTCAAATATTTAAATGAATGTGAGTCACTTACGTTCAGTATATCTTTTGGATTTAAAATGTAATCAAGACGTAAAGCAGAAATCTAGATAGATTTCATTATCATCCCTTACCAACTACCGCGAATCAGAGAATAAAATCCTATATTCTTGAAATTTCTACATCGAATTTTTTGTTAGAATACGTAGCAAAGAAAGTAAAAACTAAAAGATTATTTTTGAAACCTTAACAGGTATGATGCAGACGTTGCGGTATATCTTGAATTCACATAAAACAGTTCAGTTATCGTTTGCCCCTAGGAGTAAAACTGCAGAGGTCTCGCTCGGCTTTCGTGCAGGTCATTCAGGGTCTGCCTCGAGGGACTTCATCTTCCAGAGGTTCAGATAGTGGCATTCACGTAGACTGAAGTACACCAGTGTGCCAGCTCATGCATAAACCATATCTGCTAGTGTTCGGTAGCTGGGAAATCGCCTTCGAAACTCACAGCATCTGGGAATCAAACAGTTGCCATCTACGTACTGACGTAACATTTCAACTCGAAGCAAAGCTATGACTCTTCCAGATGGATATTAGAAACATATTGTGACAAAACGACAAAAGTCCAGTCTAGTCACTTTATTCCCCATCAAAACTGTTGCACAAATACACAATTCTCTGTTACTGATGTTAGCAGCCTTTGTGTATATTACAGCTCTCAGCTATTTTCTTCTCGTAACCTTGACACACTCCTTTGTCTTTATTTTACCTCTCTTTCAAACAGGCCGACTCTTACGATACAATCACTCAACACTCATTAACTGCTCTGCTATCTTCCTTTCGACGTGACGACTCACACGCGCATTAAAACTAAGAACTGACTCCCAACTCTCGTTGCCTCGCCTCCTTATATAGTGAAGATGACGTCACACGGATCTTTCTAAAACTTTACCTTTCTGGAACTTCTACAAATACGCAAAACTTCTATAAATATGCCCGCTGCCGGACTCTTCTCCAATAATCTTGAAAACCCTTTGGCGTGCCACGCTCATTATCACGTATTCTTAAATAGTCATGAGAGGCAGCCCGAGGTTGCTTTGATGTGCGCCGCTGTGCTTGGTCGGCGTCACAATATTATTGGTTATTTTTATTAGTAGTATTATTATTTGATTATTATATCGTGAATATGCTTCCAAGGATAACTATAATAGTAATTTATATACAAAGTAGATCGACTTCATGGTTATGGAACGAGTGAATATTAATAGCATTTACTGACTTTTGTGGGACAATTTTCACGAATGTCACGTTGGTACTCTAGTTAACTATTTATTATATAGATATCTCCCTGCATTTAATTAGTTATTAAACTATTACCTGACATGCTGAACCGATAAGCAGTGCGAGGATAGAAGTGAGCGGGTGTCACGGCCGTCATATAGCCTATATTATCAGTGCATTATACCACTATTGAAGTTACACTGAGAGTATAATAAGTTAATGTTAAACATATGACTGATTATAAGGTGAAAGCCTGTGAAACTTTTGTCCTTATAAACAGTAGTATCGTTCTCATTTCTAGTATATTAGTTCAGTTGATTGTGGTGCTGTGAGGATCCATGTTCAATTTGCGACTGGAGGAAGAGCTATAGCGGAGAATAGGGTCAGATTTTTTTCCTTCCTTTTAGACATTCCCCCATTTCCCGACACCGTCCCTTTCCAGTTCGTGTCTATCGGTTTGAAAACCGCAGGTCCGATCATGTGTCTGATCGGATTGCTGGCTTTTTCTCCATGTCTGTTCCAACTGAACTGATGTATTTGGCGAGGAGTACTGCCTTTTCTAAGGGATGCAAACCTGCAGCAGTGGATCCTTATTGACTTGAACATTTTTATTCAGGAAAAGGTGTAAACAACAAACTTAATACATTTCAAATGCAAGGAGAGATAAGTCCACTGTAACGGGTAGGACTTGCATTTAGGAGATTTTGGGTTAGATTCCCGCGATTCCTGACCCATGGGTTTTTCCGAGTCACCAGGCAAATGCAGTACATAGTAGAGAAAGCAAAAATTGGTGGGTCTTGACTATCTCCAAATGCCTCATTTGCCCAGCCAAGTTTATGGGAAAATTCAACCAGTTCATCACGTATTATAAATACCAAATTTGGATTTAACTTTGGTATTATAGTTCATATTTCAAAGATGTGGCACGAAGATTTTAAAGAAAGTTCTCCCACCCTTGAACACCGTTTACCAGGAACACTTTTTGAAAACTTTGATACTTTCATAAACGATTTTGAGTAAAATGCATTATGTTTAAGATATGTTTGACAAATGAAATGTATAGCATAAATTTTATGATAACGTTCTCAAAGGTTCGTCTTCCTTCTGGATGACTTTTGCATAGCTGATAACTCTAATAGGGGACAAAAGCTTGTTACAAAAAAAAGTAGATCTTGTTAGAATACTTTTTTGAGTGAAAGAAGGTATTCATTGTTATTGTAATTGTAATTTTCTCAAATGTGAAGTTATCACTTTTATCTCCAGGCTATGCAAAGAGAATGCAATTTCAAAGCCATCACATGGTGACTAACTTTAAAAGATTCGATGATTGCTTAAAGCCTGTTGTATTAGCAATAAGATGTTAATTACATAAAGTACATAAATGAATAAGAGTATTTTTTACAAGAATAGAAAAAGCCGTGTGAGTGTGGCACATCAGATTCTTTTACCACCATGTACCTTCTGTTTTTCTTGTCTCCAAGCTTTAATTCCGCATGTGTACTCTGTTTGGAGTTCCTTTACAAAGCTGCATGTTCATTATTCCGAAGGAAACTGCATGTCCTTTGTAGTTAGTTACTGTTTTATTGAAGTCCGATCTTTACTCTTTAATCTGGTTAATGTTGTCTGAGCCCGCATCAGACACAGTTCGGTTGAGTTGCAGTCCAACGATTTCGGATAATCTTTCTTTTCCATTTCAAGAGACCGTCAACCTTTAAGCTTCGCATAGAGTGAAACAGATAACTTATATGAAACTATGTCGTAAGTAAAACTAGCAATTAATAGTTGTTTAATTTTATCGCGCTTTCTAAGGAGTTTAAATGTGAGATAATATATAAATGATCGTCTACTTTCATCGTTTAGGATTCCTTGCCCCTTCCCCCTCAAGACTTTTGCGACTACCTTAATTTTGGGCCCTTGCTCTGGCTATATAACGCATGACGTTTATGGCCGTATTGCTTATTTAAGTTACTCGAGGTCTTTCTGTACTGGAAAATCAACATTTACGCAATTGGGAAATAATAAACGCAAGTATACGCTTCATGCCCTTAAGCATGAAGCTAATTAAAGGTCAAAATGATTAATTTAGCATTTCCACGTACTTATTGGTTGTCTCTTTGAGCTTTTACGACTGCCCGAGGTGACAAACTCGACTTGCGGCTTGAATAAACAAATCTCAGGAGCAAAAGCCAACAAACCTCTGAGGTAGATTGCTTCAAAGCAAACAACCACCGGACTGATTAATCGATTTCTTGCTGTTTACCAACAACTTAAGTACTACTTCACATTTCCAGGTGCATGCATGCCCCTTTCGAGGCATTGTCTAAATTCAATTTCCTGTCACAATGTTTGAGGATTTATAACAGTACAAAATTGCTGTATTGTCCCATACAAGATGTACTGCACTGTTTTACCTTTCCCACTTTACGCCCGATTTAAAATAAGCAATCTTAATTAATCCTTTAAGCTAAAACCCTCAAAAAAGGCAACAAACTACTACGATAGACTCAAGATTGTCCACCGTAATATAAAAACTGGGTTTATCTATTTTAAACTCCTGAAAATAGTTATTTAGTTTATCTGCTTGTATCTAAAAGGGATGAAATATGGTCTTCAATCCAAAAATTCAAACACAATTGCATCAGCAGCATTTTCATAGGATTGGCAATTTCTAAAATATTTTTTAGGATTAAATTCATCTAAGTTCGCATTTTAGGCCCCATTTGTATAAAATGCTTGTAAACGTGATATTCTTTTCTCTTTTTCTGGAGGTGATCACGTCAAACAAATTATGGCTCATTATATAATTCTTCTTTTCCTTTCAATCGGCCGATAATTCATTATTGTTTTGGCAATTTATTTTTCATCATTCTGTTAACCTAATTCTTCCATTATCATTAACTGAAAATATTTTTAAATGTAATATTATTGTTTCGTTCGTTATTCTGTCCATTTTGGTACACTCTTTTACATATCCCATGAATTTCATCTCTGTTGCTTGTATGCGTCATTTTTCCTTTTGTGTTACCCTCCATGATTTGGAACCATATAGTCGTAACTTTATAATTTCATCTGGTCTTATTTTCTTGTTTTTACTATTAAACTTCCTCCAATTATTTCACAAACAGACTGAAATCGATTAACCTTCTTCTCAACGTATTTGTAATATTTAAAACTAATATCACAGCCTCGATAAGTGGAATACTTGTTTTAAAATGTTATAATTTATTATTATTTTTTATTCTTCCCTTTAAAAACCATTTTGTGTTAATTCTGTACATCAAATAGATATAAAAGAATTAAAAGCAGCCCTAAATGTAACAAAAATTAAAGAGATTCTGGGATAGATAGAATTAATGCTGCACTAATTAAATATAGAAAAATTATTTTAGAATTTTGCTTCCTCCATTTTCAAATGTGTTGTAGAACAACTGTTCCGCACCTAATGAATGGAACACAGCTTAAGTTATGTCTATATTTTAAAAATGAAATAGAAAAGACACAGAAAATTGTAGAAGAATGTTTCTTAAACGTGGGACATAAAACGTGTGGGAAAATTCTTAGGGATTTCTTTATTTGTACCAATTTACACCTTTTTTTTCTAATTCTGACAAATTTGAATTATTTCAATAACGGCATCTTAATTCCAAATATTTTCGGATCATTTGTTTAAAAAGTAAGGCTTATTTTAGGATAAGCTTAAGTAATTACGTTCAGGTCTTTAAATGTCTACAATGAGTACAAATAAGGCAACTGGTTTCGTAAATTGTACCGCTGGATTCGTAAATTATACCACATACAAGCACAATAAATTTATTTTCCTTTACAATTAGTATAGAAGTACGATTTTACAAATTTTCTTACTCCTGCACATTTGGAATAAGCAACTATGTTTTTGTTTTTGGCGTGACTTTGGAATATTCTACAATCGAGTACATTCATTTATTCCACGATCGTCATTCATATACGCAGCGACGGCAAGACTTAGTTTATTATGTGGACACCTCCAGTATTGATGCTTAGGTGCCACACTGAAATTAAATACAGATGTGTTACAAAGGAAGACGATTAGATACCTATGGCAGCATATGAAATCTAGAATTCTTAAATATATAATTTTGTGCATTGTATGATTTATTATTTGCACTGAAAGGTTGATTAATTTAAAAATCTAAAAATGAATGTGTTGTATTGTATAACATGAAAATCATTTTATTATATTTATATTAAAATAAAAGTTAAAAACTTATAATTGATCAATTTATGTATATATCTTTTGATACATTACTATGATATAAAATGTGAAAACTAAGTTCCCTATATCTACCGGTATATTACAGGAAACTGAAATCTCGAAAAGTTCTCTTTGTTAAATTCTTGCAGTTTTTGACATAAGTTCGTAACGCATTGTGGAATATAGATCACCTTACGGAAGAATTTTTTCTAGGCAGATAACGCGAAAACTAGATTGAAGCTACCTAAAACAGGTTCGTTGACCTTGCGTCTGCACAACTCCACACACGCTTCTTCTCTCAGCAAATGGCGTGTGTAGACATAATTCATGATATTTGAGGTATGTGGTAGCATTTATCAAGGAATTATTTTTAACAAAGTGGTACAATCTAGGCGACGGTACAAATTACGCATCCTTCCCGTAATCAGAGATTGCAAACCATACTGGCGTTCGTGTAATGATAATGTATTTATTATAGTATAAATATTTCGGAAAAAAGTTGTACCGCTCAAGTTCAAATCAAGTCTAATATGATGTGATTAACTTCAGGTGAAAATACTGCTTTTAGACAGTTGATAGCAAAAGTCGGACTTTTAGCAATTCACGACAGTGTTAAAAGTATAAAATTCTACCGCTCAGCGCTGCAAAGCTGTTATCACTCCGATAGTGCCAATTTTGGTTTCTTACAGAATGTGACTATGGCCTCATTGAAGTAGGCCACGAATCTGTTATACAATGCTTATATAAAATGGCGAATCATTTCAATGTGAATATGGACTGTACTGAACACATTAAAGTTTTAAAAGAAGCGGAGAGACTGAAATTAGAATTGTTAACCAAAAATCAAGAAACCAATAGGACATTATTGGTGGATGTCTATTGTATAAAACATATTTAGATGCTGCTTTGAAAGATGTTTGTAGTTAATAAACTGGTGTTGAAGTGCAACCCAAACCGTGACAGCGTCTAAATGCTATAAAAGTTGTAGGAATGTGTAATATGGCTAATGTAAGAAGAGGAATAACTTGCATCAAATTGTAATGAAAGTGAGGTTAGAATGGGTAGTTAGGGAGTTTATAATGAGAGTATGGGATGCTGTTTCACGCATATGTGAAGCACTTGAATTAAAAATTACGGAAGTCAGCAGCACACTTTATGTCTCTCTGAAGAACGATGAACAAGCAAGCGAGGGAGGCCTGACGGAGAATTCAGTCTCATAAATGTAAACATGGTATTACTACTCACTGTTTTAAACGAGACTCTCGAGCTTTTAAAATGATTTGTGAGAGCGTAGAACAGAATTGCACAGGATCCATCATAATACATAATAAACCTTACTTACGTGAAAACGTGCAGTTCTGGACAAATGAAACAAAATGTCAGTCATGTAAGTAAACAAATGCTTACGAAAGCGCACCTCCGGATGTGGGGCTAACGTAGAAGAGTTCGAATATTGTTAAGGATGGATTACGTGTTATATTCCACCCAAAAATTCGATGTTGAGATTTCACCGGAAATATAGGTTTTGTAGACTCCTTGTATCCAAAAAAGTACCTTTAGAAAAAGGTACATGGAAAATTTTTTGAAAATTTTGATTTTCTTGAAAAAAGTCTATAACAATTTTGATTAAAATGTCATATGTTTAAGGTACTTGTACGACAAATGAAATGCATATATTGAATTTTGTAGCTTATGTAGTCCTATTTACTCTGGATCACTTTTGCATAACTGGTAAACCATTAGTGACAGACCAAATCATACCATGCAAAAAATGTAGATCTTGATAAAATACACAATTTATGTCTCAATAAATTTTCTTGTAGCGCGAACCATTACGGAGATACTCCTTGTTATGTGTGTGAGTTTCAGAAAACAAAACTTTCGTGAAGTGGAACATCGTTGTTCAGTTTTTTATGTTAATTGTGCAAAGAGAACGGAATCTCAAAGCTTTAAAAGATTTGACTATCGCACAAAGCCTACTGTATTCCAATATTCCCCTTGCACCTACAAGGAAATAAGCAATAAGATAATTTGTACAAATGTTTATCTCAACTAACACGAAGAAGATAAAGGAATAAGAGTTTGTAAGAATGGTTAGTACGTCCTCCATGCCGAAACTCTATATTGTCACCGTAAATAAACATTCTGATAAAGGAAAAAGGGTAATCATAAGTACTTAGATATATTCGATTGGAAAATGGAAGACATGATTTTCAGTATTTCGAATAAGTTAAGGAAATATCAGGTACTGCAGTTGATACAGCAGAAAGTACTGGCTAGAGATCCCAGTCTGCAAATTGGAGTAACTGGAAACGGAAAAAGAAAATTAGTAAGGTTCCCCTGGCACCTGGTATGGAAAACGTCGGTGCTAATGTAGTAGGACAAGATTTTATAGCTACGTGCTTCCTTAATTAAGTTTATTTGTTCCCTTTCGTTTTCCAACCTTTCCTTAGCAACAACTAATTCGGTTTTTGCGGTTTCCTTTTACAGTTCGTCCTCGTTTCTGGCTCACTCTAATTATTGCTTCACCAGCTCGGATCTTAACATTTATTTCTGCTTCCTAAGTGTGCAGTTCCTTTTTCTAGGGAAGAGTTTTCATTCCAGATAAATTGAGAAGCAGTACAATTTTGTATGGCCGGCGTGTCAGTCTGTGGACAGCATAACTCTACAGCTATTAAATTATCGATGTTTTTATTATCTTTTGAATGATAAGTTGTTCGTGCTTCTATCACTATGACTTCTAATATTGTCTCTGAGTACCTAATATTTTATAAATTGAACTTGTTAGGTTACTACAGGCCAGTCTTAGGAATATTAGCAGACGTGAAAGGAAAATGTGTGAATGATATCAGCTGACTAACTTGAAATCTTGTAACAGAAATTCAGCACTGTGCGGAAGTGTTACTCAGTATTGGGGAACAAAACCTGTCACAGAGTATGAGCCATTAAGTGCTCGGACATCTTTACACGCCCTCTGTCTCTGTTATGTCCAAGCGAGCTGGACCTGTTGCCGGAGGACAGTTAATTAATGCTGCTCGATGTACCAGAAAACAATGATAGCTTCCACCTCGCCCCCAAATGGGTTACTACCATTAGTTATTTTAGGTTTTTCAACCCCCTAATTCACAGTGAATATGCACTGCAGCGTGAAATATTTGAAGCTAACAATTTATAACCTATGGCTACACGAAATATGTATATTAATTTCACCGAGCGGAAGAGAATCCAATACGGAAAATACACCTCGTAATAGAGCACACTAATGGAATACATTCACATGTGTTGTAACTTGAGGGCCCAAAGGACCTTGTTGTCGATGGACAGTTAAACATCAGATATGGGCGAGCCGCGTATCACATACCGGGAGGGAGGCCAAGGAGTGGCATTGCACTACCCTTCTACAGACTAAAACTGCTGCACACCACAAATAACTCCGACGCTACGACTATGTTTACTCATGTCTCTTACAATGCACATATTTTCTCAAATCTGACTGTACACACACTTAAAACTATCAACTGGTAATAGCTGTCTCGTAAGAAATTGCCTATCTCAACTCTGCATTCGCTTATATAGGTCAATATGAAATGCACCTTTCCTCGAACTTCTCATAAACAAGTCGGCAATCGAAGGGTTTACCAACAACGCTTTGTTGTGCTGCGCTGATAGTCGCCTTTGTTCCGACCGCTTCATTGTCGTTGGAGCATGTATTTTAAAGCACTAGTGTAAGGTAGCTTGATCGTTTTGACGGACGGCTGACCGGCATTACAACCATTTGAGTTCTGCACTGCACCTAGCTCATTGTTGAAGTGACTGCTGAGAAGAAAGGGAAACCAGATCTCCTACTAGGTGCGGATGAAATGAAGGCTAGAAGGGATAGGGTACCTAACAATTCCAGAGTGATACCAATCCTGATGCCCCTGGGTTCCGGAGCGAATCCCGAAAGGGCATCAGTGGGTCATCCAGGCACCAGGGAGAAAATGTACACATTGCAAACTCCACATTGCAACAACACTTGAAAACCGATCAGTTTGCCATCCCGCACAACGGTGTTCTTCTGGAACATCCTGTATAGCCCGTTAGGAGTATGTGCAGGTATTTGTACTGCCACATGAGGACAGGTTAGTGAACAGTATTACATCAATATTTATTCCGTTTACGAACCTATAACTGTATGTTTACAGGTTATTTAGTGCCTTTAAATAGACGTGTCACAGAAAACATGATTCAGATTGGGCGAAACGAATGCTGTAACATGATAACGAATACTATATCGCAATGGATTTCCAATGCTTTCTGCAAGATCAATGACGTCACATCAAGGCCAGCGGATAGACCTTTAAAATATGAAGCTAAACGGACAGTCTCTCTCACAGGCGTTGTTAATTTCTTTGTATTGAGAGAAACAATAACGTGTTATATGGTGTTTCATTTTCACTTTCTCTGCTAATAAGTAGAGGAAGTATTGTGTTCCACCCAAAAATTCGATGTCAAGATTTCACCGGAAATATATTTTGAGCCCCTCTGAATCTAATAAAAAAGCATTTTTAGAAAAAGATCTGTGTCTGCCTTTGGACAATAACTCAAAAGCAAAAAGTCAGTTAAAAACCAAAGTTGGTATTTAAGTTTAATGTCTCAAGAATAAGATACGAAAAGTTGGAAGAAAATTCCTCCACCCTAAACTTTACATGGAACATTTTTCGAAAATGTTTATTTTATTGAAAATGGCTCTGACGATTTTGATTAAAATGCCATATGTTTAAGATATTTTATGACAAATTAAATGTATATTTTGAATTTTCTGGCTATAGCCTATGTAGTCCTGTTTATTCTGGATCACTTTTGCGTAACTGGTAAACCGTAAGTGATCGACGAAATCTTACTATTCAAAATGTAGATCTCGCTAAAACACAATTTATGTCTGAATAAATTGTTTTGTAGGGTGAACTATTTATGAGATATTCCTTCTTATTTGTGTCAGTTTCGAAAAATCAACTTTCGTCAAATGCATCATCGTTCTTTATATCTTATATGTTAACTGTCCAAAGAGAACGCAATTTCAAAGGTTTAAAGTATTTGACTCGCTCTTACAATTACTTCCTTAATTGCCAAAATACTTGTAAAATATGCGCCAATTCCACAAAAATTGAGTGTCTTTAAGTTTGCAGCCATCTATACCTGAAAGTACCTTGATGTGTCACCGTATCTTGAGAAGGCGTTGTCGTCGAAGATGGCAAAATGACTTTTTATGTCTTTTACGCAGTCTTACTTTAAATTAGTGACAAAGACACCAATGTGACAAATGACAGAGCTCAGTTACTTCTTCTTGTCGCTTTATTTGTCCTCTAAGACTAATTCTCAAAAAACTCAGTTCTGTTTAGTTGCCCCCATAATCTCCTTATACCTACAAGAACATAAACATTAACATAATTTCTGCAATTTTTTGTCTCAACTAACACGAAGAAGATATAGGAATAAGAGTTTGTAAGAATGGCTAGTACAAGAGCAGAGAGAATCATGTGTGTTGTAATGGTTAACAATTCTACCCATAAGTCACACGTTGGTGCAACATTTGTAGCAATTAATGTTTCTAACTCGTTGGTGTTGTAATATTATGCTATTGTATTCCCTGGCCTAGCTGCAATCGATGAATGTGTAGAATGTTTTTAAATTCTATCTATCCCGGGCACCGTACGGTTAATATAATTTTATACAAAACTTCGAAGTTGCTTTGATTACTCTTTATTGATATTAATAAACACTTCTCAAACAGTAATGTTCACACTTTTTACGTCACTAAATAGTCCGCTAAATTATGGCCGATTTGTCCTTATTATACAAATCAATTGACATTTGATCAATCTTTGCGATGTTGAATAACTATGCATAACGTTCATAGTGGAGTTCAAACTTTACGAATATCACTTAATTCGGTGACAATCACACTTATAAATATACTTATTCGTATTTAAAAACAGAAGTCAGTTTCAAACAGTTCATTTTGCAAGAAGACAAAAGAAAGTCAACGTAGGCCAACTATATAACAAATTACTACAGGAGGCTGTCCATGCTTCCTGTGCTATATATTCTAGATACAGCGGATTTATAAAGACAAAAAATGTTGTGGAGGACTTACCGAGAAATACTACCTCAGGGTGCAACGCATCAGATTTTTGTATTAAGATAAATAATAACGTGGAGTATGATGTTTCATTGTTTCGTTTTTGTCGCCATTCGAAGATTTATGGACAGTTTGCATAGGATTAAAGGGAAAAGCATAAGAAGAGGAGAGAATGGGAGGAAGAAACAAGTACACGAAGCATTCACTGAGTATTAAATGGCCATTACTGTATAACCCACAAGAAACCTTAGGACATGAAACCAGCCTAAGTTCACATAATGAGTCGTATTAGACGCCCTTTATGAGTGAAGAACATAAGAACGGAAGATATTAACGCTGACGCCAATGGGTCTTAGCAACGTTAACTAGGGTGCAGCAGAAATAGGCCGTCGCGTCTTCCCAACAACTTTTTTACGAGCTGCCTCTCTCCCAACTCCTCCAACCGCTTTCAGCGTGAAATATACGGAGTGCTGAAGAGACGTATAGCGATGAAGGAAAATAAAACAGATATGCAACACAGAGTAATAAAGTTTGTGAATTGCTAACCTCGTTCCGAGATTATTCCCAACATGTCGTGATTTATATTTTCCGTTTTTGCAATTAAATGTTTTGATGAGCAAGTGCTTCTTGTATGGAAGCTGAGATGGCTGAATGAAGTGTATCATATCTACGGATTTAAATAGCTATAAAAAACGTAAAGTAGCATAAAACAAAAATAATAAACCTGAAATAACATTATTATTTTTCGCTCCTCCGTTACTTAGGGAACAATATCTTTTGTTTTTCTATGGTTGCACAATTCTTTTTCTGTCACCTGCCGTCGTAGGAAGAGGAAATATTATATTACTTTTCAGAATTTGATGTCAAAGTGCTACTCAAAATATACTTTCTGAAATTATCTTTCTTTCATTGGCTGCAGATCAGAACTCTTCCCATTTGAAAAGCAATATAGTTGGTGTTACTGCACCCCTTATGTTGCCACAGATGCCCTTGTTTTTTAATCCGTTGCAAAGAACTCAACCGATAGATTTTAAAACAAGATTCTGTGGATGCCATTGTATTGCTTGTTTGTGTCTATTTTTGTCATGAATAGTTTTAAAGCATTATATTCAGTCATAGTTACTGTTGTTATTTTTGTGTTCGCAACAAAGTAGTGCCTTAAATATATATTTAATAGCGCTCAAAAGTGATTTTATGCAAGTTTTATTCCAGAACAAAATTTGCCGAAGAGGAATAGGTTCATATGTTGTGTGGTAACGATTTTCAAACATTATCATCGTTTGAAAGCATCTTAACCCTGTGATATTTGAGGTTAGAAATAATGATTTTATTATGTAGTTTGGTAGTACTGCTTTTTGTTGTAATGTCGGCCATGTTGATTTTCTGCTTCCACTACAGAAGATACTCATAGACCGATATGTGGCAGACAGCGGGTCTTCAAGGTCTCATTCTTACATCATATCATACCACCCTGCTTCCTCATGAGTCCACAGAGGAATCAGTGCAGGGTAACTGTGCTTCTGTGAAGGGCAGATATCATTAGATAGCCGGCAAATGCAATCTTCCGTAGTTACCATCAAGTAGCCCCTCCCGGGGACCTCACGATGTTGGATGCACTCCGGACCAAGTCTCCCAGAGGGAGATGAGAGTCGAACCCAGGTCTGCCACCTGGTGGACAGCTGCGGTACCACAGTCCTAAAGATATGAGAGAAGCAACCTAACCTTATTATTTCTGTCGTTGCAATAGTTTGTTCAGTATTGTTTATTTAAAATCGGTTTTACATTCCGTAATTTCATTGTATTGTTAGTGACGTTTCAATATTTATCTGGAAAACAATAATACAATATAATATAATACCACTATCTAAACTTTATATAGTGTTTAGTTCGTGTAGGCATTGACCCTACTGCGGCCTTGTTTAGGCCACTCGGTTTCACTGGCAACTAATGCTAGAATTTGTACCATTTAATTACTCGAGCGGTCTTTTTTTTTTCAGTTATGCACCAAAGGGAATTTATTGTTTGAAACAATGATTTCGGGTGTTGACACAATTTTATTTCGTGGCGCTCTGGATATTAACATGAAATGTCAATATTTCGAATGAGAATGTCCTTTGTATGTATGCTCTGGCTGTTTTTATTATTAATGTTAATGTATAGCTTTCAGTGTACTCTGCTATAAGCGGTTCTCGGTTATTTTTCGTGTATTATATTTATTACCATCAGGTCTGAATTATGATAGAGGATGTATAAATAACACGGCGGCGGGAGAGACCGTCCATAACAGTAATTGTTACTACAAGCAGCACTGTTGAATACAATTCGCTAGCTAAAGAAAAGTCTGAGGTGTTCCACTCACATGACTTTCTCTACTTGCACTGTTTCTAAAAGCACTTATTCCTCTATTTTCTTCATATCAGTTGGGATAAACATTTTGAGAAATTATTGCTAGTATTCTTGTAGGTACAAGGGAAATATGAAAGAAAATCCAGTAGTTGGATAGCTGTACTAAGTATAATTACTAATTCCGTATATCAGTATCGTGAAAATCAAACGGCGTGTCATGGCTTATTTGAGTCAACCCTCGACAAGAATAGCAAGATATTTACGAAGGTTGTTTTCCGTGTTTGGTTTTCCTAAGCCCCTGCAAACCAAATCAGGCCCCTGTGTTCCGCGTTTACTCACTCAACTGTTATAACCTACATAAGCGATTAATTTCAACTGGGTTTTTTAGTGATCCAGGGCGTACTACTATATTGTGTCTTACAAATCAATTTAATTTCAGTGAAAGCAACTGTGTTTCATAAGTTAATTACTTAAGACTTTTAGAATTGTTTGTATAATCGTGAGTATGCAAAGGGCCAAGATGAAGTGCTGAATTGTACGTAAAATGTTTCTATTGTTTCTAGCCTACTGCATAGTAAACAACTATATTTTATAAAACTTTTTTTCATTTCTGAAAAAGTATTACCTTTACGTAATGCATCACAGAGACGCTACAAAATTGTTCTTGCATTTACCTTAAAATGGAGCGGGTTTGGAAGTATAATGCCATGATTCAGGGGTGCAACTATAAATGTGTTAAACACGCTACAATTAGAAAATGCGTTTATACAAAGAGCTCCTGTGGTTTCCGGGAAATCAATGACCAAACTTAAAGTTGCTTTAGGATAAAATATTTAAGGAGGGCTTAAAAATAGTACAATGTTATAATACCCAAATTTTAAATAATGAAAATTTATTTAAAAAATCTTAACTTATATCCAAATTCAATCTAAAAATCTGTTCAGTCTATTGAATAATAAACACAAGGAGAAAGACATGAACTCCAAGAATAACCCGGGACTATTGGTCAAGATTTGTAAGGTTCCAACCCAAACAGCTGGATTAATTACATATTTCAGCCACTCTGAAAACGTATAACTATAGTCTGTTTTACAATAAAGCAAAAGCATTTGTTAAAACGAAGTCATATAAATGCATGATGTCATTGCTGGCAACCTTCCACATTGCTTCTCAATTACTGAAGTTCATGTATTAAAAAAACTAACTGAGACATATGTACATACGAGCCACGGCATGAAATACTACCATCTTGACAACCAGATAGTGTTCAAATGTGAGGGAAGTTGAAGAGAGAGTCTTCATTGGAATCACTTCTATGATTCGTAAGTTAGACATATGGGCCACAGTGCCCATAATGAAAATAAATTGACATAGGGTTTTCAAAATTAATGTTTCTTCACATTCATATAAAAAATTATTGATAAGGAAGCAGGAAACTACTATTTGGTAGAGTAGAAACTGTACAAGTATTCATGAAGTACAGGTATAAGATTTGGACCAGAAGATATAGGAGTATTATTCAAATGTCTGTAAACATACATCCGGTGTCACTGTCAATAAAGCAACAAATTATATAAAATTGTCAATTTCCTTCGTTAATTCACTGTCTTCACACATTGAATCTCAAGTAAAATGTTGTAAAATTTAAATAAATATTTAAAACTGAACAGTTCATTGTGGTACAAATTACAAGACAATACGACAATGAAAACACTTTATGGAGTCGGCGTACAATTTATTTTTCAGAGAACGTTTTCCAAACACCTTGGCAGATTCTTCTGCATCCATATTATCCTACACAAGTCTTACTTCAAGTTTAAATAAAAATAATTATCTATTGTTCATTAATACAACCTGTTTATTGATAGTCTAATCAGTGGAACTCTATCAGCTATGTTGCCGCATTTTTACTATAATGCTACTGAAAATAGTTTTGTAGTTGATTAGTAATTATAAAATTCATAGCGATTGCATTGAATCCTATGTATAATCAATACGTCGGCAGTAACGGTTGTTGAATTTAATAATTTAATTATCTAATGGAACTGTGATAGAGATTATACTGTATTAATAGTATCTAATAAAACGGATAGCGCAAGATAGCATACCAAAAGAACAGTAAAGCGTTAGCCTATGTTGTAATAACTTACTAATAGGACGAATTAGGATAAATTTTAGATGAGTGTATGATTATTAAAATATATAGTAAGTTGTAAACCGTTCGTGTTAGAAAGGTGGAATGATTATACTATTTAGAGCTTGTGAAAGATTCATTACAAAATATTGGAATACGCCCCGACCGATAAGAACAGTGCGTAAAATGCAATGGCAGACATGTATGAAAGAATCTTGCTAAAGACAAAATGCAGAACTACTTAAAATACACAAATGCTGTTTCCGCGGGCGGAACTCTTCCCACTTAATACAACATAGTTTCCACGTTTTTTTAAAATGTTTTTTTATTGGATTCATGGGGGTCTCAAAACATAATATATTCAGGTGAAATCTCGACATCGAATTTTTGGGTGGAAAAGTGCAACGTTTCCTGCTGTCCGAAATGAAATGAGTATGCTTCAGGATAATATTTCTCGCTAAATATTTTTACAGCAGATACACACATGAGTTCTAGGAAGGCCCAAATAGTCATCCCACTTCTTGGAACCTTAGTCATGATTCAAAGCCAGCTTGACACGTTGCCAACACCATTACCAGCAACAATAACTGTAGCTCTGCTGTCATTATCAGCCGAGTTGGCATTTTCCATTAAAACTCTTTCTCTGCCTCTCTCTGATAACAACATAATAGAGCATTATTGCAATATACAATACGACACAGCCGTTAGCTGTCTCTACTGCTCTCAGGAAGATGCTTCCGTAGTAAACCAAAATACTGTCACATACATCCGGTATTTTGGGAGAAATGCTATGAAATAAAAATAACTTACCACAGAGCGTGGAGTAGATTATTCCGATTTAGCACAGAAGCGTCATCACAGTTGACGAGGTCCACCGAAGAATATTTCACCTGCAAACCTTATCATTGCCAGCGTTGCATGTTTCACTTTAATAGCGAGATGACCAGATTTTCCCCCTCTCAAACAACTTAGCTTAAATTACTCGTTATCTGAAAACAGCTGACTGCGTGTCCTACATTTGGGCGGCTTAAGCCTGTATACAGAGCGATTTGTGAGCGGAAAATACAACGTAACAGTTTCTATATACGGATTATATTATCACTATTCCAGTCCCGTATCCCTCGTTCTGAGATATCGCTTATCACTTAGCCACTTCAAATAAATATTCATATTTTTCTTCCAACAAATCCTGGTCAGGACAAATCATTCACTAAGCACAAGCACAAATAATTTCAAACCAGAGACTCCAACCAAATTGTGCTATCGAGTTTAAATACCATCAAAGGAAATCCCACCCCAAATAATTGCAGCTGGTGAAGTTATGGATTTACTTATGAGTGCAATATTCATGATCGAGCCACAGAAGAGGTTAGAATTTCTATGCGCGTAAGAAAATTGCATTTTCGCTTATTTAAGTACAAGCAGACATAAGAATTCTTAAGCAGTTGATTTGAAGTTATCCAGACGAGAATCTTTTCACTGAAAGAAAGCAAAACAAAAGTGGATAATGGTGAGTGACAGGCAGGTGAAGCTCGGTCAGCGAGCTGTCTACAAACTCTACAAGAATGTACGAACTTTGCTATTATTTTCACAGCATTGTCAATAAGATTTGGAAAGTGTAAAACAAGAAGGCCTATGTAGCACTGAATGTTGAATTTTTCAGTAGGTCAATGGTCACACCTCAACTATATCAGCACCATTTAAATTGCTGCATCTTAAATCTTGGTAACTTTTGCTGAAAGGGGCATGTCAAAAACACCAAACATTTTTTTTTTCTAATTTTTGTTTATCGACATAACGAGTGTCAATTGAATTCTACTCTTCCCAAGCTGAATTAAAATATTCAGGAGTTCAGTTCGACTATTACTCCAAGGTACAGTGTCCCACGTGGGGTCCAGGGAGTTCGTTGTACAGTCACTTGGCGCGCTGAAGGTCGAAGAGCGTGATGCAGTTGCATTTGGAGCGCTCTTGCCACCAGTAGCATCTGTTGACACGCCTGGTATAAAATATCGGACCTTACTTTACGAATTACCCTCGTGTATGCAACGCCCTTGACTATAGTCCATTGACAAACTTACTTCTCTCCGCCCTGGCTTTAGTTCCTGCGTTTGCATATACGGTTTACAAGAAATTACAAAAGTTCCTTTTAAGTATGTATGAAAATTGTAGAAGCAAATGCTTATCCTTAAATTCTGCTCTATGTTTTATAGTCATTAGAGTTACTTACTCAATATAGTTGGATAGGTCATAATGAAGAGGTTTTTGCACGTAATGATGCTTTACAGACTCAAGGTTTGAGGTTATCTAATATAATTAATGTTTTTGTTTACTAGTTCCTCACGTGTAATATCTTTCTCTTTTGTTGCAGGTAAGTAGAGATTGCACTTCAGCGCTAGTATTGTCATGGAAAACTGATTGAGCGCATTAAGAGAGCAGAATGTTTCTAAGTTCTACGTCGTGTGGCAGTGTGGTTTACACAAGTCGATATTCCACCACTCACCTAAGTTTAATGATAGTCTGTATCCATATATTATTTCTATTGGGCACTCAAATAGTCCACGTCTTGAATCAGCACCCACATTTGTACACACACTTGCAATTTCAAATGCGAGTGGTGTTTCAAGACCTTTTTGTGTGTCGGACATACGATAACACATGGAGCATAAACTATAAACTCGGCTGTATGTTAGAATATCAACTTGTGCAAACCGCACTGCCAAACGACGTGGAACTTAAATATATTCTCCTCTCCTAATGGATTCAATAATCTTTTCCATGACTGTACCTACAAGGCAAGCTTCCGGTGATCGCCAGGTAGCAGAGTGAAAATAGTTCTGCATATTACAGTAAGGAGAAAGTTTTATTTTATGTTTGTAAGCAATGCAGGAAGTTAATATTATAAGCCGCTAAAATACTGTTATCTTGAATCTCGATTAAAGAAGGTATATCGGTGTTTGAAAGAAAATAAACTAGTCTCATAAACTTCATTCGATGTACAGCTTAAGGCTAAAATAAAATTGTGCATTAATCGTGTACGAATAAGCTACCATGAAGAAATATTGGGACATCATTGAACTTTTTAATGTAACTCAAATATTTCTTTGCACCTGTAGGGTGATCTAAATTATTCCGAGGTATCAGCAAAATAACTTATCTTAATTGTTGCTTGGAATATTGCACGTACTTTTAGGCAACCCTATAGTTGTTACTGTGTTCAATATCGTACATAATTGGCTCATTATTTCACTCGTAGTAATAATGGGTAATAATGACTAAGGGGCGGTCCAGCGTGATCGGTTTTTGTGAGCGACTTTACCTTCTGATATAGACTGTTCATGTCGAGGGAGTGTGGGTGAGTATAGAAGTAAACAACGGGCGCGTGCCTGCAGCGCTCGTAAGGTTATATGAAAAGAATAAGTGTATTATGGTGTAGATGGCAACTGTTAATGTAGAAAATGGTTTTCTAATAACTACCAACTTATTGACAACTACATAAAAAGGAATAGTTCAAAAATTAAAACCAGTTTACAACCAGTTAATACTAAGGAAGACATCAGATACAAATATTCAATTAACATCCACTACATTTAGAAAATTTGAAACTATTTTCAAGAAATTCAAGATACAGTTAGCTCCAAGAAACATTTACAGTGTAAAAAGGTCTTTTGAATACACCCTTGAAACACGTTATTAAACATACAAAAAATTCACGAATATACCAGATCAACTGAGTTTTTTTAATTCTTTTGTTATTTAACGACGCTGTCAATTGCCAGAATCACATCAGCGTCACCGGTGTGCCGTAATTTTGTCCCGCAGGAGTTCTTTTACATGCCAGTAAATCTACCGACATGGAGCTGTCATTTTTAAGCACACTTAAAAACCATCGGCCTGGGCCAGGTTTGAACCCGCGACCTTGGAATCAGTAGGCCAGCGTCTAACCAACTGAGCCACCCAGACCGACTCAACTGTGAGGATTGTGATAGCTGTTATATAGGAAGAACCAAAAGAAATTTACAAATTAGGTTTACAGAGCATCAAAGAAACATCAAGTTTAAACATACAGACAAATCAGCAGTAGCGCTCATTTTCACACAGCATAACATGAAATAGGTAAAGAAATTAAACTATTAAGATATTCAACTTTCTTCACAACTACGCCAACTGAATCAACGCTTAAAGGTTGATAGTTCCAATTTCACCCAGCAGATGACTAAAGATCAACTTCAAGAAACTACCACTAGAGTTCACCATACTTCAGAAGAGGATTATAAGGAAGAGAATGGACATGTGGAAGCAGCAGTCTGCATGAGCTGAGGATGAGACGAGGGTCGTCTCCAAAAGTACTTAAAAAATTAACAACTGAATGGATTGGTGGTACCTGACGACAAAAAATAAAAGAGCTGCTCCAGTTCGAATTAAGCATGAAGACTACATGACTGTTATTACTGCTACTAGTTCTTGCCAAATTCCTTAACTTTGTGTTGGAGTTGTTACCCTTTGATACGACGAAGATGTGTCATTTCAGCTAGGAATGTCAAATTGTTTAATGGCTTATTTCCGGCAATATTAAGATTTCATAAAACGGATCCATCTCATGGATACCATCAAGATTATTCACTTGCACAAATTACTGTTAGTTTCAAGGCTTACATTTGATTACATCTTTAGCGTTCATTGACATCTGATGTTTGTTTTTCTCAGTCATTCATCATCCTGATGATGGGAGAGATGCACACTCCCGAAACGTCGATGGCTCTTTATCCCTACACTTGGTTCGAAGCCCGAGAACGTCTTGAATATCCGATAATTGCTTCTTTCTTGAGATGTATATAACTCAGTGTGAGATTTGCAGCACGTACCTATGGGAGAATTCCCACCCCCTCTGTATCGAACCACCTCACCCTCAGATTTTAAATGACTCATCGCACCCAGGGATGCTTATTTACCACTCATGGATGTAAACTATATAACTTAAATTTAATTTAATTTTGTGCACCCGTGCATAGAAAGTATTAATGCCTATAACTACTTTAATATTAAAATGTTTAATCATTAGTTTTGGAAAAACCGTCGTGTAGTTAAACATTTCAAAATGAATCGTCACTTTCTTTCTGTCGTTGCTTTAATCTGTTACAGTCCAACATCCATTACTTAATTCTAACATGAAAATGACAAAGCATGGTCTAATTTTGTAAATAAGTACTTGCATAATGTGTTTTTAAGATAATATCAAGAAAGTAATCACAAATTATATGTAGATTAGACATTATAGCACAAAACAAAATAATGCAAATATAGTTGCTTTATAAGCTGTGTGTGTGGGGGGGGGGGGGGGGGGCGGCGTTCGAAAAATATTTACAATTGGTTGTTTAAGAAATACCGCTCCATCTACGGGCACACCCTCTTGTAGAACAATTAACTGATGCTAGTACAGCACACAGACACTAGATGGCAGTTGTGAAGAGAGTGCGTAGCAAAAGAACACGTTTGTTTGTTGTTAAGTAGAGACTTATGGATAAAGATGGACTGCAAGGCTTTGTGGAAGGAAGGTGTGCTCATTGCCTTGCAAGGGACTTGATACAGGCCGAGAAAGAGAGTAGAGTTGAAGTCTGTTGTCGACTATTGGAAATGGAGGGTGAAGATCCACAAGTTTTGGCAAAACTGGTGACGAATCACTACAGAATGCCTTTGCTCGATAACAGGAGCGACGCACTGCAAGATAAAATTCCGGCAACAATAAAGAATTGCAGGCAGCTGTCTACGAGTGGGTGAGTAGTACCCCCAAACAATGGTTCCATGAGGCAATGATTAAGTTCCCAGGATGGTGGCAGATGTTTATTGATGTTGGCGGGGAGTGTATTGAGATATCCCATGTATTGAATCATTTTTATTAGTAAATAAGGCATGACATCTATTATTGCAAATCATTTCCGAACGACGCTTGCGTGCGTTCGTGTGCGTGTGCGTGTGCGCGTGCGCGTGTGTGTGCGCGTGCGTGCGTGCGTGTGTGTGGGCGCGCGGGCGCGCTTGTAGAGAAAAATAAGATAAAGTAGAATAAGCTCTCTTCTAGATTGAATATTGTAATTAGTTGTATGATCCATATTTGATGATTAAAAGATTAATTACCTTAGAGATAACAGCATAATTATTTTTTCGAGTTCATATCGAAGAAGTAGATTGTGACCTTGATGTTGGATTAAGATTAGTTTTGGGTGAGACAAGTCTTAATTGCTCTTGTCACAATTCTTCAGCTGCGCGGTTTCTCATGTAACGCTTGTAACCCTTTTTTAATTCTAAACGTTTATTGTCTTGGGCGCGCCATTTAACTTGGTACTTGCGTCACAACAATAACTAAGCTTCGGGCAGCGAATCACTCCCACGTTTCAAATCCTCTGTTGAGAAGCGGAGACTCAAACGTCGGAGCAGAAAGGAATCACCTAACTTTGTCAACCACGCGTTTAACTACACAATGGTTCCAAGACTGTTTTTCTCTACATTTTCTTACGAAATATTGCATGAATCTCAGTGCGTTTTTAGGTGTTGTTTATTTTTCTGTATTTACAAACATCACATTTATATGACTCTTCCAGGGCTTTCCAATGATATTAATTTTGTTTGCCTGGGACAAGTATTATAAATTTTGATCAAATTCTTTCCTAATTAATTGGCCACAAATATTTCATTATTGAGACTTAATGAGCTACTTTTGTACCGCTGTACCTCTCATCTTTGTTTACCTGGAGTAAATTTTTCGTCTATGTTATGTATTTTTCATTTTTATATAAAATATAAAAATCTATTTTGTTCTACTCCACAATATAAATTTTATATTTCAATACCTTTGACTTTTCTCCACTTCTTTTCTGAAACATTCACGATATTTCTCTAACCTATCAAACTATATCTATGCTCAAGCGCGTAATTATGTTGGAAAGTCACGTGTGAAGTTCGGTTAACGTTATGCCTTAATTATCACATCTGACATGCAATGTGTATTCTTTTCAGCGTATACCTGTAGACGAGAGATGTCATTGCATGCTTATGCGGAATGTTAAAATAAGATAAAACAAAACACGCTGACGCCATCTGAATAAATTCCGCTCGAGATTGCCGTCCTTTGACTACAGAGCTGACGTTTCATGCAATTCATGAGGGTTGTTAAGGACTCAGTATCGGCAATTCTGCTCCATCAGACATGATTAGCTTCAAACGTCCACAGAAAATAAAATCCGTTTATCAGAAACATCCCTGGGCATAATTTGTAAAACGTATCTAAACTGCGCAATTTCTATTTGTAATAAAGAGACTTACGAAGGGAGGAACTGCAAATATTTCCAGAAATAAATAATGGCACAATCCTATTTCTCCTTTTACAGTCCTTGAACAAACATTTCGAGCACGTTAACACAAATATACAAAGTCCTCTTTGGTTATTTTCAGGGCCCGAATGTTTATCACCTAAAAGTTTTCTGTGTAACGATTCTTGCTTTTTAATGACATAATAATTATATGTGATAACCTAAAATTGAGATTTAATTTGTTTATATATTTTTGTATACCAGTTTTAATAAATTAATTTGTATACAAATATTATTGATATATGAAGAAAATAATAATAATAATAATAATAATAATAATAATAATAATAATAATAATAATAATAATAATAATAATAATAATAATAATAATAATAATAATAATAATAATAATAATAATAATAATAATAATAATAATAATAATAATAATAATAATAATAATAATAATAATAATAATAATAATAATAATAATAATAATAATAATAATAATAAATATTCAATAAATTAATTAAAATATACATGTTCATGCTCTTGTTTCAATAATCTGCAAATAAAACAAAAAAATTGTTTTTCAAGCATTTCTTACGAAATTGTAGTATTTACTATTTCGGGTTTTCAGATTATACAAACTTCTTTGGATATGAAGACAACTTCGCGTTCTACGACAAGACACAAGAAAGCAAAATGTAAACCTGATTCAGCGCACTTTCATTTAACTATACCCTTTCCGGACTAACCATTAAATATGAACGACCTTTTTCCCCAAAGAATTCAAATGAAGTCTCCAAGTTAACTTTAACAATGAAAGTTGTATTGTTTGAGAAATTAGCTTTATAAGATGTCAATAATGTAAGACTTGTTATATACTTTATAGAAATATTTATTGCGTCTTTATTCATATGGCCATTTTTTCCGCACATTCACTTTTTCAAAATGTTGCACACGATACAGTTTCCATCCACTAATTCTTTTATGTAGATTTCCGAAATACAAAAAATTAAATCTGTCATATAAAGTGTTTTATTTCGAACAGTTTGTTATTAATCTTCAAAAAAATAAAAAAAAGGACAAAACTTTAAAATTATTTTTTGAACTAGAACTAGTAAAAGAAAATTATTAGATTTTTTTGCGTTATGATCAATTAAGTGGCCAAATTAAACCCCAAAAATGGTTCTCATTTTTCATTTTAATAAGCGTTTAGCGTGTCAGTTATTACTTAAAGTAGAATTAAATGTAAAGTTGGATGCAGGTTCTTTGACTGTTTAGGTTTTAAATTACCTCGCAGTTATACTAACCTGAATATAAAAAGCTAAACTTGAGTATAAAGGAGAGCAGATAGCGGTAGATTGAGGTTAACTTTGCTACAAATGTTGGCTCATCCATGATAATCTCCACGAGGGGAAACCATTTTGTATAAATAAATGCTTAATGGATGCATCTGCCTTTAGGCTGCAATGAAAGAGAACTTGGAATTGCTTTCGAGGTAACAGTAAAGTTTCCATCCATCAGTGGAGTGTGTTATAGAAGTCGCTCGGGGCTGAGGTAGAAAAGGAGGAGGCAAGGAAACCAAGTTACTAACCCGTTTTCTCTCTTTGCTATTCATTGCTGCGTTCTTATCTATAGCAAAGGAATATACCGATAAAAGCATGGTAAACGCTTTGAGAACAAAAAAGGAAGTAAACTTCGCAAGAGGGGAACTAATTTCTTAAACGCAGGAAAGGTTAAATGGGCAGAATTATTTGGAGGTACAGTTTATACAACATAGCTTTGTATCTAATGCTAATATTTCATAAACTTTGCATTGCAATTGTTATATGAAATTTACAATGTAAGAGGGGTGTCTCAAAAGTAAGTTACGCTATTTTTTTAAATCCACGCGGTAGGCGGCGAAGACCGGGAGTCACAGGGAACCTTGGTCCGGGTGTAGTGGCAGCACTGTAAAATTCCTAGGCGCCTACCTTTGCTCTTTGGACATTAAAACGGCAATAACAATGGAGACTCCAGTCGCTCCTACCACCGATTGTGAAGTTGCTGCTGTAATCTATTTTTGACGACAAAAAATATATTTGCACTGAAATTAATTGCGGTAAATATGTTCAAGAAAGGGAAAAGTTCTTGTATCGGCTGGCAAGGTCATGGCAAACCTATTCTGGGATTTGAAGGGAGTACTGTTGACTGATTACCTACCCATAAATAAAAATAAATAAATAAAATAAAAAACTGTTATTACGGTACCAAAAAGTATTGAATTTCAAGGAAATTATGTACAAAAGTAGTTACTGAATGTAGCTTTCAAAATATGCTTTTTAAAAATATTTAAACGTTTTGTTATTTTTTTAAAAAATTGTGTAACTTACTTTTGAGACACCCCTTGTATAAGACGTATTATTGTGCTATTCTATGATTAACATGCGCTTTGTCTTTGGTCATCAAAAGCCTCTAAGGTAACACACACAGCACACACAATGAACTTAAAGAAATCACAAATGACAGACAGTTCTTAACTCCACGTGGAGCGAAACACAGCTTTGCAATATCTCCCCTGTTTTCTCTCTCATTCTCTTGGTTTTCTCGTGGCACTGATCCTTGAAGAAGTAAATGTCCACGCATGCAGTGCGAACGCTTACTTGGAGAAAATGTGACAACCTTGCTTTTATTGACATTAAATACCTTCATCGTTTTGCGGGCTTTTGATCCACCGTATGTTAACCATTAGAGTAGCATAATTACTCCGTCCGCACCACGGTAACGCGCGAGGTTTTCATTCGTTAAATGTTAACCTTGGTATTTAAATTCAGCATCTTCCAAGCATTTATAAAAAAAAATATATAAAAAAAATCTACCTAAAATTATCCTTTATATAGAAACCTAGGCAGCGCCGTGGCCAAGCAGTTAGACCGTTCGCCTATCACCAAGGCCCGCGTTCAATCCCAGGGACCGGCATGTGGTAATCATGGTGGACGAAGCGGCGTCTGGGCGGGTTTTCTCCGGATTCTCCAGTTTTCCCCGCCACTGTTGGGCTGACCATCCGCTTCTAGGTTAGGCTTATAAACCCTACGAGGTGTAACTCCTACATAAGGTAAAGTAAATTTTGATTTTGATTTTCTCAAAAATGGCTCTTAACGATGTGGTTTAAAATACCACATATTTTAGATATTCTCATGACTAATACAATTAATAGATCTTAAATTTCCTGGGAATAGCTCAAGTGCTCTTTGTTCCGGATAACTTTTCCATATCTGGAAACTGTCAGGGATAAAGAAAATTGTAGTACTAAAAATGTAGACCACAGTTTATGTAAAATAAATATATATATATATATATATTTAAAAAATACATATATATTTTTTTTTTTGATCTAAAAATTCCCCATGTGTTCCTTGTGGTTGGAATTTTCAAATACTTTCCTTATAGGAAGTCGTTATTCAATGTGCAAAGAAAACGGAGTTTCAAAACTATCACCTAGCCACCAGCTCTTAAAATATTTGACTATCGCTTAAGCCTATTCGCATTATGTTTACCAGGAAATATGTAATATAATCATTTCTATATATTTATATGTCATTTAGCGTGCAGCAAATAGGAGAATAATGTTTTATATAGCTCGCGCATTCGTTGTTGAACACTGAAACATTAGAATAAAAGCTTGAATGCGAGTCATCTGCCTTCAGTAACAGCAATATCTCATTATAATGAAGGTATCCACTCGGGTATCACTGGAATGGAGTTTGTACAGCCACTAACAAATTAAATATCGTAGTTCCAATAACGAGTCCAATTCGGAATGAATAAAACACTCTATCACAGTTTTAATTCCTTTATGTCTTGACATCTTCGTATTCTGTGGAATCGCCATCACCGTCACTGTTTTCCATCCCATTGCCTTCAGTTATAATTCCTTTAATTTTTTTTTTTTTAACTTTCAACTTTAAAATTAAAGGAGGGATTAATTCAACATATTCACCGTAATATCCGTACAATACTTGACAGTCAAGTGTCCTCAGGGGCAGACATATTCTATCAAGTAACACTAACCATAAGTTCACTGGTTAGAGGAGAGAGAAGAGCATATGCAGGCTCACTAACTGATTGTTCAAGAACAAATGCGCGAATACCGGAAAAATCAACTGTGACGTTCCCCCCATATGACGCGGTCTAGTTATATTCATCTCTTAGGTTGCATTAGTACTGTCAACTGTTCGTAAAATATAACCATGATAAAGCTACGGCCATAGTTGGTGTTACTGCATCCGTTATGTTGCCACAGAAGCCCTAGTTTTTGAATCCGTTGCAGAGAAGCCAATCGATAGATTTAAAAAGAAAAGCTTCTGTTTAGACGCTGTAAAATTAATCTGTGGATGTCATTGCACTACTGTGTCGTAAAATATATACGATATTTAACGTTTGGAAGTGATTTTATCCAAAAGTGTCAATGCAGAATAAGATTTTCCGAAGATGAGTAGGTTCATATGTTGTATGGTGACGATGTTCAAGCATTATTGTCGTTTGAGAGCAAGTTACTTTAACCCTGTGATATTTGAGGTTAGAAAAAAGTACTTTTACTATCTACGTTGGCAGTACTACTTTTTGAGGTAATTACAGCTGCAGTTAAGTGTAATTTCGGCCATATTTAGTTCTTGGAAAGTGCCGATAAGCTGTTTCCCCTATATAAGAATAGTTTGTTGAAAAATGGATGGAGAAAGTAATGTGAATGTAACGTACGACATATTTGGTATATAAAAGAAGTTATTGCAAATTGGCAGGAGACCATTCAAATATATTTTCAAATCAACGATACATTATCGTTTGCGATATTAATTTACGGGACTGTGCTTATTCTTGGAAGTTGACGCTGTATTGAGGTTAATTTAGGTGTTTTGTGTTTGTCCGACATTTTAGCGTTTTGTAAACTCGCGCTAGTTGCGTTTCGAGAATTAATCGATATTGTGCTTTGCCATTGCTACATGGGAATTCTCTGATTGGTGGAACATGTGTTCTTTAATGAAAATTGAATTGTCCTGTTATGTTGAGTTTTATTTCTAAGCGAAGCCTTCTAAAACCGTCCCTTGTCCTGTTTTCTACCTTTACTTAGAGAATAGACCTGTAAAATGGGAGTAAGACTATTTGTTCTATTTGTCAGTAACAGTATTGATTTGACGTAAAGGTTGACACGCTTCTGACCCCAGGAGGGTCTCAGTTCGGGGAAGATCGTGCTGCTCGTCTTGTTGCACACCGGAAGCATGTAATGCGATCAGATTCAGCGTAGCCGGGAAGTCTTGGAGTGCATAGCTGAGTCAGCTGACTTGGGGGACTTCGCCTATGAAACACTTCAGTGTCTAAACGGGATTACCCCGGGGTCTTCACATTCACCCCTAATGCTCTTCAATTTTAACTATAACACAGTGAATTATACCGATTATTTCCACATTATATTTGTGGGCCAGAGCAGAACTTCTCCACTGTAGTAGCTTTTATTGATTGTATAAAAGTTGTTGGTAAAGTTAAAAGACACAGCTCATAAATCACAGCTTTTCTGCTTTCTCGTAACCCTTGCACATTTTTTGTCTTTCTTTCCTCTCTCATGAACAGCTGGCCTAGACCATCACACTCACTAAAAATACTTCTCGCAACAACTTAGACTTGACGTATCAATGTCTTAAACTGTCTCTGTCGACACACATAGTTCTCTGACGATTGTGACTAAACAAATACGCAATGTTAACAGCTGTCTCGTTCAACACTCACATCCGTATCACAAAAACAACTCCCTTTGTCTCACAAACTGCCTCTCTCTGGCGGTCGTTAAAGTTTTTATAAGCGATAATGTGTAACACGGATTTTTCTGGAAATGCACCCGAGTGGTGTGAGGTAGCTTGAACTTGGCTCTCTTTTTGATGTGCTGCTGTCGGCCGGAGTCTAACGTGTTTAACTGTTGTCTTATTCTTTCCCTTTAAGACTACAAAAGTTTCATTTAGACCATATTGCTTATTCTTTTATTATTCCTACTCATGTCTAAGGTCTCGGCTCCGTAAAATATAACGGCAATGGCACAGTTTTATAAACCTTTCGAATCGTATCTCTTCACCATTTACAAAATATACACTATTTATAAGGATAAGGGAGAAGTAGGAGGAAATATTTTATCTAGCCAACTCACTCAACTAGGATTCCACTTCAGGAACTCTTAATTGAATCTGACATGCCACACACATGCCATGGAGGTGAGCTGGACTAAACATGTTTGATAAAGACTGCTTCTTTTTCTTTAAGGAGATATGGACATCATCTTTTCAAAGGTGACTTGCACAAGCTCAGAGCAATAGAACATAACCTTTGAATTTCAACTGAACTGTCACTACTGGATCACAACTCACTGAACTGCAAAAGACACTGAATCGTAAATGTTAAACTGCCTGACTTGGCGCTCAGCCGGCCCTTATATAGATCCCGCACACAATTAGAACATTTCTAGAAGTGGAATATTCTCGAATGAGTATGGCCTATTCCCTTGTCAAGAGACGAGTCATTAACGTAACATACGCACACAGATGACAATTAACATATGGTTAAAGCCCAATTAGCAGAACGCATTTTAACAGAAATTCAATGGCTCTGGACTGATCCTCATCTGTGACACGATATTCAGGTTGAATACTCGAAAGCGCTCCAGCAGCTGGGGATCTCCCGTCTGCCCCGCCTTGAGTTGACATGGGGGTACTTCAGCTCCGCCCAGAGGTGGGCAAGGGCGTTACATGCTGAGCTAATTATCGCACCTCCAGGGGCAAGTTTCTGAACTCGCCACTGCCGAACACTGGTCATTCTGGGACTGAAAGAGAAATATTCTAACATTCAACACCAGATCATCACTGTGATGTTAGATGAAAAACCTGTTCTTAACCAAACAAACCTTCATTATAACCTCTTTTAAAAACCATTTAAAACTTCAAGACAGAATAAATGTAATACTGTGCAATTGAAAAAAAAAGATTATGGTAAAGGGATTTAGCATATTGTATCGTAGTTTTTATTGTTTTGTATTGCTTGTGGAAATGTTTGTGAGTGTGTGTGTGTGTGTGCGTGCGTGCGTGCATGTGTTTGTGAACAGCGTAACTAAAAACCAAAATCGATTAAATACATAACTTGGTATTTAAGTTTAATGTTTTCCAAGGATACTTCATGAAGATTTTCAACAAACTCGCCCCATGCATAGCCTTTACATGGAACATTTATTGGAAATTCGACTTTATTAAAAATGACTTTAAATATTAGGATTAAAATACCACTAAGATATTTTTATGCCAAATTAAATTTATCTTGAGTTTTGTAGGAATGTTCTTAGACGTTGCACAACTGGTAAACCTTAAGAGATAGACAAAATCTTACTCCACAAAAATGTAATTCCCTTGGCTCTGTCCAAGTTTCATAGAAATTATCAAGAAGTAGCATTAGACGCGCTCGCATGCAGGGCTTGCCAGCTTAACAGTTTTCACGTACTAACCGGGGTGCTAGGCGGAACCCGACTAGTGCACGATGATGCACGAAAATGCACTGCAATGCACGAGCTAACACGTGGAGGGGATTTTAGTGAGTACATCATTCAGGGGGTAAGGACCTCTCACCGCTGGCCTTCTCCTGTAATCGGGGGTTTTCCCCTCAATGGAAAAAAAAAACAAAAAAAAAAACAAAAAAAAAAACACTTACTTAGTTAAATGAAATTTTCACACGATATTTTTCAGCCTATACTCTATGAATTGAATTTATAATTTTGTAAACCTTACATATAGCTCATGAGAAAAATACTTAGATGAAAAAGTACACAATTTCTTTATCGAAGTACTTTTTCTACATAAGAGTAAAATATTTAACTAAATTTAAGTTCAGAACCTTTATTAGTCAATACTTGATAACTATAAAACAAAAGAAGGAATATAAGTACTAATTACAGAAGTAATGTGCACTTATCTTTTTAGGCACATTTAGCAAACATGAAAAGAAAATTTCATCTATGATCATTCTTGAAATTTGGTTAGGAAATGATTTATTTTCATTTATACGTTAAATTCGTGGATCGTTTAAATATTTTAATAAGCATAAGAAGAGTTTAACAGCAACTTTATAAACTTGAAACAATTAAAGCTAATAGTACCTCTATATAATAATTCACCCCATCTACCGGAGGATTTACATTTTTTACTTATATTCTGATGCGTTTGACAGCTTCTCTTAGGGTATATTAAAGAGTCTGTAAGTAGCACGTTCTCGTGAGAGGAGGAAAAGATGGTAGAGACGCTGCTTTGTAATTTGTGCCTCGACACCTAATGATTTAGCAGGATGGAAATTAAAGACCCGATTGCGACTGTGTGAACTTGGGGAAGAAACATCACTTAAGCAGTTCCTTAGACACACTTCATTATGTAAAATATTCCCCTTTATTATTTCTGGTATACTTCTCATTGCATTTATTTCACTAATTTTTTGCCGTAAAAACATGCCAGAAAGCGTATTTTTGGACAACTAATAACCATATTTTAAACACAAGATGAAATATAAATAATGTAACAAATAAGTCCAGTTACTTTTTTCTGTCACTTTATTTCTCACCGTCTTCTCTGACCGAGCTTTATACCAGGTTTTCCTCAGTCCTCATTATTGGGAATTACTCTAATCGTAGACCAAGAACATTTTCTTACGAAATTTCCTTTCCCATTCCCAATTACCATTTCATCCAATGTATTACCGTTGTCCATTTCTTCTTACTAAACACTACAAAAAACACTAATTGTCGTTCAACTAAATATTTTCTATGCACTGTGCTATCTGCATTTGCTTTTAGTCTTTTAGTGTCCCTCAAGCAGTTCCTAACTTGTTTTTCCAAGTTAGGAACTGCCTAAATGTAGCCCATCCTCATAGCAAAACATGCAGATGAGCTGTTTAAATAATACATTGTTGACGAGACAAATATTTGACTGACAACTATTGTTTTAATCAAGGAGAAGCCTCTGTTAGTATAGCTCACTATACTACCATGATGGACTCTAATGTTAATTAAAAACAAATATATGATTCGTAGAGTGACAAATTTATAGAAGATAGCACTAAAACAATATATATTGTTCTGGCGGGTCATAGTTACACAGGTGAAAATTAAAAGAATGGCCCTAAGAGTTTAAAATAGAATCAAAATACAGTATTAAATATTTATTTCATTAATCCATTCTATTACCAATAATTCAATACCTGAGAGCAAATTAGTTACCTTCTATGTCAGATATGTGACTAATTTATGCTCCCATAACCTGTTTTAATAACATAATTCTAACTTATTTAAAAATTGTGGCGATGATGGCCTACAATAATGAAGCAAATCTAATAGTGTAAACAGAGAAAATACGGAGTTAGATAGCCGTTCTGTATTAGAGAACAGTCTGGTAATAAACATCTAGAAAAAGAAAAGTTTAAATGTAAATAAGAAAGGTTTGGTGAAATATGCAATATCGTAACTAATTTAAAATTTGCATGACTAATAAAACGAGTATCTGCTTTTACTTCAATAAATCCTTGGTCCTTACTGAAGTAAGGACTGCTTTAATAAATTTGACCTTGAGCTACATGTTGGTCTGGGTGGCTCAGTTGGTTAGACGCTGGCCTACTGAGCCCAAGGTCGCGGGTTCAAATCCGGCCCAGACCGATGGTTTTTGTGTGTGCTTAAAACGACAGCTCCATCTTAGTAGATTTTCTGGCGTGCAAAAGAACTCCTGTGGGATGAAATTTCGGCACACCGGTGACACTGATGTGATCCTGGAAATTTTCGTTAAACAACAAAATAATTTTTAATTTCTGGACCTACATATTTTGACATATTAATAGTTTCACTTTTTACTTTTAAATAAAAATTAAAGTATATGACTTGTTGAATGTACTTGTGTTAACATCAAATTTCATTCTCGTATATGAACAGTTTCCACCTTAAACTAAAAGGGAAGGCAAACGTACACAACTCAACTAACCGGGAACTAGATTAAGATAACTACTGCGAGTCAAGTAAAACACAAAATAATTTAATTTCTTAGTGACATTTCGTGGACCCTAAGACTTCGCTCGCGGACTCCTAGGGGTCCACGCACCACTTGTTGGGAACCATTGGATTAATATATCTGAGTAGCAAATAAAATGTATATCTTAAGCGTTTTTGCGAATAGTTTGTGAAGCCCTCTTCATTCCAATATACTTTTATATAGTTGGTAAACCTAAGCAATTGATAAATATTTAGTACCCGAAAATATATAATATCTATTAAAGGACACAAATAACTTTAAATTAAATTATTGGCGGCGTTTACTATTTCCGAGATATTATTTATTGGTTTGAATTTTTGAAATACTTTTTTCAAGTTCTTGTGGTCATGGAAATATCGTATTTAAATTGGTTTTGTTTTATTTGAGTATTATTAAACTATTTAGACAGAAATAAGTGCAACACATTATAGTTTTAATTCTGTAAGTCTAATTATATACATTATTTCGTCAAATATTTACTGCATAACAGATTGGTTGTTTATTCATGAATTTCGAATATCCGAAATTGTGCAATCGTTTAATAAGAAATAGACAGAAGAATAACAAGCTTTTGTATCAGAAGTTCAAAGAAGAATGGATAAACAGAACCATTTGAATACAACACAAGATGATTTTGATGACTACATTGAAAATATTTAAAAATGCCTCAGTCTTATCATCTACAGTGTTTTAACAACGCCCTGGAAGGCGGGGATGTGGCAACTGCTCGCTTCACGTTGGAGTTGAGTGTGAAATCGGGTTGGAGGGGGAGGGGGAGGGGTTTGGGTGACAGAAGCTGCGTGAATATCCGAAAGCGACAGCGACTGCATTGCAGGAACCGTCTTAACTTTCATTAGTGGCGTTTGCTTCTCAAGGCGTGCATTTTGAACCAATTAATAAACGGAACTAAAGCCGAGCAACCAGAGAAGATAAATGTTTAACTTTCGCATATTCTTATACCCGCATAAGTAGATATAGAAATAGCTACATCAGATTTTAACTGTCATATAGAAAAAAGAAAGTTTTGATTTGTACACTCACATAACTTTCTCCATTCTTGTATAAACTATTCTTAGGAACACTTACTTATCGATCTATTTCACTTCAATTATCAATACAGATAAACGTTCATATAAATGGTGTTATTAATATTTTCTTATACGTACAATGGAAATAGGACAATACAGTAGGCAAGGCGACAGTGAAATGTTTTAAGTTTATTGCTATGTAGTGGCTTTGGTTTGCTTTCTCTGCGTATCATCAAGACAAAAAAAAATAACTTCCTATTTGAGAAACGTTTAAAAGCATTTAGAAATTCAAATCAATAAAAAGGGATAACTCGGAAATGGCAATCTCCAGAAAAAAATGTATTCTACATAAATTGCGTCTTTTAAGACGACCTATTTTTTCAACAAGATTTTGTCTATCTCTTACAATATACCAGTTTTGAAAAATTAATTCAGAATAAGGACTTCAGAGACTTCCCAGAAAACTCAAAATATACATGTTATTTCTCCTAACACATAGTATTTTAATACAAATTTTCAGTCTTTTTGAGGCAATCAAAATTTTCCAAATTTCTTCCATGAAAAGGATAGTGCTATATTCCAGCTGATATGAAATATCTTATAAAATACGCCATTCTTATATTTGCCACCATGGTTTTAATTGTAACAAAAACCTAACTTATGAAGTGCGAGCGTTGTATATTATTTTCGTGTTAATGCATACAGCCAAATGTTTATTGCTTATGTAGAATTCTTGTCAAAATATATCTCGAATTAATGTCAATTCAATCGATTTTATATGAATACGATAATACTCGTATATAGAATATTGTGAAATCACGTAAATGTGAAAGATTATTTTAATATGTAAATGTCGTTTAGTACTCAACTTGAAACGTTATTGTTTATTAATTGTAGCCAAATAGCCATACACAGTTACTTGTTTGCATACTCATTTATAGATCTCGCTATTTTCGTGCATACTTCTGTTTTGTTCTTGTGAGCTTGAGTCACTCCTTTCACCTTCTATCTCTCAAATAGCTGGCTTAGACGATACAATTATTCTATACTGATTAACTACTTCGTTATCTTTCTGTCGACGCGACCGCGCACACGCAGCTGAAACACACACTGAAGCTAAAAAAAGTAAACTGACTCTCGTTGCCTCGCCGATGACATAACAGGGACCTTCCTCGAATTTCACCTTTTCTGGAATCTTACAAGCACGCCGGCCATCGGACACTTCGCGAATAATCTCGAAAATCCTTTGTGTTGTCGCTCTAATTGTCACGTGTTCACAAACAATTGCGCGAGGCAGCCTGAACTTGAGGTCTTTGATTCACGTACCACCAATGGGGTGGGCTAGCCCGGCTCCGAGCCTTCGTTGTGTTGCTGTTGCCGCCGCTGCCGGCAACATAGTTACGCTATATAGGAGATTGATGTCTTCAATTAAGAACTTCTCCTTCGCTGTGTGGTCGAGAAAACTAGTAGCCACTATAGCAGCATTACGTTTTTGGGTGCTTAAGTCTGGTTTTGGATGCGTCATGTGCTCCTTTGTAATGGGAAATTCTCACACTTGGATGTTAAATAAAATTACTGTACGATTTTTATTTTGTTAACCTTCTGCCCAAGGAAGCAGATTATGTGAATGAATCGCCGCGCTATAGCGGCAACTTCTCTGACACAGTGTGTTATGCGGACAACATATACACGACAGCGCAGGCGTTTAGAAGCTGTTTCAGGAGGCTTTCTAAAGACTTCCTCCAACTAAATTTAGGAGGCTAACAAAGACGCAATAATGACTCCAACATGCCTTTCCAGTCCTAGCGTGCCTTATCACTGCACCTCTTACGCACGAAACAAAGGCGAACGATATGAAGGTGTTATACCTCTCCCCTTAATCAAGCAGGTTAAAAATGTTATACCTGATACGTTATACGTTAATTGTAAAACATATCCGTTGGGTAATTTCGGATATTACGCTGTTAGGGAGATGTGCGGAGATGTCTAAGTTTAGCCTGTAGATTCCAAAGCGACATTGAGTGCGACATTGAGACGTTAATAGATACTAGAGCCCGTAATATGGATACTGTGCCCTGCAACAGGTGTAACGGTACGTTTACGAAAATTATTTTCTGCGCATCTTACAGATTCGCAGGCTTTTGTTGCGCCGGCTCTACTTTTCTCTAGGACTGGTGCACACAATAGCTACTCATATACAACAACCCGAACGTTACCTCAGGAAGATTCACAGCACATCAAATGGAGAGAACTTCTAGAAAGTTCTATTCTCTGTTTCGGTCTTTGTTTTTCCAAGCACTTCGGCATGACCATTCTGTATATCGCTTGGAATAAAATATAATCGGTGTTTATTATCTCCTTTGTGACGTAGAATGACAATGGAAGTACAGTTTAGCTTCAACCTGTTGGCAATTTGATGTCCAGGTCTTGTAGTCTCTTTTGAGTATTTTATTAATGCAGGAGCTGACCTTAGAAGCACCGGGGAAGTCATTATCAAACTTTACTGAGTGTTTCTCGAGATCGCACACACGCAATGACACATCGATAGTACTATCAATTGTTTAAAATCATCCTTTCTGTATAATCCACACCAATTCTCTTTCAGGTTCCTCCCAGTGCTCTATTATTTATGTAGTTTGATGTGTATAGCGATAAAAATTCAAGAATAGGAAATAAATATACCCAATGAAGTCTATTACGTCATGTTCTGCGAAGTTTATAACGCAGACGTTCATATTTTCATTTATTATTTAAAACCTTAGGGGAAAATAATTGGCTTCGAACCCCGTGAATTGCATGTGGTAGATACTGACGTCATTTCCATTCGACCCGTTGTGCAAATGGAGCGTTTCATTTTCATAACGGTTCATCCACAACATTAAACAGTAATTTACCGACCGCATCAATTAATGGGAAGCTGTTATCATTATCGATTTTATTCGTGGCCTATCTGTGTTTTCCCATTCGAGAACAATGACGGTCATTTTCCAGGCCACCTTGCAATAAATACAACACGTGGCAGAGGAAATTCAATTGCCTAGCGACAGATAGTTCGAAAACTTTTGTGCTTATCTATTACAATCCAGAAATGTATCTAGTATATGTAATGTGGCAGCAAGGCAGATATGAAATTCCATGTACTTTATGGACTAGCTTACTTGAAAAGTTTTTAATTTCTATTTCTTACGTACTAAGTGTTTTAGAACCCCACCATCCGATATCCTTATTCGCTAGGCTTCAAATATTAGTTAAATTAATTCGTTTCTTGTGATTTCCTATACTGTATTTATTCTTAGATCCACACCAAATCCAAATAAGTACACCATTATAATGTATCCTTCCACCATTCGCGAGACAAGTAGTCATATAGTCATATTTTAATTAAAAAAAACAAAAATAGAGCCTTCACTTGACAAATTAAACGGTGACTAGCATTTTGTGTTAGGGGTTAAAGACGATAAGTTTGATAGAAAAAAAATAAACGGCGCACATATAATAATAATAATAATAATAATAATAATAATAATAATAATAATAATAATAATAATAATAATAATAATAATAATAATAATAATACAAACGTGTGAAAATTATTAGAATCAAAGCACACTTTCGGTAATTTACTATTCAAGGTGACGTCTTCAATGTATTGATACTTTAATGTGATAAAATGTGTATACAATTTTCTATTAATCATAATTAATTATCTATAAGAAAAACCAAAACACAATCACAGAGTCAGTTTTTATTCTGTATCTCTGGAAAGAAGTTTGCCAAAAATAGATTTAAGATATTTGAGTCAATCTTCACCTCTGTGAAAATGATTCAAGATTATATCTGGTAATTAAATAATGGGTAGTTATAAGATGCCAACCATTTTTTCTTACATTGTATATTCCACCCTAGATTTCTTAGGCCATTGGTTGGAAATGCCCACAAAATTACTAAGCAAATGTTGTTATTGCAGGAATATGAATATTTGCAGTGTTCAGTAGCTGAAAGGTTTCACATAAGGTTTTGATCGAAAATAATTTTAAAATGTTTACAAAGTCACAACTTGAGTCTAATAATTTTCACGCCTCTATAATAATGATGATAAATTTTAAAAGGAACGAGAAACCATCCGATACGATAGTAAACAGTCACTCTTTCTTTCAATCTGCAAACAAAATTCTTTGAATATCCGAATGTCAGGTGACTAATACGAATTGCATGCTGGGACTTGTAGCGCTGTTTAACCACATAAATCAGAGTTAAGCTCTTGGGTATTTGTATGCAATATTGTACCGTTTAAGGTAAATACATTATACATTTTAAATTACTAGCATGAAACCACTTTCCTGTACCCATTGCTACCGTTTTTAACTACGGTCTACTGGTCACGTGATCTTCTTTTGACGTTGATGAACTTACGAGTGAACACTGATATCTAAGTGATTTTCTGTCCTTAGTATTGAAATTTTTATTTTATTTTACATGTTTTATTAGTTTTTTTATGTTACAAAAGCGGGTGATAGCGGACACCTTTGTCTAATAGCACCATTGATTTAAATATTTCTTTAAAGTATAAACTGGTAACGATTAAAATAATGTTGTAAATTTTGGTACAGGTAGTGTCAGTTTTTTTAATTATGGGAGCTTGTTGCAGACCTCAATTATATGAACTTCAACATGATAATATAAACTAATAATATTCCCAGTACAAGAACAAAATCAGCGCGAAGGTCTATAGTAGCAGGTAATTATGAAACATACAAAAAATTCACCGATCTTTGCCCTTAACGCTACAAGAGCCCATAATTCTTCATACAGTACTTAAGCTGGAAATGCACTTTCAAGAACGTTGGGTTAAATAAATTAAGAAATATGGGAAAATAAATAACTCCCAAACGTTCCCAACCCGCATATGTACATACATTGTTTGCCCAGGAGTTGTGCGATAATATTAGCATTGGTTATATCACAACATTAAAATGACACGGGGGATGGAAATCCATTACCATCGCAGAAGGCTATATAGAAGAATCAATTCAAAATTGAGAACTCAAACAAAACAGTAGAATTAATTGATAAACAAAACACTGAAATAAACATTCACCCAATTTGAAATGTTCCAGTGAGAACTATTCCCAAGATTAATTACACAAATTGCACGATCAGCAATGTGTATTTTAAATAATTGTGTTGTTTTTAGGACAGAATGAAATAAACATTATTCCAACGTCAAACACTCCACTGGGATCCATTCTCCTGGCAAATAATCAAATACATGTATTTAAAATAAGATAAATTATCTTCATTGCTATTTTAATATTGCAATAAACTGAGTTCATTACCTTGGCATCAATATGTGTTGCTTTAACGTATCTATCGAAAATAAACACGGCGTAGACACAACAGTGTCGCCAACTGTTGCACTAAACGCAAAAAATGCTCAAGGTCCTGCCGTCAATGCTGCCCCCCAATATATTTTAATAGAAGTTGAAAGTTTTCAAATTATAGTTCGGGTCGACCAGTCGTAAGCAACTTGACTATAATGGTCCTGACGCTCGTACAAACCCGTTAATGTCATAAGCATGCTTGGTTTTAATTACTACCATTATAGTCCTATTCCTCAGCGCACTATAATAACAGATTCGCATAATCTAAGACATTATACGCTATAAGTGCCTTCGTATGTAACGTCCACTTAATTTACCTGAACCTGAATAATGCTTCGAGTCCTCCTAATTCAGCTTTAGAATGTTTCAACTTATTTTAAAATGTTGAGCGAGGTTTTAGTAGATAAACATAGAAATGATATTAACAGCACGGAGTATAGAGCCGGCAGCTAGCGTGTGGTTGAGGAAACGACACGCCTGCCCCTACACAACAGCCTATTTCTTGCGACTGTCGTATGTTATATTTGGTTTTTTTTCTTTTTTTCTTATCTCTGTTGTTTCTGTCCAATAACACAAAATGGTTTACTACTTGTTACTGACGTGACTTCCTATATGAAGAAAGCTGCCACAGCAATACAGTAAACATTTCCAAAACTAGAACTTGTCTAGCACACAGTCTCACCGAGTTGCGGAAGAAATTATATCCTCTTTTCCGGATGCAAATGCTTTTATAGACAATACCAAAAAGATATTTCGCAAAACACCCTCCAAAATCAAGATACTTAAACAGATGACACCTGAAATTCCCTTGTCTCTACAACCAAATGTAACTCGATAGGGGACATGGCTACAGGCTGCAGTATATTATACTCAATATTACCACAGAATTGTAAACATAAATGTCGTTTTGATTTTTAGTTAGCATATTTTTGTTTGCGTATAACATAAATTAACGTGTTAACTGGCAGAAATTTTGAGCTAATAAAAATAGCACACCAGACGCCTGATAAATGGATGGAAAGTAATAATTCCAATAGTATTTATGATAGAGTTGTTCTCGCGTGTATATTTGAACGAGTTAATGGATGAATTTTTTGCAATAAATTCCATGGTTGTTTTGCTTACAATATGAACGCTTAACCTTTTTTACCTCCCCTGCGGGCAGTTATATATTTATGCCAAATGGAATTTCCTAGCATACCTGATATCGAAAAACTAATAATCATTAACATGAAATAATTGTTGCTATATAATTTTCGAAGCGCCGCAAAATGGCCGTAATAATAAAGGTTTAGATAGACAAAACATTACTAGTTTAATGCACGTTAGAGTTCGCCTTTAACATCTGAGGTCCTATCGGTGACTTTTTCTTTGGATTTAGGGTTATTATTTAAGGCACCAAAGCTCGTTTTTAATGTAAGTTTGTAACGGAAAGCCAAGTGCGCTGAGATCTGTAAGCTGCGAAGGTCAAAGGGATGGAAGGTGTTTGCTAACAACGCGATTTTTGTTGATTTTGAATAATTAAGACTTTTAATTGAAATGTAAGCACTCCGTAAAAGCGTTAAATGCTATAAATACGATACCCTGCATGCGCAATTATGGACGTGCACGAAGCGTTACGCCGCGACGATTCTGAGACTGTAAATGTGTTACGCCATTTTGGCTGCTGCACTGGACTGTATCATCATCGTATTTCACTTCTGTAACTATTAAAACAAAATTATCTCCTCATTCCTCGGCTATCATATATCATACCTCAGGTTTCGGATGTTTTTCTCCCTCTATGAACAGTCAAAATAATGACGGCCGGTGGTATATTTGATACAGTCTGCACTGCATGCTCATATTTTTTAATCTCGTCTGCTAGGTATCGATGGATGTGCTGAAAATAAATAAAAACAGTGATATAGAACCCGTGAAACGTAGAACCCCTCGTCAATGTAAAATAAAACTTAACTCCCTAAATACCCGTGTTATTTTGGTCATAAATAACAAATTAATGCACAGAATAAAATTTATGGCCAAGTCTCATTTTAGAACCCCAAAAATTCTCCGACCCCTGATGTTTTTGCAAAATACATTATTTTGTAATTTATTATATTGTGGCAAACTGGCAAGTGCAGTTACTTTTTCTGTCACTTCATTTATCTTCTAAAACTGAATCACTAAAGCTCAGTCCTCTATTTTATTATTAAAAAAATCTACAATTTATAACTGTTCTTGACTCATACGTCACAATCGTTCAGTTCTACTCTCTCTGTCCCACTACGATCACACATTAAAACTGCTTCACGTAAAACTCTCAGCAACTGTCTTACTCAACACTTAAATATTGACTTCTCTATGATCTTTTGCCTTTGTATAAACAGATGGTGATATCACTTTATCAAGTATTTGCCCTTGCAGCCTTGATGCATATCTTTACGAAATTTAGTTATCCTTATAGCTCTTAAAGAACCGATGTCTCCTATTGATAGCTCATCACGAAAACCTTAGAACTAATATACTGAAGAGCTCCATGACACGCAAGTCAGTTTGTGTATGGAAATCACAGTTCAATATGCCAGGTTTTCGAGAAAATCAAGGGGCTTTTTCCATAAAAGTAGGTAGCATATGTGTGCTAGAAAACATCTTATATCGAGAATGAGTTAATGTGAAAATGTTGCCGCTTTTTAATCTGGAAGTAATAGAAGAAAACAAATCGCATATTTGGAATCAGCACCCCAAAATTGGGGATAATCGGATTCAAAACTAAAATATATAATTGGAGGTAAAAAACCGCTCAATTTTCTTCAGAGGCCTCTTTATCACGCTTGAACTTATTTTGCGTGCCGTACACCCAAGACTCCGAACCACCAGCTTCACTTCCCTTTCAAAAACGCCTTGATGAGGACCTTTACGGCCGAAAAAAGATATATTCACTCCACAGAGTTTGAATTCTCGACCTAAGAATCAGTAGATAGCATGACTCCAAGTTTCCGTGGCTTATAAGAAAATATTCTTTTCTCTGAGCTATCTGTACATGATTATACAGATAGCAATTAAGGTTTGAATTTATAATTACTTATCTGGTTGTGCTGCTAATAGCCTATACTTCAGTCAAGGCCAAGCTACCTCACACCACCAGGCGGCAAGTAAACACAGCAATGAGTGCGACAGGAAAGGGGGTTACCAGACTGTTCCCGAGGCCTCTGGCTGCCGGTTATTTGAAAAATGTTCGAGAAAAACGCAAATTTCTAGAAATATTCGTGTTGCACTATTCCCGTAGAGTTGTCCTCGTGAGAGAACTGTATGTATTGACAGTTTGCTGTTGTGAGAAGCAGTTTTAGTGAGTGTGGTCGTCGAAGCCAGCAGTTCGTTAGACAGAGAATTGCAAGGTTGAAAAATGAGTGCCAAGGTTACAGATTGAACAGCTGTGAGTTGCAAGATTACGAACAAAAAATAAAGTGACTGGACTGTGTCATTTTTGTCACAGTGGTGTCAGAAGTGTGATTTGTCAAATAGTCGTTTTCTACAATATTTAATTTCATGTCATTGATCTAAACGAATGTTTCGTTGCTATTTGCTTCATTTACAAAAGGCATTTTGAATATGACGACATTTTTCAGTCAGCTTGTGCCATGAAAACGCAATTAGGATGCACGTAATGGGCTCTGGGAAGAGAAGCGGGGCTGTAAAACTGTTTGGCAGAAGCTTCTAGCTTACTGGCTTTCATGAGGCCCAGCAGCCATTGAGGTTAGTCAATTGTTTGCACACGAGATTGCATAATCCAAGAGGAGGAAGAGTGACACAGTACCCACGCTCTGCAGGGAATTTCTGGGGTTTCGTCAAGGCGGATTATGTGGCGTTCTCAGCGTGGCGTTGCAACATGTAAGCCGACAAAATGCATCTTCATCAGTTTCCAACGTAGGTATCTATACCTCGCCAATCAATAACAGCACGCGCTTAGAAGGTAATGCATTCGATCCCTGCTGAAGTCGATCGAGAGCTCCTCCCTCGGGAATTGCCTTTCCATCTGCATGAGAGTACCGTATCAGTATGAGAGGATGTATCAGAAATTACGTTACGGTTTCCTACGGCTTCAAAACATCCTACAACTAAGTGCAATCAACGCAAACAGAATTGAAAAAACTCCGAACTCCTGTATTAGCTATTCTTACAAACTATTATTCCTCTATCTTCAACAAATAACTAGGAATGTCCCCGAAATGGTCCACTCCACAAAAATATTCATTTGGGCATAAGATATGTATTTTAACGAGATCTATATTTTTGTATAATAAAATTTGGTCCATCTCCTACGGTTTACCAGTTATGAAAAAGTCTAAAGTAAGCACGACTATGTCGGATACAGCCAGAATATTCAAAATATGTATTTCATTTGCCATAAAAGTATTTTAAACATGTGACATTTTAATCAAAATCCTTAGAGCCATTTTCGAGACAGTCAAGTTTGAGACACCCTTCCTGAGCGTCATGTGAACTTTGTACATATCGACACACCCCTTCACTTGCACTTAATGCCATCGTACTTCTAATAAACAGTGGTGGATTGTAGCGGAGAGGAGGCGCTATCTAAACCCTTCATTTCTTACAAACAAGTTCAAAGAGGAGTGGGTGTGGGCGAATCTTTTGTCGAACCACATTCGGATTTTTAGTTTTTCTGCACCGATCAATGCGTTGGATTTGAACGTAGGTCAATTTATGTGGAATGTATCGAAAATAAAGTTTTCTCACCTTAAATGTTTATATTTGACTCATACCAATGCCCAATACCACGCAAATAAACCCATAGGATGTCCGTCTATTTTCTTCAAGCATTGTTCAAACAGTGGCAATATCTTCATCAGTAACAGCAGTTCTTAGGCATCCTTCAGAAATTCATCGCTAAAAAAAAACAATCTGTTTTGAATTCCCTGTGCCAATTACAAGGTGTTCCTTAGGAGGAGCTTCTTTGCCAAGTGAACGTATTTATATGTCTATTATCCATTGTTAAGGACGATTTAAAATCGTAAGAATGCACAGCTTTGAAATTTCTTCAGTCAAATGCATGTTTGGGTTAACATAAAATATTTAAATGTGATAATTAACGATCTATTAGAAAAAATCCAAAAGCTACACAGTAAGTATGTCGTTTCCAAATATAAGTACGTGTTATTTGTTTATAGAAACCTGTTATATTGAGCGACATCCTCATGCAAATTGAAAAAGCATATATTTCTACTCGTATCGTTTGTTTAGTGGAAGATGTATGGACAAATTGATATGTTAAAAACAATAGACTAGCACGTTTGGTGAACGCCCCCCATTCCGACAGTCAAGTAGAAGTAGCAATCACGCACATTTGCAATCCAAGGGCAGAGCTAATGAAGAATGCTAACAGAAAACACGTTGGGGTATCACGTTATGCATTGTGTTGGCCCAAGCTTCCTTTGTGTGAGAGCTTATCACGTCCATTGTTGTTTGATGGATGAATCTTGCGGAGCGTTAAGATAGCCCAACTGCAAAGGTCAAGGGTCATGGTGACCAAAAATACTTGACGAGGGCGTGGTGGGTAACGTTTTTGGGAGGATTATTAATGTAGTGCCAAGCCACGGTGAAAGCGGAAAGGGCTTCTGAGGGTTGATTAAATGTCTAAAAATTGATACTCTCCTGACATTCAGCAGGAACTATGGAGGTTCGAGCTTAAATGAAATTTCTAAATTTAGAAATGACCCAGTGACTATGCAACCATAAATGTTTCTTGAATTACGTCTTGCTTCTCCTATTGCATGAAGGGCTTTAGTACAATTTACATATGCAAATCGAGCAGCTTTTTATAAATAATCTATGCTGCCCTAGGCTTATGTAGTTTTTAAATTTACAGGAGTTCATTTGGACAATTTTTGTCTACAAAAGGTTAAGTTATCGAAGGACACGGAAATCTTGGTTAATATTCAGCATCTATCTGTTCCATCAATCAGCCCTTTACTCTTCGTTCTTCCGAATCGTTAAAGTAAACATATGTCTCATCCAGAGCACTAATAGCCCTTAAGCTTCAAAACCCACGCCATCTTTTCCTTGGACGTTCCAGACAGTTTCCTCCTCAAGATGTATACTGCCTCCTTGTGGGTTCTGTTGCCTTGCAATCTTTCAATACGTTCTTTCCATTTGAAGTGTTTTATATACGTTATCGTTTAATATGTAAACCAGTGGTGTCCTTGAGAGAACATAGGACGGTTACTTTTTCCTATTGCTAGTTATCTCTCGTCAGTGACGTAGCAGATATAAAAGCAATCAAGAATGCTATGAGCGCTCCAGTAGGAACTTCTAACGAGACACATTGACGCCCGACAGTGACTTCCTTATTTTGTCAAACTCAAAGGGATGCAGACGTACTACATTATTAAATAGACAGTCATCTTTTCCGTGCTGCAACACGCCAATAAGCGAAGCGATTGGAGGGAAAAAAGAGAATGATTCGCTGTATCACTTTTGGCACCTCTGGTTGTGTTTTGAAAGTTTCTAGAAGGTTTAGAATCTAAATATAACAAGCATACCAACTCCCTTAACCAGTAAATCAAACTATGAAATACTTATTTCAAATATATAAAATCATTTGGTACTGTGCCAGAGGGTAAATTAATGTCTGTCAAGGATGCGCCACGAAGATTTTGAAGAAAATTCCTCCATCCTAAACTACCCTTTACGTGGAAAATTTTTCTAAAATTTTGACTTTTTTTTAAATGGCGTTAACTATTTTGATTAAAATACCATATGTATGAGATATTTTTATAGCAAATGAAATGTATATCATGAATGCATCTAGTCTTACTATACAAGAAATGTGGATCTCGCTAAAACACACAATCTATGTTCAAATAATTTTGTTTTGTAGAGTGAACCAGATATTTCTTGTTCTTTGTTGCAGTTAAGAAAATCAAACTGTTGTCAAATGCAACGTCGTTGTTCATTGTTTACATATTAACCGTGCAAAGAGAACGGAATCTCAAAGATTAAAAAGATTTGACCATAACTCAAAGCCTACTATATTCTCATATTCCTCTTGTATCTACAAGGAAATAAGCAATAAGATAATTTTTGAAAATGTTTATCTCAACTAACACGAGGAATAGGAATTTTAAGAATGGTTAGTACAAGAGTAGATAAAGTCATGTGATAAAGTCATCAGATTTTTATATCTAGTTTTTGGCTCTAGGAGGCCTCAGAATATGTATTTTACGTGAAATCTCGACATCAAATGTTGAGTAAAATGTTTCTTTCGCTTACTGAAAGTATATACACAGTAGAGGAAAAACTGTGCAGACTTCTTTCATACTCTCAAAAAGAAAACACTCTGTCGGACCCTATGCTCCTTATTCATTGTTATTTGTTCATCCTGTTGAAGGTCCAGAAGGGGATATTAATTATAATAAGTACATAACTGTGTAAACCCACATGCGTGTAAGGTTTACACACTTTCTCTCTTCTGTTTTGTTTCCGTTGGGAAGCCAGCGGAGTTGCATTAAGGAACACCACGCCAAGGAATGAAAATATCATAATGGAACACCTCCATATAGCCAGCCAGCCACGACCTCGCTAAACCTCGCCGCTGACCTCGAACTCGCTAGGGGTCGATTCATTATTCAGCAGTGCGGTCATGCGCCGCGGCCACAAACAGGTGCGTTGTTTTAGCAACATGTGCAGCAGTTGGTAGCAATGACAAACTAAAGCTACGTCGCTTTTTGTTCCCTCAAGCATCAATCAGTTGAATTGTTTTTATTCATCGTTACTGTGAATAACTCCCTGGGAATGATAAAGTAATGACTCCAGGGTAGATAACATTGTCGCCAGTAAATGAACTGACAGCGGAATTTTGGTTGTAATAAGTCCCTGTAGTTCATTACGCCCCGAGCCACAAAACAAAGGCGTGATTTCTGATATTACGTTAATCAGATACTCGTCATCCCATTGGTTCCCTGATTAATGCTACTTCTAAAGTACTTGTGGATTCCGCGTGGCATATTTCCTCGTGCGCTCAGCCTCAATCCATTAGCAGCGTGTTATGCAATAACTCTCCAACGTTCCTTCACACGATTTTCTTTCTCCGCTCTCGTTTATTTTTATCTCTTTTGTCAACAATTCCTCTAAAAGCTCACTTTCAATTTCTCTATTACTCGTACATCTGAGATAGTACTATATTGTGATGATTATATTTTTGTAAAGTTTAAATTTATATAACTTGGATATCCGGGGTATATTAATTTGCTAAAATTTGAGTTAGAAGAGGTCAATTCCACATGTTAGGACGAATACTTTGAGTTTTGAAGCTTTCTTTCAAGATGGAATCTCCGATAAGATAACCAAAACAGCCATTCTTTTTCTCAGTATAATGTGAATTAATAATTTTATTTATGTAAATGAAGTTTTCTTCAAACCAGAATTACATGTTGACTACTAGGGTTAATTCTTTACCATATTTGCAGACGCACAGCGACATCTGGTGGAGGAACCAAGTAACGTTCACCCTCGAGCGTCACATCTGGTGGAGGTGCCGGATACCGATCCCGGTACCTCTCGCACGCCAATGGAGTTTCTTTATATGTCCTGACTTTAATAATTCTAAATTCTAAAAATTTAAACTTTACAAAAGTATATTCGTAGGTAGTTAAGAAGTATTACAAATTTTATACACCTACCTTACTCTGTAAATATTTAATTATAAAATTATTTAAATATTTTAGCTATAAATTATTGAATGAAAACACAACTAGAGGAATATGGAGACCGATAGTATGTATAGACTCACCCAAATCATATGCGTGTCTCTACCAGCGCTGCCGAACATGGTCTTATGCATCTAAACTAAGAATGTTGTTACAAATAGTGAGGTTACTTTTTCTGCCACTTTAATTCCCTTGTAAAGCTCAATCACAAAGACAAGTTCTCTTTTTCTATCTTCAACACAATTTACAATTAATCGTGACCCTGCATCTCAGCTGTTCTGTCCGATCGTAACCTTGAAATACACTTCACTAATACTCTCTCTCTCTCTGTCTCACAAACAACTGCTTCCGACGGAACACTCGCACTTACTAAAATTGGCTAAACTCTGCACTTAAGAACTGCCCCTCTGTCCCGCTCTCGCTTTTATAGTCCAGACACTGTGCCTACGAAGTCTCTGGAAAATACACCTTTTGTCGAAACTTATCGGAAACAAGCTGGCAGTCCAAAGCTTCTAGAACCATCAGTCTTCGTGACGACGTTGTTACCTTGTTTACTCGGCAACAGTGGTGTAAGATAGTCAACCATGGCTCTTTGATACGCGACCAGCCGCCGGCGTCATAATATCATCTTCATTAATTATGCTTACGTTATAAATATACGTAAGATACGAATGTTATATACAATATTTGTTTTCTATCATGGCTGCACAGAACTCCTACCTCCAGCTATTTATGAACTTTTTATCCCCCACATTGTCTTAATTATAAATGTACAGTATACAATGAAAATACAAAACCCTGGAGTTTAAAAATAAATGAGTTAATGCTTTCTTCGTTTGCGAAGTAATGGAGTGTTATTTTATTAATAAAGTGATAGGACATATGTTAAGCTGCATTTCAACTCCGAGCAAAAATAATTTTAACATACTTGGGATGTTGGGAAATAATTTACCATTGCGTTTTTTTAAAAAAATACCGCTCCAACTACGGGTACGTCCTCTCGTAGGACGATGAACTGATGCTAGTACACCATGCAGACACTAGATGGTAGTTGTGAGGGCAGTGCACAGTGCACAGCGCTTGTTTCTTATTAAGTAGAGAAAACCGTAGACAAGATGGAAGATGATTATCAAGGACAGAGATGAACTGCATGGTTTTTGTAGAAGGAGGGAGTCAAAAAAGTGCGAAGAAATTGTGTGTACATTGCCTTGCACGGGACTTGACGTAGGCCCAGAAGGAGAGGGAAGTCTACTTGAAATGAAGAATTAAGATCCAGAAACTGGTGACCAATTACTACCATACACCTAAGAAAAAAATATTTGTTCATAACATGACAGACAGGTGAAATTTCGGCAACAATAAACAATTGCAGGCATACGTCAACGTGTGGGTGCGTAGTACCCCAAAACAATGGTTCCGTGACGCAATAATGAAGTTAAATGTGAGCTGATTCATTGATTTTAATTTTCCGGCCCTTATAGTCGTGGACGCTGGAGCGCATGCCATTGGCACTCCGCTGCGCAGAGGGTCGCGGGTTCGAGTACCGACTCGAGCATGGATGTTTGTACTGTGTATACCTATATGTAAGGAAACCACAGAAAAGTGTGTGTGTGAAAATAAGATAAAATTAAAACATAAGTGTACAATTAAGTGAACGCATCATTTAGGTTTATCCTGTAATAAAAATTGTCTCCATGTTTAATTGACAGCATAGAGGGAATTTTTAAATTAAATATCGTGAAATTATTCAGAAACTGGCTCTTAATGCGAAATAGTGATGATAAAATATTAAAGCTAAAATGCAGAACTGCTTATAATAAAAAGGTCTAAAAGCCAATGTTAAATATTAAATTATATACATGCATTTTGTTGAAAGCACTCGCGATTATAAAAGATTTGTTCCAACATACATTTGTGATTGGTTGACGCATTACCACCCAATGGCCTGCTTGGTTTTGTATTGGTGTTTTTCGCTCAGAATGGCATCTACCATTCGTTCACTTACTGACACCCCTGGCGCCTAATTGAGTTCCAACTAAGCCTAACAATAGTTTGAGCCTACTACCTGTCAAGTTTCTTTAATCCAATTTTGAGGCAATCAAAGACCGGTGTGCTGTAGGTAAAAATCTCTTACTTTGTGCTTTCATGCAATTTTTCCTCACTATGAATTCACAGAAAAATAAAACATTGAATTTCTTATGTTCCCTATGTCATACCAACTTGTAATTCACTAAATAATTAATCAAACGGTTGCCAAATTTACGTATTTATTGCTATATAGTCTTTAGCAGGATTACAGAGGTATTTTAGACATGGCAAATGGCTGGAGCTTGCGCAGTAGTTTATGGTCGAGTTCATTTTAGTGTTTATCAGACCATAGGGTTATAAGGTTAATATCTGTTCGACTTCTCTGAAGTAAACACGCAGGACAGTCCGTAATTAAGTACAGTGTCCGCTCACATTATTAGAAGTCTCTGATTTGTTTCAAGCAGGAAACAGAGACATTATACCCACCACCAATTTGCTGACATTCACGCAGTTCCTAGCAAGGTCATTCGCCAGGTCTAAAAAATATATCAGTGCTTCCATTCGCATTGTAATTATAAGCAATACTGTAATGTGTGACAGACAGTGAGGGAGAGAGGGAAGCACAGGGAGGTAATGAAGGGTCTTATAACTTGTTTTAGGCGCCAGGATGACAGGTAAAAATATTTCAGAAAATCCGCATCCCAAACAACCTATAAACGAAAGTATCATTCATGTCATCTGGAAGTATTACATGTCATTCCCTTAGGAATTTGTACCGATGTAAATTAAACGTTATTATCTTCACACATTCCGAAGGATTATTTTAGCAGAAAATTGTAAACCTTTTAATTATTTCATTTGAGCACAATGGTGTTTCGAACTTAGTTACTTTCATTAAGCATTTCGCTGAAAAGTTTATGTATCGCTGGGAAAGTAAATATGGTCCTGTAGTGCAGCAACCTTGCTTAAGCGGCATCGGAGACAGACTGCGCATTACCTACCTTGTGGCGGACCTATCTGCAGAGGAAAGCGTGGTGTTGTTGAATGAGCTCATTCCTAGCAAACATGCACTTGTGATACCTTAGTAGAGCTGGCGCAACAAAAGCTTGTCTATCTACAGGTGCTTAGAAGACTGTTAGGCCTGTTGCAGGGCGACAGCATCCCTATTACGGGCTCCAGTATCTAATGTCTCGAGGAGTGCACAGTCAATGTGAAGTAGAGTAGACAATGGCAGCGGCCGGTACAACACGGAAATGGAAGTGCATGTGGCCTTCAATTGAGGGGGATAACCCGACTTTATCCGAGTTGCACCAAAGTTTTTGCAGGTCTGTTGGCAAGCTTTCGTTGCGTTACATCTACTGCATGTTAAACCATAATATTAATTTGCTATATATTCTATTAGAAATTACTCTTCACTTCCTTGATACCGGAAATACTGACCAGTAAGATCAATAATTTCATAAAGAAGCGTTAGAGAGACACGTAATTGTAATAAATGACTTCCGTATGTTAAAATCAATGTATAATATGCGAAGCAGATGTTCCAATTTTCTCAGGGAAAAATAGTCGCTAGTCAAAATCAGTGTGAACACCATATTGCAAACTTGAGAAAAATAGGCTATAATGTGAGTTTGAAGTTCATTCTTCCTACATTCAACTATTTTCCAGATTGTTGTCTTGTATTCTACATTGAGGAACAAGCGAACGTTTTCACGTCTACTTAACCACGTTCTTAACCATGAAATTGTCTTTTATAAATATATAAATGTGTTTCAGTAATGAGCTAATATGACAATTTTTAAAAAAAAATCTGGACGTGGTACAAGAAAACTGATAGTTTATTTGGAATCAGCACCTTCAAAATCAGGAGAAATCAGCACTCACAACTAAAACATTAAACAATTGTTTCAAAACGTAGAATCGTGTAATTTAAAATACCTTTTAAGAATCTGAAAATCCCAGAAATATCTGCTAGTAAGGTTTTATTTGTAAAGTACTAAAATGATTTAAAGAGACGAGATTTTGTAACCCTGAAAGCCACCACGAGTTGACTCTTTCTCAGCTATATTAAAGTGAACTGCTGTTAATGGCGATTACACCACGTACTCGTGGAGATAGGGAAGTGCATTCTGTAAGCGCAATGAATGCAGAGATGGAATTAATGCGACAGGTTCCATTTGTCACCACCATCCTTGTCCATGCTCGAGCGGCGTGTTAAACCAGCGTAACTATACGAATACATCAAGCGCGGCATGCAAATTCAAATAATTCTCAACGCTAACTCTTTGTTCAAACTACTGTTATTGTGCAAGGTATAACGTAGCAATTATATGTTCTGCACAAGATTTTGTGGAATGTGAATCAAAATCATGATTGAAAATAGCGCATTCCACTACGCACTTACAGTATTTAGAAGTTGTATTACATGTCACCCAAAAATTTTATACCGATATTTCACCACAAGTAAGAAACCCCTGGCGAAGTCTTATTCCTCTATCTTCTTCATGTTAGTAAACATAAATATTTGTAGAAATTATTTTGTTGCTAATTTTCTTGCAGGTGCAAGTGGAATATGGGAATACAGTAGGCTTTGAGCGATAGTCAAATATTTTAAAGCCTTGAAATTGTAATACCAAGAGATAAAAAAAGTGAATAACAACGTTCCATTTGATAAAGGTATTAAAGTATTGCAAAACTCAATAACAAGGAATATCTCCAAAATTGTTCACTCAAAAAAATTAATGTGGACATAACTTGTGTGTTTTGTATACTAAGACTTGGTCTACTCTTACGGATTACCACTTATGCCAAAGTCATCGAGAGTAAACAGAACTACATTGCTTTAGACAGAAAATTCAATGCGTACATTTTATTTGCTATAAAAATATATTAAATATATGGCATTTTAATCCGGCTGGGCCGGAATGCACTTGTTAGGGACTTCCGCGCGTCCCTGCGCTGTCTAGCTGTGACTCTGGGTTCTCTGTGGTTCCCTCACTTCATCCCTGCCTCCTGGGTGGATATTGCTTGATATTAAATTTTCTATTATGGCTCCACAGATGTCTAAAAATGTGTGTTGCTTTTTATCATTATGTATATATTCCTCATACGTCAAATCACAGCCCGGGTATCAAAAATACTTTGTTCTACTGAAGTGTCATCTATCATTAAATATAATTAAATATACTGACACTAAAAATACTGAGGACAATAACCTCTCAGAGATAACCTCAGAATCTCTTGGTCTTTTATAACAAGAAGAATATTTAAGACGGCTTAAATGAGAATCTGAGATAATCCCAGAGAGCATATAATTCCAGCAGTAAAGGAGCTTAACAAGAACCCCTTGATGCCCTTTAAATCATGATAAGAACCGCTTCTTAACCCGAGTCAACTTGATACCTTTACTGGGGTATATTGTAAACGTATTGTGTTTATAAACAATGCAAGCTAGCAATATGAACATAATTACACCCACTCAGGGCCAACTTCTCAAAAAAGATGTGTGGCGGGAGACAATCGCCTGAATTTATATACCCTTTACCACTTTATACAGACGTCACTCACTGGTCACACTGTTACAAAATGACAATGTGACATCCCACTCCTGACACCTTGTGACAAATGATAACCCAGTTCCTTTTTCTGTCACTTTATTTTTCTTCCAAAATTGAAGCATAAAGAATCCCAAGGTCGCGGGTTCAAACCCGGCCCAGGTCGATGGTTTTTAAGTGTGCTTAAAAACGACAGCTCCATGTCAGTAGATTTACTGGCATGTAAAAGAACTCCTGCGGGACGAAATTCCGGCACACCGGTGACGCTGATGTGATCCTGGCACTTGACAGCGTCGTTAAACAACAAAATAATTTTTTTTCCAACGCTCTGTCTGACAATACCTAAACTCTCTCTCCCAACGCTGACCACATACACACACGCGCGCACGCACGCACCCACACACCCACATACCCACACACACACACACACACACACACACACACACACACACACACACACACACACAAACTGCTATCAGCTGCTTTGTTGAACACTTATCGATCCAAAGAACTGCTCTTTCTCGACGCCGCATTAGCTTATATAGGCGAAAATGAGGAACACCGACTCTCTTCGAAATTCATTTTTTTCTAAATAGTCGAAAGTCTCTGAAACACTATGGAATAATCTTTGTTCCGGCCTAGTCCACTGTTACGTTACTTACCTGCCGCGCAGTGGTGTGAGGTAGCTTGACCTTGATGTTGGGTGGCCTGCGTCAAAAAATAAGACTCGAACACGGTCCCTACAGTAAGCACCAGTCGCCTTTTAACAATAGCAAGGAAGAAGAGTTTCAGTGAATTCTTCTTTTCACACTTTAATGGATAAATTACCTTATTTTGTATGTTCATTAATGCAGTAAATCATCAAAACTTCTGTAACGGTGGCATTATAAAATGTACAATTTTAATTCCCTCTTGCTGAAGATGTACAGTATAGTGATACGTTTAAAGGCATATATACAATTGTACAAAAAATTTGCATCAAATATAATTTTTCACAAGAGCATTTTTTTCTGAAATCTATGCAACTACGCCTTTAAATTACCCAGTTTTAAATCCAATTTAGTACTCCATTAGTGAAAAGTAACCATTAGCTGCGTTTTCGCCCTCGAAAATATTCGTTTGCAATACATCGGCATTAAATGAAATCAGTTTCCATTCTCCGTTACACAAAATAATGAGTCGGAACAATTCTGCAGCTAGAGTCGCCAATTCGATGTTGCTTCATTTTCATTGCTGCCGAATTCCATGCACTGAGGCAGTTATGATTTTGGTTTCTTTTCGGTAGTTTATAAAGCTGGAGATATATCTGGTAGTCACTTAGTATACCCTATTTTATTGAGCAACTCAGTACACTAAAGACAGCCCCCTTTTTTGGATGGAAGAGGTCTGGTCAGGAAGCAATTACCTATCAGAGGGAACAGCAAAGAAACAAAACAAACAGACCAGGAGGGGATTACCGCTGTATAGGGTGTCTTGCAGCAATGGAATCGGAGTCTAAAAAGCACATAATAATATTCAAGTTCCAGTTCTACATTTTACTTGCTTCATTTGTGAAAGAAGTTTCTCATGATTATATGTTGAGGCAAACATTGCCAATATATAACCCCTAAAGTGCCTAAAAGCGAGAATATTTATTTCTAGTAGCAATTTTAAATAGCTTGATTCGCAAATGCTCTTTATATTTTAGAATATAACTTATTCCATCTACAATTGCATAGGTGTTTATGTATTTCGATTCCATTACCAAGGGAAGAAAGACATTTTCCAAGCTTTTAAAATCTTTGAATCTTTGAACTGAAAATTTATATTCCAACCTTAGTTCAAACTCGCCTACCCACACAGACAACACATGTAAGTATATATTTTATTAACTCCTCTGAAGTTAAGTTGTGTGCTTTTTTGTGCTTTCCTGAACAACAGGAGCAAAAATGTATACAGAATTCTTCGACCGAAAACAAATCATTCTTATCTATTATAACCACATATAAAAAGTAAAATTGTACATATATCTTCATCATGAGGCAGATACAGGAACAAAATATGTAAAAATACAACGAGCTTCTGCCGAATTACCATTAATTTCGAGATAAAGCTTTCATTTCATACACAAATTTAAAATGTATATTAGTTTGCGTTTGATTGTCCTTGTGTTGTAATATTCGGTTATAAGTTTAATATTATTTTTGTTTTTTCTTATTTCTTTTTCGTTGGTTTAACTACGTAATCGTATCGTTACGGATCAGTTAAGAGAAACTCATGGGTCGCTGTGTGGCGGACGGTTAGCTTTTTATGTTTCACCCTATAGCGTATCACCTTGCTTCGTCACAAGTTCACAGAGTGATCAGTGCAGGGTAACTGTACCTCCGCCTCTGTGACGTCACGTGGAATCTATCTGCTGACATCTATGGATAGATGACACAGAACTCACTATTGCCATCTATTGTTGTTCATTTATACTATTGGTTAGACTTAATTTGGAGCCTTGACTCAGTATTAAATATCCAATTTGGTATTTAGCTTGACCACTGAGGGGAAACCACGAGAAGACCCTAGTCAGATTGGTCGGTCCATGAGATTTGAACCATGCACCTTTCGAATGGAGGCCACAAACGATACCACTTGAGTAATCCCACTAGGTTGAGTAGTATTTATTAGAATAATAAATCGGACATGTAAAAGTATAAATCAAACAAAGCAGGGATTTGAGAGCCGTTAATAGCGATTTCGTGGTGACCAGTTTGACTCAATTATGTCACAAAACGTGTAAAATGTTCCCTCAGCCTACTCTATACTATTGTAATCCAAATAAATGATAAGCTTGCAGATATGTTCTTGCGTTTGCTTTGTCAACAGTTCGAAAGCCCTTGCCGAAGAGGAACGCACGTTTTCTGGCCGGAATTAGAGCGACGAGTGTGTGAGGAAGAGTAGAGTCGAGTAGGTACGTGACAAACACGGGGAGCTGTCTACCATTACTGACCCAGCTAATTCACAAGCCTCTTTGAATACATCGAGCGACCGACCGACCGCTTCAACAGTTCGTTGCTCCGTTGTTGCAATGGACACAGTGTAATTGTTTCGCTTGTGCTGGATCTATTAAACAACACAATTGCTTCAAATAATGCCTTTGTGATGAAGCCGGCAATGTTATTGTTTCTTCTCTTTCACCAATTCTATTTGTCTCCCATTTATTTTGTTCACATTTGCCTCGGCAGGGAAAATATAAAGATCTATGAATTTAAAATTCTCCTGTCGAATTAAACTACTGCTTTCCAGTAGTAGTGCTACTCCAAGTAAACTTCATTAAAAAATTAATGAGAATTAAGTCACTTTTTCCGTTTAGGGGTAATTAGGCTTATAGATATATGATTGAATTGTTAAAAGTTAAGAAAGAAATACGATTACTGTAAAGCAAAAAGATGCAGAGCAAATATTATTCTCCACTGGTCGTACAGAATTAACTACTATGCCCGCCCCTGGAGTAGTGATAGAGTTTCTGCGTCACATACAAGAAGTCGCGAGTTCGAATCTCAGGGTGAGTTATCCGGATAAGATCTTTTCTCGGCTTTTCCGCTATCCTTAAAAGTCGAATCTTGGATACCTTAGGACCCGAGCTCATTTGAAGACCAATTCACTAACTTCGTTCATTCATCGTCCAATACGACACACTAAGTTGCAGGACGTTAAATCGAAAAAGTCAAGAAGAAAATCACCCGCCATTTATTTGCCTTTATTCATTCACTTAACCCATGCTTAGTATTCTACAGACAGAAAACCCGCAGCTTAGTTTACGTTATCGCTTTCATTACACATAATCTCCCCGTCGTTCTCTCTCATCCATCAAACTTGTCTCTCTCCTTTTCTCTCCCTCATTATTCCCTCTTGACTTTCCTCGCTACCCCTTCTGTTCACTTCAGCTACACGTCGGACAACTTAAAAACCGACACTGCTTTATGGTGTTAAACATTGAAAATTAAATATCAAGTTTCTCTCTCTTTTTTGACATTTTTGACATTTAGTTCTTAAGTTTCAGAGAGTGACACAAAACGACAAAGTATTAGCATTCAGAATTAAAATCTACCTGGGTAGAGTACATTACATGAATTACATTAAAGAAAAATTACTATCTTTTGTATTTTTATCCAATTAACTTTTCTGCAGACGCTATTAGTTCATGAAAATGTTAAAAATGTCACCACATTTGATAATTTGCACACCTGTACTGATATTTCTTGTCTCAGCTATAGAGTATGGCTAAATCTTCAACGTACTCAAGTTAATCTTCCCAACATTCAATAATGACAATTTCCAATCACCAAATCCATATAATATGGCACAGAAACACTAAGATTTACCATTATCGGATTTAAAATTATTTATGTCGTAACATTTAGACCTTATGAAAAAAGATTTACAAAGCAAAATGACGTTAGTAAAAACAATATTGTTTATTCGTTTTCCTCTCGCATAGAAAACAGTTCCAAGATGCAAATTAAGATTCATTAAGGATCTTAATGATAATTTATCCCCATAAGTAATTTACATAAATATAAGGTTTGAGTTCTTGAAACATAGCCAAGTTGAACCATATCCCAGTGAAGAAAATAGTGGATGATTTGTGGAGCAAGTTTGAGACATTTCAATTGTTTTGTTGGTGTTAAAGATCCTCGCCTTCGTCCATGCAATTGCATTTTATATATAGAAACGCAAGTGCGAAAGCTATCTGTTACGCCTTACTCAAGTTTGCTTATACTGCCCGCTAGTCAGTAGTGTCAGAGAAGTTTGCGCATAATCACGGCGCGTCTGATTAAACTTTTACGGAGATTTATACACTAAGTTTAGTTGTAACACTAATCATACACCTGTGTCTATCTCTTTCTCTGTCTCTTTTACACACCAAGTGTCAAAACTCGCGAGGCCATAGGTTCGATTACTGTGGCCGACATTCCAGACACGTGAATGTTTTTGAGGGTTTCTCCAGGTCACTAGGGGATTGCTGGGAATTTTAATTACATCCCCGAATTTCCTATCCCCCATTCTATCACACTCCACTTGCATTCTGCTTAGCTGTTCCACGGTTGAAAGTGCAGATGTCTTAGCGATGTATGGCAGGGAAAAGGGATGCTCTTTCTAAAGCTTCCAGCTTCGAATTCGGTTGGTTTCACAATGCCGAGTCTCCGATTGGTATGTTTAAGCCTGTGGGTGGGGGATCAGGTGTATGAGCCGCCACCGTGGAGATTTAAACTGAAAACCCTAGAGACCCTGTCCTCAGATCTGATTCGGTCTCATTTCACCTCACCCCTTCCAAGCTGGGAGCACCCCGTGAAGGGCATAGACATAAAGTATTTTAGATTGGGGTGCTAAGCGCAGTGGTCGCAGTGGTTCGGCGGTAGGCTTTTGGACTTTGTTCTCTTGTCTCTATTGAAATAAATGTATCCAACACTTCTTAAAAAGCACATGTAAACAGTGAAACATGCAGACCAGATCATAAGTGTCTCCATCCTTTGTTTCCGTGGCAGATTGTCGCATTTTTGCGAATGCTGTTTTCTCGCATTCTTCGACCTCGAGTAGCAAAAAGTTTCAAAAACCCGGAAGTCGTAGAAATATGTAAAAATTAGCAATTTCTCTACTGGTATAGCGATAGATAGAACTAAAATAAAAGTATTTCGTCATTATTTTAGTAAATTTATTGTCATACATTTCGGCAGTCTTCTATGAATAATTCCAAACGAGCACATAAATGAAAAATATGGACCATTGCCATGACTCCTAGCATTGAGGGAAATTTATCAAGGACATGATAATTTTCCGATTGCTTTGCCCTCCCTAGACTCCTAAGATAAGATATTGGATTCCGCTATCAGTTCTCCCTCCCCCTTAGAGCACTCTCGCTGATGACGTTAACTTAATTTTGAGCAATCGATTATGTATTTTCGATAAAAATAACATCCCTCATTCTCCCTATCGCAAAGGGTGTGTAAGGACCCTAAAGGTTATATATCTGCATCACTTTCCTCGTTTCTAAGACATCGACTAAAATGAAATTATGTTCAGGGCAAAAGTGGGATATTGTTTAGAATCTTAAACCACCACCCTTTAGCTTAAACCACTGTAGGAGATGATTATTTCGTTTAAAAGTTTGTCTTCAGGCCAATAGTGTAAGAAATACTTTATGAACACACTCCACTCAAATCTTTAAACACAATGTCCCACCACATATTCACTTTTATGTGAATGTAACTTTCTTTTAAATTTAATGCTAACTTTTGTGCTCTCTGTTTGTTAACGTCGGCGTTCCTGAAGATTTTTCTGTACGTGCCAACTGTATACAGATAAATGTTCTCTCACTCTAGCCGACTGTGGACAGCAATTTGCAAAGTTGAATCGCATCTGAAAGTTCAATTTCACGAAGTGAATTCTATTCCGAGCAAGATGTTCACACTCGGGAGATCGTGGGTTCAATTCCAGTGGCTCATGTGTTCTTTTTGGAGATTTTCCCGGTTCACCAGGTGTATACTCCATTTAATTTCACCTTCACCTTAATTTGCTCTTTCGGAAGAGTTGACAACGGAGGGGTGGTATTGTGGTTGCCTGACCTGACCGATGTTGAAACACATGTGGCTGGCAGCTGCTTGGTGAACCCTGGTGTCGAGTTGAATCTTCAGCACGCGTTAGAGACCCTCTCGCTGGCTTGCTCCCTCGCTCGGTTCCAACATGCCTGCAGAGCTCTCTATTATCCCTTGAGCTCCCACAGAAAATTATGTACAAGTAAGTGGCATTTAACTCTAAAATTCGTTTCATCAACTTTCAGAATGATTGCTAGGGTCAAAAAGCGGAGGCTTAGCACCTAGGCCAATGGAAGATTTATGTCTGATAGGGGGCCAGAGAGAGAGGAAATTGCTTTGTTGTTTAACGACGCTGTCAGTTGCCAGGATCACATCAGTGCGGAATTTCGTCCTGCAGGAGTTCTGTTACAGTAAAATCTACTCACATGGAGCTGCCGTTTTTAAACATACTTAAAAACCATAGGTCAGGACTAGATTTGAACCCATGACCTTGGGATTGGTAGGCCAGCGTCTAACTAACTGAGTCACCCAGACCGAACCCTAGAGGGAGGGGTGAGGTGACAGTATACTAAGGGTGATCACACCTGAGAAGAAAGACAGTTCCCTAACAGCCATATATTGAAATCCCCGGTAGCGACTCCCTTCCCCACCTGCGGGCTTACACAACCCCCGAGCACCCTCGAGCCGAAGACCTCCTATGCGGTGGATGAGGATATACAGAGCAAATGCCCTGTCATGTCGCATAAATTCCTGTCTACACAAAGATACCTTAGACAGGGTGAAATATGAAACGATAGAAGTCAGGTGAATTAGATAGGAAATTCTAAGGATGCAATTATCCTTCCCATTATCTGCCTAGCGATCAGGGGAAAGCTGGAAAAACCCAGAGGTTAGGAAAGCCAGCCACGGGAATCGATCTGCGACCTCCAAAATGCAGGCCAAAGACTCCACCGGAGCCATTCTGGTGAAGGATTAGTTTAAAACCTGAAAATGAACGCTTTATTGTATCAAATATTTTGCTACATAGGCCGCTTGTCTTCTAATTTCTAAAACCGATTTTTATATCCCTGTCGCAGACACTTTTATGGGTCGATTCGAAAACTTCGTCGTTAAGGCGTTACAAAGTGGACTGACCATGCACTCAAAGCCTCTTGTGCGCTGCAATTCCAGTGTCTGCAGTCAAATGCGCCTCTGGTAATTGTTGGGGAGGCTCCACGCAAAATAAGCGGTTGGATGACATGCGTAGATAAGGAGGCTATGTTACTCAAACGAGTTAACTGACTTATTCTTTACATAACCAGTGAAATTACACCTGCTCTCTGCCCCACACTGCGACTAAACGTTCATAAAATACTCATCCAACCCCATTCCTCAGCATGTCCTAATCCCAACGACTTTCCACCTCCCCGTATATTTGGTTCCAACTTCAAATCTACCGTTAGCATGCTGTCTACACATTAAGTAAACACAGACGAGTTCTACATGAACCCGAGTTTGGAAATTGATGAAATCTCAGCTTTCATGCAGTTAATGGCCTTTCCTTCACTTGCCTGTCCTGGAGATTCCAGGAACTTGAATAATTTCCATGAAATCAGCATCGTAATTATCCAGCTTTACTTTAGAATGCCTGATTAAAATCTGTAGGCCTTGAAAGCGAGATAGAAACAGAAAAGAGGGCGGAGTTGGGTTTGCAATGAACTGACAATTAAGCTATATCGATTATCGTTATGATAGCGCTAAAGGATATAGGTGTCCGGCTGTGGTCTGTTCGGTTGTGGTACTCCTGACATCGATAGCATCGTGGGTGGGGACCATTGTAACCTGTCGATAACATGTGTATCGATACTCGTGTACCTCGAACGTAATGAAAACCGAGTTCAGCCCAGGTTAATAAACAAACTACCCATTTCTAATACTGTAATTTAACCATAAGAGTGCTTATGACATCATATAGGGATACCAAGTGGTTCACTTGTTCCTTATTATTTTTGGAATTAGCCAACACTTCATACTCTGAAGACAACCGGAATTATTAAGTAAGATTCAATGCTTCATTAAGAAACGAGAGGGAGATAGCTAAGTAATTCCTGTGCATAAAATATATGACTTAAAGTCATTAGCTATACAATACACAGTTTTGTTAGGGGGTCATTATCGAGTTTCACGTTAAGGAAAGGCAATAATTAATATCAGCGCGAGTAAAGAAAACGTTATCTCAAGAGGTTCCTGAAATTCAATGTGCATCTATCGCATATGTTACCAAGACACGCAATATAGTGTTCTGAAAAGCAGAATGGGAAATGAAATTCTCGGAATTTTAGAAACGCGTTTAGTCACATTTCAGATGTGAATTAGAATTTAGGATACGGTTACATTATGTAGGAATGTTGGTAGGGGTAGCCATGTCGGCAAGATTAAAGTTAATAAGAGAGCATACTCGCATATTCCTAAAATTTGAGTTTTTTCCGTTGTGTTGTTACAATAGTACACAAGTGTTTACTGTGACCGATTATTCAAGTTAGTAGTGTCCAAACACCACGCTCGAGTTGTATAGATTTAGCGGTCAAAGTGAGCGAACCTTCAGATTAGCATTTGTGACTTACAAAAGAAGAAAATCATTTTCAGGGTAAAACAATCCTGAGTTAGGTTGCTATTTGCAGCTACTGCACCGTACTGTGCTATGCATCCTGGAGAGGCTGTGCTTAACACAGCCAGTGCTGAGCTTGCCCCAACGTCCAAGCAATTGTAACCTTCAGTGCTCTTTGGGGGACGGGAAAGGTATTGAAATGAGTCGCCCTGTCTGTTTGCTTACAGAGGGGACCGGCACGTCTGCCGATGGCATATTGTCCGTCAGAACCCCGGAGGAAGGATGAATGAGAGTACCTCACACGCGGACAGAGGTACTATGGTGGGTTTCTAACAGATGCAGGCAGTTCTTCAGCCCGACTAAGTTCCAGGCCACCTCGTGAGCCGCGCCACCATACAGGTCCGGCTGGCGGCGACTGGCCGACCGGAACACCTCTCCTCAGCCGAACACCGTATTTCCGGAGCGGAACCTCCACCACAGCGCATCCTAGCGGCGACCTTGCGGACGCTTTCAACCTGGAAAGACCGGATAGAGATAATGAAATTAACGAAATAAAAGGGAATGAAACCCGGGGATACAAGGTAAAGATTTTTTCCCATCAATCCCCAAAAACACCCACGGTCAGGAAGATCGCCTATGAGAGTCGAACCCGCGACCCCACAAACGCGGGCCTTAGATGCTACCGCCTGAGCCATCTTGCTTGGAATAAACCGTTTCCAGATTAATTTAACAAGAATTTTCCATTTTCTTCCAATTGGAAGGAAAAATCTCTGTCAGAAAAGAAAGGTATTGAAACATGCTTCAGGGGCATTTTATCAACTGCGGTGAACATGAATTACCCATGAACGTAGAACATGTCGATAGCAACATATACTCGCAATGAAAGATGCTCTTTGATCTCAGTTTCTATGAGAGCACTTCCCTGAAGCTGCGTTTCAACTAGGGCATGCACTGACGCCCTCAGGACACACTCGCATTCCTCCTCGCCATTGAACAAAAGCTATCGTTGAACTGACGCTTACGCTCAGTTATAAATGGCATCCTAGGCTCTATTATTACACATTCATTGATGTTTGTAAGTTTAATCACCCCACAGCAATCTAAACATAGAAACGGTTCTTAAAATCCGAGAACTTAGATGATGATTGGTCTTTCACCTCACAACACTATATAAATTCTCTTCTTAGCTGTAACAATTTCGAGGTTAGAAACGCACCATCATTAACCTTGTGCTGTCTGTGTTTATGGTTGCTTTAAAATTTGATCTTATCGCAATCGTACATAGGGCTGTCTATATTTTACAGGGTGTTCCGAAACTATTCTTTCAAATTAATATAAGAAGTACAGAATACCAAAACAAATATAATTTGTTATGCCATATATAGTCCCTGATGCAAATTTCCGAAGCTAGGGACGATTTACACAGAAGTAATTAGTATACTCGTAGGAACAGCTGTACCTTGTATACTTACAGTACAATTTGTATTACTGTTGTACACAAATGGAGGTGGGGGAGATATACCATTTCATTAATTTCCGGAAAAATGTGGGAATAAGCAAAATTCTGCTATGGAAACTTGCCTTTTCCAAGTTTAGAAGCAATTGTATTAGCCAGCCAAGAACGGTAGAGCCATGGAAACATGATTGAGAGCAATGAGCAGAATGTTGTGTTGCAGCGCAGTTTACACAACCCGATGTTTCCAGCATGCAGCTGAGTAGATTGTCTCTGTTCCATATGTTCTCATCTGTCGGAAACACAAATAGGTTACGTCTTGAACCACCACTGGCATTTGTATTTGCAAGCGCTCGCCAACAGCCATATAATGTACTGCCGCAGCCGCCGCCGCTATTTTCGTATGTAATAAGGCTGTTTGTTTTTCAATATTATGATTGTCACAGACACGTGAATATGTTTCTAAAAATGCTTTTAAGACTTTTCTACCTCAACGTGTATTTTAAATGAAATCTCCATCTACAATTCTTGACTGGATTGCCATACCTGCTGTATTCACTATAGCTAAGTAGTACAAAAATGAAGAATGATGAAAAATAATAATAAGGATTTGTAACCTGTCACACCAACTCTAACATGAGAAACCACTTATGCCGACTGAGAGTGCCAGAAGTATGTGCAAGTCCGTGAGTGTGCTGCCATTAGCTAAATAAACGTTACTAGCTGTGAGGGAGGTTTCTGGTTGACCTGGTTACGTTTTAAATGGACTATTTTAAACTAAAAGTAACTCGGAAGTTGTACTTCCAACTCACACCAGCAATTTGGACATAAAGGATAATTTTGCGTTATACGATTATCCTATAGTCACGCAATCAATAGTGAAATGCAAGTTTGTATGAGATTATAGAAATATACAAACTGTTATATATTTTATTACATATTTCCTTATTGATACAAGACGATTAGAGAAATATAGTAGGCGTTAAGTGATGAACAATCATTTAAGAGCGATTCACTATGTAATGGCTTCGAAATTCCTTTCTTTCTGCATTGCAATTTCCCATTTGACAAAAGTATAAATATTTTACTATGTAAACACATAACAGAGAAGGTCTCTGAAATTGTTAATTCTATAAAAATGCATTGATATAATTTTGTTTTAAGGAGATCTACATTTTGATTATTTCTCGTATGGTTTATCAGATATGTAGAAGTCCACATGAAGTTGGAAGGATAATAGAGCAGACTTACATCGAGTGACACAAAATAGCAAACCTGTTACATAGAATAACGTTACATTTTATTTACCTTCAGTAATATCAGGTTTCTCTTTCTTTTCTTTCTTTTTGAAGCTCAACAAGATAGAGAGACCTGATCTTCCTTATGCATCCTGTGTCATTGTTTGTGTGCTTCACAAGAATCACTCTTATCATAATTCAGTTCCATTTCTTTCAGTTGAGGATTTAAGGATTTAGCCTCAATTTTTTCGAAGGAATATGCTTTAGCCATTGTAGCATCATATGTTTTAGCCCATGATGCATATGTAAAAATTGTCTAAACCTATTCCAGGTTTACAATGTCTTTGACATCTTCCTGCACTAATTTAGGAACCATAACCGTTCTCCACTGTTCTGTCTTCCCAGATTCCATTTTCTAATCTCCTTTCTTTCATTACTTAAACTAGTCCTTGCTTCCATGTCAATTTAGGTCTTCTCCTCTTCCTACGTCCCACTGAAGTCCATTCGTGATCTTCGGCAGTCTGTCTCCATCCATCTTTTTCGTATGTCCAAACCATCTTAATTGGTTTTTAATTTCTCCTACCAATGAACCTTTTACCTTGAGATCCTTGGAGATCGTCGCCAAAAATCCATTTATGTAGAGTTTAATTTAGCTAGTATTCTTGATTTCACCGGAAATATATGTTTTGAGACCCCGAGTCCAGAAAAGCATTTTTAAAAAACCGTCCGTGTGTGTGTGTGTGTGTGTGTGTGTGTGTGTGTGTGTGTGTGTGTGTGTGTGTGTGTGTGTGTGTGTGTGTGTGTGTGTGTCTGTGTGTCTGTGTGTCTGTGGACAGCATAACTCCAAAACGAACAGTAGGTTAAAACCGAAGTTAGTATTTAAGTTCAATGTCTTTCAAGGATGCAACACAAAGATTTTGAGGAAAATACCCCCACCCTAAACTACCCTTTAGATGGAAAATTTTTATTTTCTTGGAAATGGCTCTAGCGATTTTGATTAAAATGTCTTATATTTGAGATATTTTTATGGCAAACAAAATGTATACCTAGAATTTTCTGGCTATAGCCGCTGCAGTCGTATTTACTCTGGATGACTTTTGCATAACTGGTAAACTGTAAGAAATAGAGCAAATCTTACTGCACAGAAAATATAGATCTTTCTAAAACACACAATTTTTTTTTTTTGTAGGCTGAACCACTTCCGAGATATTTCTTGTTATTTGTTTGAGGTTTGGAGAACTTATACTTCTGTCAAATGGAACATCGTTGTTCATTTTTATACGTTAACTGTGCAAAGAGAACGGAATTTTAAAGCTTTAAAAGATTTGCCTACCGTATTCCGATATTCTCCTTGTACCTACAAGAAGTTAACAAAATAATTTCTGAAAATGTGTATCTCAATTAACACGAAGAAGATATAGGAATAGGAGTTTGTAAGAATGGTTTGTACAAGAGTAGAGATGGTTATGTGAGTGCAACACATCAGATTTTTATAATAGTATTAGGTATATTTGTTTATAATATCTTCATGGTTTTTATCTTTCCTTATATTGACTCCTAAATATGTATATTCGTTGTAGTATTTAATTGTTGTTTTACCCTTTTTCAAGATTACATCTTTTGCATGTATTCTTATTGCTATTTTGTTTACATTGATGTTAAAACCCAATTTTCCATATTGTTCCATAAGTTTTCTTGTCATATATTCCATGTCGTCATAATCTCTGTTTTATATTTTCAAAGTATCCAAGAAAGTGTGCATACATTACAGTGGACTTCTTTAAACTTGGCACAATGTTTTTATTTATTTCGTATATTTGTCTTTCTAAAAAAGAAAAAAAAAAGAAAAATATACGGTAGTACTTGAACTAGCAGAAGACGTTATGCTTGATACGGTGCTGTCACCTTTTAGTTCCGCAACCACTCAGGAAGAGAAAGAATGGCCCTTCTAAGTTGTCAGCATGTTAAAACCATTTCCAAGTGTCATTGTGTTTACAGCGGTTCCTCTATCTTCCGGCAGATTCTCTCCAAACTTGCTCATAACGTCTAAACAGCAAGGAAAACTCCAACCGCTGTGAGAACTTTGGTTGGGTCCTGAGCAGGCCCGCTTTTCCCATGTCACTTCATTTCACTGTTTATAGCAGAAAGATTTACTTCTTTTGCTGAATTGATATGAAGTCAAAGATGTTCATTAAGAATTTTATAAGAAATATAGTTATCACGTAATGACTGGTTTTGTAAATGATCTCTTATGCCTCTAAAACGCAAGAACTTCTCACAAACAAAGATTTTAATGACGTTTCCGCAGGTTCATAACCTTGTTTAATTTGAAACAATTATGAGGTAAAAATACATTGTTAAAGGGCGGACCAGCGTGACCAGTTTTTGTGAGGTTGCCTTCCCTTGTACTCTGCACTGTTTATGTTGAAGGAGAGGGGATGAGTACAGATGTAAACAACGGGCGCGTGCCTGCAGTGCTTGTATAGGCTGCATCAAAAGAATACATTTACATACACCGAATACATATGCCGTAAAAGAAAAAGTGTTAATACACAAAAATGTACATCTCGTTAAAGTAGATAAGTAATGTCAAATAATCTTTTGAGGAGTTGCCTATTTCGGAGATATTCATTACTATTGGTCTGAATTTTCTAATATATATGTTTTACTCAAATGGCAAGTCGTTATTCTTTTAGTTTTGAACCCTATTCCCATTGTATCTGCAAGTAAATATGTATTAAAATTATTTCACAAATGCCTTTGTGGATTAACGTGAAGTAGATTGAAGAATGTGCCCTTTTAAGAATATTTTGTTGAAGAATGAGCAAAAAAAGGTAATGTGAATGTAATGCATATTATGTTTAACTTATTGAATATATTATCTAAACTGTTGCTAATACCCCTTAGGAGGAAGGGATGAAGTGAAGAAACCATAGGAGGCTAAAGGCCACAGGCAGATAGGACACACAGACGCGCCAAAGTCCCTAACAGTTCCAGCTTGAAGACCCACACACTGCTGAAGCTGTCTAGAGAGGGCTATGATGGACACTTCGAGTCAGTAATACTCTAATATCCATGAGAGTACACTTTCCTTCACGCAAGCATCTACGCCATCTGTCCAGCACCACCAAACGCCACGAAACCTAGAAACACACGTGAAAAATTACAAGGAACAGAAATGCAATGCAAATGATTCAAGGGAAATCGTGGTAGATGAAAAACCATCCCAGCATTCGCCTACCAATCAGGGATAACTACGGAAAACCTAAGATCAGTGGTACTGAACGGCTGATAATAGAGGACACTATACAATCTTGCTTGACGTCCTGCAGGGATTCCCGGCGGTCAGATGTTATTTTAACCTGTTTGCTGATAGATTACTCCTTCCCTCGCTAATTCACTCACTCACCTAAGATCAGAGTTTTTGATCGATGTTAATCGAACCTGACACCTTTCGAATGCGAACCTCACACTTTATTGCGGAGCCCTCTCTCAATTAAGCTAAATTCTTCACAACAATCCAGATGCGGGTGAACGCCTGTTGCCAGACCGCTCCGTCCTCCTCAACGGGCGTCAGGAATGGACGCAGTACTGGCGAGTGGGACATGTTTACCAACGGAGTCCTTGGAGCCGACCTGGAGCTGCTCTTCAATTGGTCTCCTCAGCGAGAAGTTGAGTACACCCCTAATGAGGTCTCCTAGCGGAAGAAAATCCTCACACTGGTACCGGGAATCAAACCCGAGCCTCCCGCTATCTAAGCAGAACAACCACTCTATGCATTATTTGTGGAATAGCCTCGTCATGGTCAGTTTGGGTGCATAACCTAAAACTTGAGCAGCAGTAATTTCTGTCGTCAGTTGTTGAATTCCAGCGTACTCCGGGTGGAATGTGCCACGCTGAGAAACATTCCAACGCTCTGGGTCTGGTTTGGATGAAGGTTAATCAGTTTTACTACGAGGGGGATAAAGTTTCAACACTTCTCACCCTACCGCCCTGGGAACATAAAATAGGAAGCAAGCACAACTCAAGATATCGATTTTCCTAGAGTTACGGCATCTCTCGAAACGGCTTTTGTTGAAAGCTACTACGTACGCTCTTGTTTCTGCCCCAGTGAAGAAAGCATAGATTCCATGACCTTAATTCAGAAAACATTTTAGTTTTATTGAAACTGTTTGTATAGCTATGATATTTGAATACGGTCTTATCAGATCTGAAGGATTCAACTCTAGGTATCTTTATGTGCTACGGAATCTAACGTTGCATTCATTTTAGTTTGCATTTCAAGACGAATAAAAGTAACCAAAAACTGTTAATACTGTTCGATTAGTCACTGGAGAATTCCAAAATAATATAGGGATACATTGAGACTTTGTGGTACTGTTTAAAGCAGCCATGTCCAAACGCAAGCTCTGTGCAAACATTGGCTCATCTTCCTTGCGCGTCACGTGGTCTTTGACACCTTCACTTGACGTGAATGGCATTATCCCCTAATCAACACCAATGCAATTGCAGATGGAATTAGTTGCATTGCAAACTGACAGAGTGGTAAAATCTTGCACACAATTTGTCCGCGGCTTCCACGAGTTGTTGATTTTTGTGGATTGCGAACTAATGTTTCCCTAACTCTCTCCCATCTTTGGTCGACCGGTGGATTTCGCTTTACACAGGCAACTACTGTCCCTAAATTGCCAATCCAGCGCAAAATTCTTTGTCTACAAGGCGGTTCTTGTTGATATTGCTTCTGAAAGCACGTTGCACTGATGCAATAGCGTATACATCGTATATTCCGGTACACAAAACCTCTTGTTTTGTCGCCATTTTGCCAAGGCATTACACTCGTGTTGCCATCTGGCGTAACAAGCACAAACTTGGTGAGTTTACGCAGGACCTTCTAGATTAACGGACCTGACACTGCCATCTAAGTTGTACAAAAATGGCGTCGGCTGGTGGGATTTATTTCTGAGGTGTTTCCACACGCTGTTTTTCGTATTATTTTCTATGTCTTCGAGTTATTGTTTCTTATAATAATTCCTATGTAAGTTTGTCTTCATATTAGCAAAGCGAGTGTTTCAAAAGTTTTATTTGGGCAGTATAGGAACGGTAATAAATCTAATAACGTTGAATATGCCGTGTGCTATCCACGTGTTCATGTTTATTGTGTTCCATCTAGGACTATGGCTACATTAGCCGTATAGTGTGGTTAATTTATCTGTTTGCAAGTACAATTTGTGTCACGATTACAGTGGTGAGAGGTTGTTGAAGAAAACTGTTCCAGTAGTGTATATTAATGTTGCCATACTACAACCTAACCTCAAACACGACAATGCACCGTAACTGTTGCATTCCCGGATGCAAATTAAAAATCAGAAACTTTCAGTTAAAACAAAAGGTAAATTACAACATAAAGCTTCTAAATTCAGTATTTAATTACAATAAATTGCAGCGTTATGTGTATTAGTTGCCGGTGTGTATATAACATGGTGAATAGTGTGAATAGTGAAAGACAATAATTTCGAGTGAATTCAATTAGTGGCATCTGCAACACCAACAGTTTGTTTCATGTAAGTAGTATGCTGCTCATATTTGTACATTATCTTTTGTCTTTGTAATTTAAATGTGTAGCTGTAGTTTAGAAGAAATGTGTTATGTTGCTGCATGTAAAACTGTAGACTATAGCAAAGTTTGGTAAATATTTACAAAATCGTCCGCTCGAGAAAACGAATGAAACATAGTGCAATGGATGCAGTTTTTATTGCTGATTACGATCTTGTAAGTTTTATTGTGCGCTCAAGCTTCGTGTTTTATTTATGAGAAAATTTCGTACGGTCGATGAAGTGGTTTTATTTCGCTTATGCGGCGGATATTTAGCTAATAAATGTGCATAAACGAGTGTAATATATGCTACAATGATTGATTAATGCATTTACGTTGAAATGATTGCATAAACACTACCCAAATTGTAAATATTTCGATAACACAGGACCCTGTCACCCCACTCATATGCAAAACTAACCTAACCTAAGCTAACACAATGTTGCTTTACAATACTGATTTAAGATTACGTATTTCATGTATTTCATTTACAGTGCTGTTTTACGGTTATTATTTTTAATATTTCATCTGCTTTTGTGGATTCCCCCTGTAAAATAAAGTGTCCTGAAGTGCTGAGTAATATGTTGTTGCAAACTGAGTAATCAAGTTCTCAGTAATAGTGAAAGCAAAATTTCACCCTAAAGGTTTTGAATTCAGTAGGTAGCTTTAGGTCATTCTAAATGGCAGCATTTGTATATCAGCCATCCAGTATAGTATGTTTTGTGTAGGTATATAACATTCTGCACATTGTACAAATGTGAAAAACAGTGTAAACAATGATTAATAATTCTGAGTCAACTCACTGTCAACACTTCTGTTTTATTTAAGTAACATGCTGCTTGCAGTTTTGTCTATCTTCTTTGTAATTTGAGTGTGTAATGCAGTTACATAATGGCATGTAAACCTGTAGATTGCATGAATGATATTTGAGGTTATATATTTCATTGCCCATGGTTTATCGTTTAATATTAAATGTCATTCTTTTTTGTTTACTTGAGTTTATGTTTAAGACAGTGTTTTTGTGTTTAACACAGCCCATATTCACAAAATAGGCGTGTTATTACACCACATTTTTATTTTACTGCGTTGAAATCGTAGCCTGTAGACGAGTTGTTTACAAGTAGTTCCCACCACTTTGGCCGCCATCTTGAATTACAGTGTCAGGTCCGGTATTTAGGAGGTCCTGGTGTCACGTGGACTGTTGAGGGATGTATAGAAACATATTATTCTTCGGAATCTTATTTAGAGAAAATATTCCCTTAGTTCAGATTAACTCATATATTTTCTGAATCACATAAATTCTCGTTCGTGGCCAATGTTTCATAACAGGATGGATGGTGTGACAGGAATATGGAGGGTGACCACTTCCGGTGAAACCCCGGGGGACTTACCCTGACATCAGTTCCTGATGGTGTACGTGCGATTCTGCACGGTAGCAGAAACGCACTTTGCTCGGGACACATCATACAGGAAATTCTAGAACATTGGAATTCTTATTCCTGATTGGCCAATTCAAATTAGGCGTCGGGCGTCGCCCGACCTTATATGGTATAAGGGACGTCACAATGTTGGGATCTCCCGTGGGTGGCAATAATCTATATAAGGGAATAGAGATCTGAGGCCAGGGGAGTCTTTCGACGTAATTAGAGCGCTGCCACGGGAGGGCCACGTCCGTCAACCCTCTGCACAGTCCACGTACCATCTTCGAGGTAAGAGCCTAAAAACTTTAACATTGTCTATGTCTGATAACCGCTTAGGCCTCATCAAGGCCTAAGGAATATGTAAGGTCTCTTCCAGACCCATGTCAGCCGTACTTGTATTCCATATGCAGTATAATAAATAGTTAATCACAGCCAAGCATTTAACTCTACCCATTTCCCTAGAGCTATGCTCCTAGTCGCAACTTGTGTTCGCGACATATGGTGGAGGCACCGGTTTCTCTAAATTTTTTTTTGAGAAATATGGTTACAATCTCGATACCCTCTAAATTTCTGTTATTCTCTCTACAGTTGGAAGTGCCAACTTCTCGAAATTCTCTGGAGAAGTATGGTTCTGTTTTCGCGTACCCTCAGTACATAAGTAAGGTGTGACAAATTTTACTTGGTATATGAGAAATACAGTTTCAATTCTGATTGCAAATTTGCTTAATTAGTGGTAACGTAACTCGTCCAACTAAGTTATGAGATGGGATACAATAACGGCTGGTCTTACTTTCTTAGCTTTGCTTATGCTGGGTTGTCTTTGCTATCTGGCACTACGTATTACGGGTGTTCTACATGTCTCTAGTTTGAGTGCTTGTAATAATCCTCATCTTTCTTAGAAAAAATATATGGACCCACTCTTACAATTTCACAGTAATAGTCCTGTTAGCACTGAGATTAGAGAACTTATTAAGGAATACCAACAAAGCTTAGACGGTAACCTTAATACCTACACTGTTGCCGTAAAAGATATCAAGGTGATCTCTTCTGATCTAGCTGAACTATATAAGTCTATGTCTAAAGTCCGTCAGAGAAGCAGTCGCAGGATTCGTAATCAGCCACCAATTAGTTATTTCCCAGTACCTAAACAAAGGAGTCTCAGCGTAGGAGATCTGACGGCAATTAATCTTAGTACACAACCTCCTCTCTCTCCTTTAAGGTCAAATTCTAGTTCTTCCCTTGAGGACACTATCATGACAACGCCAGTCACTCAGGCAGGGCCTTCCGCCTCCGAACAAAATAATTACAAATTTCAACCCCCTTCCACAGTACCATTTGCTAGGCCATTCATAGATCCTGGAATTTTCGAAGGAAAACCAGGACAAGACGTAACTAGCTACCTTTATAACTTTGAGACAATCGCTGCAGCTAATGGCTGGGACGATGATCGTAAGAAGCAGTATTTACCCTGCTATCTTAGGGAAGCGGCAGCGAACTGGTTCAAGACATACGCCCCTAGACATCCCCATCATAGATGGGATGACTTAAAAGCTGCTTTTCAAACAGCCTTCATTCCCGCAGCACATGAAGACATAGTAGAATGTCGTTTACGACATAGAATACAAGACTTAACTGAGCCAACAGAACGATACATCTATGATATACTGGTCCTATGTGACCAGGTAAATCCTGAAATGCCAGAGCGGGAACGTATCCGATATATTATGAGAGGTCTCAAACCCTCTCTATTAGAACAAGTACTGCCATCTGACCCCAAGACTGTAGCTCAACTAACAAATTTTGTGCGTCGTATAGAGGCTGCACGATACCTAGCTGGGCAGAGAGTAGATCTGCTCCCACCACCAACCCCACCACCACCACATAATATGGTTGCTTATGTGCAGGATAAGGGTCCTGAGGATCCTATTACAAACTTAACACAACAAGTCAAAGGTCTTCAACGTCAGTTGCAAAGACTGCAGATGGATCGTAAGCAGTCCAGTTATGTTCCTCGAAATGCCGGACAAATAAACTGGCGAGGACGTGGGGGTAGTAGAGAAATTCTTCCCCCTCGTGGAAATTTTAGACCTCAAGCTACATTCAACTCACGAGGTGGAATGAGCTCACAAATGCGTGGGTCTGGCCGAGGATCAAACGGGAACGGTCGTACACGTGACGGCCGCCCGACGTGTTTTATTTGTCGTAGGCCTGGGCATGTGGCACTAAATTGCCAGCAAAAACAGGCTTCCCCAAACGGACTACAGACGTCACGAGAATAAGTCTCGTGACGCCTTCGTCCACCAACGAATCAGAATGTGTAAATGCCTTAATTCAGCCTGTAAATGTACTCATGGCTAAGGGTACAGTTACTGGAAATGTCCCCATTAATGTTCTTTTTGATACGGGAAGTGCAGTGAGTATAGTGCACTATAGTTTTGTAGATACTCCCACTTATCCCGTGTCGGGGAGCTTAATGTTGCGGGCAGCCAATAATAATCTGCTTGATATTAGCCATGCCACCACGATGAAGTTTCAGATTGGAAACGAGTCCTTTACAGAAGATGTTTTGGTGGGAAAAGAATTTGGCCATCATCTTTTGTTGGGGATGGACTTTTTGCATCGTTATCAAGCAGTTATAGATTTGGCAACTTCGGCAATTACACTACGCCTCCCTAATAATGATACAACTACAATATTCTGTAAAGAAAAACCGGATTGCCCCCTTGCTTTACGCTTATTTCTATGGATCAATCATTGTTTTAAGTGAAATACTTCAGAAAATAAAGAGTTTTGAAAACGAATAAATCATTTGTAGTGACCCTGTATTTTATGTCACGATCTCTAGTCTGAAATGCCTACTGGACTGCTCTGAGTGCTTCTCTATTGCTTTAAGTGTGTAGTCGTAGATTTGTGGTACTTAAAAGAACTTCAAACGTATTAAAGAATTTTTCAAGCCCAATTTGGTCGGTAAGAACCATAACAGCTAAAGAAGGTCCATAAATAAAACTAAATTTCACTTTAGTTCATCTGCCTATAAAAATACAAAACACAAATTCGTTCTCGCATTGTTACTGTCTTACTTTCTTACACTCGTTCTTAGATAATTAAATTGAGTTTTCAGACTCCTGCTTAATGTCATTAAACATTGAGAATCTCGATGATCAAATTCGGCCTTGAAGTAATTGTCATAATAATAAGCATTTGTTACAAAATGCAGTCTCGTTATATCCATTTTTACTTTTTCTACTACGTATATGAAAGCAGAGGAACTATTGTATTCCACCCAAAAATTTGAAGTCGAGATTTCACCGGAAATATATGTTTTAGGCACTCTGAATCCAAAAAGAAAAGAAAAACCATTTTTAGAAAAAGGCCTGTGTGTGTGTGTGTGTGTGTGTGTGTGTGTGTGTGTGTGTCTGTGTGTGTCTGTGTGTGTGTGTCTGTGTGTGTCTGTGTGTGTCTGTGTGTGTCTGTGTGTGTCTGTGTGTGTCTGTGTGTGTCTGTGTGTGTCTGTGTGTGTCTGTGTGTGTCTGTGTGTGTCTGTGTGTGTCTGTGTGTGTCTGTGTGTGTCTGTGTGTGTCTGTGTGTCAGTATGTGGACAGTATAACTCAAAAACGAAAAGTCTATTAAAGGCCAAAGCTGGTATTTAAGTTTAATGTCTTTTAAGGATGTGACACGAAAATTTTGAAGAAAATTGCTCCACCCTAAACTACGCTTTCCATGGTAAATGTTTAAAAAATTTTGACTTTCTGGAAAATGGCACTAACGGTTTTAATTAAAATGACATGTTTGAGATTTTTTATGACATATAAAATGTATATCTTGAATTTTCTAGCTATGGCCAATGAGGTCCTATTTACTTTTGCATAACTGGTAAACCCTAAGAGATAGACAAAATCGTACTATACAAAAAATGTAGATCTTGGTAAAACACACAATACGTTTCGGAGATATTCCAGTTTATTTGTGTGAGTTTTGGAAAACTTCTACTTCTGTCAAATGGAACATCGTTATTCATTTTTTATTTCTTATATTTAACAACGTAAAGAGAACGAAACTTGAAAGCTTTAAAAGATTTGAGTGTCGCTCAAAGCCTACTGTATTTCCAGATTCTTCTTTCCTACAAGGAAATAAACAATAAGATAATTTGCACCAATGTTTATCTCGTCTAACACGAAGAAGATATAGGAATAAGAGTTTGTAAGAATGGTTAGTACAAGAGCAGAGAAAATCATGTGAGTGCAACACATCAGATTTTTTAGTTATTAATGCTCTTTAACTGCTATGGCTCTCAGCCTCCCATTCTATGTTAGGCGAGAGACACTGGTTAATTTCACTCAGAGACCTGTTTATTATGTTCGAGGTTCTTTTGCGTGCCATAAAGCTACTACTACACGAGACCAGCGGCTTTATAATTCATCACTGTGTTGACCTCGTGAACCAGACACTACAGTATTACCCGTATACCACAAAGGAAGACACGAGTACATCCTGCAAATCATAACGTGACCCTAAGAAACAGTAAGCATACCGATGATTTATACAGTTTATCTACTCTGCCCCCCAAATGACGTAACACAGAAGGGCATTAACATAAGCAGTTTGGTTTGCATGTGACGAGGTTTCGGGAATTGATGACGGTGTACGGAAGTAATCCCTGGTCAGTAACCGCTTCCACAGCATTGCAAACTAAGCGTGTAAACATGCAAACTTCGTACAAAGCTCCAGCGGTGGACATGTTTATACACGAGACACGGTGCAAAGTTTGCAGTAGGTGTTTGATGCAAACTTGCCTAAAGACACCACGAGTTTGCAACACTTCACACCAAACGAAGGAGCCAAGGTTTATAATTCCGGGCTCAAAAAGAGTTTGGCAAACTATTAATTTAGGGAGTGCAACACCTCGGCTATGTGGCCTTATGTAACTGTGCCCACATGAGTACCTCGAGAGGGAGAGATAAGATGAAAGGAGACAGAAGGTGGCCAGTGCAGGAGTCCCTAAGTAGCAGGGCGTGATCCCTAACAACCGGTGGCATCTTGTACTACTGGTACCCTCCCTCCTCCACTAGAAGTGCGTATATCCCGCTGGGAAGCTTGGAAGCCGGAGACTGCACCACCGGGAAGGAAAGTTTACAGAAAGAATAATTTTCCCCTGCCGTGCGGCACCCGGAACTCTTATGTGCATGATTCAACCCTGAAAGAAACAAGCGGATGCATGGCGAAATAAAATGACAAAGTGAAAAGAAGTGAGAGAAAATTCGGCAGATATAATGAAACTTCCCAGCACTCAGCTATTCACCCGGGGAAACTACGAAAAAACTATAGCTCAGGAAGGTCGGCCGTACAAATGAAATTCACGAGCTCCCAAATGCGGGTCATAGGTGTTACCGCCTGAGCCATCCCGCTCGGTTGGATCTTAGTAAAGATAAATTTAAATGTTTATTGTGCAAGCTCCAAAGAAACATATTTTCTAGAGCAGGCCTGGGGAACAGTACTCACAAGTTCCATTTTTGACCATCAAAGCGAAAAACTGGAAAACTAAAGGTTAAAACTGGTCCCACCTAATATAATTAAATGATAATGATGTCTCTCACGGTACTCAGATTCTTAACACTGACTATACACACATACATACTTAAAACTAAAAACAACTGTCTCAGTCAACACTTAAATAGTTGAAGAATTGCTGTCTCTCTCTTTTACTCTCTCGAAGTCCACTTTATATAAACAAGGCCGGCCCGCGAACAGTTTCTCAAACTGTCTGGACTAATCTGCCTTTGTTCCGGCCCGTTTCGTTGTTACGTTGTTTACACGTCGCGTAGTGGTGTGAGGTATCTTGACTTTGAACATCTTTGATGGCGGCTGCCGGTTGACATCATAATACTGTAAAGTAATTGTGATAATTTGCATCAAAGAATGAACATTAAGATTCCATTGCTTAGCACTTAGTAAATCATCTATGACTCGTAGAAGATTATATCTTATTAAGTTTATACACCACCACTCATTTCTCTGTATGTGGAGGATGTACAAGAATGTACATACTCTTAAATGTAATACCACAATTGTATTTACTTACTCTGGTAATAGATTTTACCGAATGTGATCTACAAAGGAAAAATTGTCAAATGTCAATAACATAGAATGCAGCCGTAGAATAATGATTCTAACGCTAATAGGGATGACTTGAAATTGTGACCCGTTTTAAAATGACACTGAGTTCAGAACGACGGACAATGGGTTGAGTTTAGTTGTGCTTTTAAACTTCAATCATATTTATAACCGCATAAAATTCAACAATGTCTGTTTGTAAGGACAATGCAATAAACCTACAAAAAATGCCTTTTCTTCATTTTAGTTTGCCCACTAAGTACTAATGTTTAAAATCACACGGTAAAAGTTTCGGACAATTTGACCTCAGATACAATAATGTCACTCGACATATTGGAGTGCTAAGGGATTATGGTTGAAACTGAAGCTGTTATGGAACTGGGTTAGTCAATAACAATTTCCTGGTATATGAACGGAATTGTCATTTGCTGTCCCCAGCGCCACCGTCGACCTAAACGCGATCATAGCTTCTGGCATCAGCTATGAGGTTAATGATAGGATACGTCCAACATTACATGTACCTATGTTCTACTCAAATCCTGGTCAGCACCGAATAGCTCGGTGTGCACCGAATACAATCAATTCTTGGGAGTTTGAACCCTAGAATATGTAAGAAATACGCGCAGTAGGATTATGCATACTTGTCAATAGTGTTTTCTGGCATTCCACCTACAAGAGGGAGGAACAAGGTGAGAAGTGTGGAAGGGACAGTTACAGATGGGGCACTTAATGTTTCCAAATGGAGATCGCCCTGAAGCACAGGAATCCCACTCAGAGCTTTATGGAAGAAACTCGTTGAGGAGACTTTCTCGAACAAAGCTATCATCTCTATTAAAACTATTTCCTTAAGCTATACTAAAATGTAAACGATTTATATACGCTGCCTATATTTTTACATAGTTATTTCAGGGAACTTTCTGTTGCCTCTATAATTACATTTTAATTATTTCAGAGGGCTTACACAAAATATTGCCTCAAAGAAAGGCATCACATTAGGTCAAAAGTAGGATTTAGTTTTCACAAAATATTCATACATTGTATTTACATGACAAATGAAATGTATATTTCTGAACCTTCCTAGAATAGCCTGTGAAATCGTCTTCTATTGGAAGATATTTTGTATAGTTGTGTAAAACTGATATAATTTCGGCTTTACTATACGGTTAATACTTTTCTGTTTCTCCTATTAGTTTTGTATTACTCAAATTCTCCAAAGTATTATTATGCTATGTACTGGTTAGTGTGGCCTATTCCAAATTGATGTAACAGTTCTGTTTATCTCTATTATCTCTAAAGTGTTCAATCACTCCTTCACATGTATCATATTTTTCTAGATAGAACAATAAACCTTTGTAACAATAGTTTGTGGAATCTAGGTATATAAACGTGAACGACAATGGATGGGTTTAAATTAACCATAGTGAATGTTAAGTACATAGTCATCTAGGTCACCTAAAGAGTCTAGAATAAAGGAGGAGACGGAAAGCTGCCTTGTTTGCTAAGGAAGAAAATAACGACCAAAGGATAGTTGAAAATTCTGGAAACCGTTCCCATCGATTGCATGTATAATTCAGTGCGATTTCTTGTTCTTGATTCTAGGTTTTCCATTCAGAACGACAGAGTCAGAAAATTGCCTTCAGCGTCCGTGTTTGCTACGTGCCGTTGGACAGTTTAATCAATCACATACCTCGCCTGCTTTATTGTTGCGCCAAGGTCACTCATAGTGGTGGTTCCAAACGAAAGGAAATGGAAATGTCAAGGTGGCATTGAACTTTAGTGTTATGTCAATAAATGTTATGTGAGTGATATATGGCCTGGCAGTGGCTCATAAGGTTGGTCAAATGAAGGTCGGAGATAGCCAATAAAAGAGAATAACTTAGTCACACAGCAAAATTATCTGAGCTCTTTTAGCCACTACCTTTGACTCAGAGAATACCTTTTTGATTCCTAACTCAGCGTTCCGTATCTATCCCTATGACAGCAACCGTTAAGCTCCTTCTACAGATCCAATTGTTGTCAAATTCGATGCTATATAAGACTTCCCAAGCAAATAAGGCCATGCTCTAAACGGTCAACGATTTGGCAAGATTTGGTGGCTTTGACAAGTTGTGTATTTACAGTGCGTCACGAAAAACCTACAAGATGGCTGAAAGTGAATAGTGAAGTAGTTTACAGTAAAGCTGGCCATGCCTGTACGTTGTACGTTCCATGGATTACAAGAAGATGGAAAAAATGAGGTTATACGAAAAAATTTCCAGCAAATTTCCCGATTTCAGGGACCATAACCCAACGGAAAATGTAATTACATAAAGGAAAGTATTTCATATGCTACATCATGGTGATAATAGTCACTTTGCGCCTGGTAAGTTATCAATCTGCTCTGAAGGGCCTCAACTTGGCAAAAAGATGATGTGCAAAGACATGTATTATGTTGTCAAGCCTTGTTAAGTATTGCGAAAATTTGTCCAATGTTCTCAAATATTGCAAAAACATTTCACAATTTTTCTAGTGAACTCTTGAGTTGAGAAAAGTTTAAAGGGTCTTTAGATAATCTTTCTTTTCAACAAGGGAAGTACGCAACTGCAGAGGTCTAATTTAATTATAAATAAGTTTATATATTTTTAGTCTGTAAAAATATAGTAATTCCCGAGATATTATGATTCCAAATTTGCACTTATTCACTGGCACATAAAGCGCAAAGCTTGTTGGTGTTACAAACTCTGGTCCTTTTAAATTCTTGACGTGGACAGACTGATAAATTACATAGGATGTTACACAGGAGAATTCCGACTCAATTCATCATTTCTCAAAGACAACAAGATTCGTATAGGCCGAGACCTATATTCTTTTATACAGTATAAAATTGCAATCCGCAGACTAGGAGAAGTGATCAGGGATAAACTATTAGCCATAGAAGCAACGCAAAAAGCTATGTAATAGTGGTTTCATAATAAAATGGTATTCGTTATGTACCATCCATAGTTCCGTTCACCAGTTTTGAAGGATTATTTCACTCATGCCCCAAATGAGAGACAACCACCATGTTTAAGGGAATGCTGTTTTTTTTAATCCATCACGGATATTTCTCAGTATTTATTAAAATATCTTTATATCCTGCTTCTTTGGACAGTAACAGTATCAAAATGAGGAAATCAAACTAGAAGTCTACAACGCGGAATCTCTTTATAAGACTCACATAGTGATTTATTCCACGTGGGTAGTCAGCATTATAAACATTAATTCTTGTACAGTTCGGATTTCACTTAGACTTCTATTGATAATGCTTAAAAGTAACCTATCTTAGATGTAGTTTTTGTATTTACAAGCTATTGTTTTTCATTGGCTTTCATAGTACGTATTTCCAAACCGTTCTACATTTTGAAGCACTGGACCACTATGGTGTAGTCTGAAGTCGTCTGCCCATTTTCTTTTTAATCATTCGGTTTCTACTTCCAGGTGTGGGCCCCACATGGTGATCGACTGAACCCATCTGTCGTGTTAGTCTTGCGAAATGACTCACTCATTTCCATTTGATTTTTGCAGCCTTCTGTGCTGCATTCTTAGAAGAGCTTTCTTGGGGCCTTTTGTTTAAGACTCTGTACCATAGTGAAGCGCTCAGGTGGTTTATTTCCATTTTCCTTTGACACACTTTACTCAGTTCGTTCAGTGATATGTCCAGAAGTATGGGCTTAAGAGCCCAGAAGACCTTCCATGCTTAAGCTATGCGTCTACTCATTTATTTTTTATCCTTTTACCCCTCACTCCACCAGTTTCTCAATGTATTCCAGATATAGTTTCCTCTTGGTCTCTTACCTTCCGATCTGACATCCAGGAATTGTGTAGATTTCTTATCCTCCCTCAGAGGGGTACATGTCCAAATCATTTTAATTCCCTTTGCCGTAATATTATTGTTGTAAATTGAAGAACTATCTCATCTGTGATTGTTGTATATTTGACCATGTATCTTGTAACTTTCCCCATAATTCGTTTTAAACACTGCGTTTGCATGGTTGTTATTTTACTTTCATGTTTAAAAATATGTACTCAGGAGCATAAACAGTCAAGAAGTATAGTATTTATCCCAAGTTTTGATTTTAGTAATGCTACTCGACACACGCACGCACGCACGGACACACACACACACATACACACCTTTTTTGGTTTCATTGGACCTCAAAACAGTATTTTCGGTGTAATATCGACATCGAGTCATTGAATGAAACATAACACTTCCTCTGTCTGTTGCAGGTGAGCCATAGAGAGAGAATAGATAGTTTGATCCCCTATGTTTGCTAATGCTCCTAATAATTCCTAGCTTCAACAGCGAACGCCCCATACAAAAAGTTACATTCTTGTGAAAGCTTGAGATAAACGGAAGTTCTCAAACTCGGATTGACTGAAAGGCTACAGAAAGTATATACACTTTGGATTTGAAACTCGTTGAAGCGTTATAAAACAGAGGGCGGTCGAGAGCTCACTTGATTTTCCAGCGGAGTGAAAACAATGGAGTGTTGAAGAACGCTTTCTGTTTGGAAACCAATAGCATAGCATCCCTCTGAGTGAGCCGCTCCCCATCGGTTATTGTTCTTTATCCCTTGAAATTGAAAGTTGCCATACACGGACGATGCTACAGTACACACTGCATTCTATTGTGCTGTTCCAGGTCACTTTAACGTGGCTTTCATGAACTCTGGGACAAATAACTTTACGCTAATCATTCTTCACATGTTTCAGCAGTATTCGGAAGAAATTAATCAGTCACTCACTTTAGTTGTTTCTTCAGACGATTCATTAATAATTTCCAAAAATAATGAATTGTCGTCACATTTCATTTTTTTTTACCTCCTGTAATCCTCGCCCTTTCCTCTTTTCCCGCCAACTTTCATCCAACACCTCCAAGATAACTTCTACGGCCAGGTTCTCGTTCATATAATAGAATTTATCCTCTTATATTTTTATTATGTTCGAAGCATTAGTATGGGCAACAAGGAATACATTATTTAGAGTTGCAGAAAACTTACGCTCTCGTTCTTTATGAGTGTTCGTCTTCTTATGAGCATTTTTTTGCAGATTCCACCACTCTAAACACATACTCAATTTCACTTTGCATATGCTATCAAAAAGATTGATATTAACCTGTTGATTATATTCAAGGGAAAGATTTTTGGTGATAATTGTTTGATAAATTCGCATGAATAATTTAAATTTGTAGTCTTTTGTGTTGAATATTATATTAAATAACTCGCATTAATTTCGCTCAAATGTTTTGGGTAAAATTAGTATACAAAGATATTATTGAAATTAAAATTAACAGGTTAATGTTACTATAACATTATTGCTCAAAATTTCTCCAAATTAAAACATTTATTTTATTATTATCATGGCATGAATCATTAAATATATCATCCATCAGACATTAGGGCCATTGTCCATCAATCAGCATCACCAAATTACAACATACGAGTTTTGCCAACTTCATTTATCATAGTTGCCCTTCTGTCTGTTACAACCAAGTTATTATATGTAGAAAAAAAATCTCTCGCTGTCAGCGTTTGATTCTGGTAACCAAAGACATTAAAAGGTGATAACATTCACCTTTTGCTTTGAGTGCTAAGAATGGTGTTACTATATCAAATTTGTTAAAATAGCTTCACTGTTCAATAATGGCACAAAGTTCTTTGTGCTTTGTTTATTGTGAACTCCTGAAATAACCTTTTACTGCAGCCTCACCGATTGCATTGTCGGGCAGCTTTCTTTATTTGTGCCAATAATATTTATTTTGTAGTATTGTTACAAGTTGATCTCAAAAGAAGCCTGGTTATTGAATTCGTAAGCACTAGAAGTTCTTTCTTTCATTTTTATTAAAACCGAAACTTGAAAGCCATCGAAAATGAGTCAATGGGTAAAAAAAAAAAAAAAAAATTATTTTTATAAGCAACATTTTTAAGAAGGTAGACAATTCTTATTTATTGCTAAAAACACAATATCCTCGAAAATATGAAAAATTCGCAAAAATTCGTGAAAGAGTAATACCATATATCACTTCTAAACTATGTCAAATGTGTGCAAACCAATTTGTTCTGTAACTGAACAACATTTTTATTTATCATCAAAAATAAAAAGTTGGCTCTGATTATATGGTAAATTATGTCCACCGAACTGGTATACGTAACTTCACATACTAAGCATGCTAAATAAATGTGTCAGTATTATGTAGGCATTGAAGGAGTGTCATTTCAGGTGCTTGGGAAAGCATGATTAGAAGGCGAAAAAAAAAAGCGGTCGATTTTTTCCATAAGAGAGTGCACGCAAGGACAGAGTCTTTACCCATCTTTGTTCTTCATGAATTGTAGCACTTCATGAAACGCATTGAAGTTCCACAGCTTAAGCATGTTAAGCATGTGTAAACGTGAATATATTTCGGTTTTTACTACTTTACTATTATAAAACACAATACATAGGTAAAAAGTAACCAAAGAAATCAAAGTGTAAACAATTAACAAAAACTCAAAGTTTAAAAGTTTTATGCATTGCACTCGAATTCCCTACTCTTGTACTAACTGTTCTTACAAACCCTTATTCCTCTATCTACGTCATGTTGGATAAAAATTTGTGGAAATTATCTTATTGTTAATTTTCTTTTAGCCAGAAGAGGAATATGGGAATACAGCAGACTTTGAGAGATAATCAAATATTTTAAAGCTGGTTTCTATATGAGGGCTTTGAAATTCCGTTCCCTTTGCACGACCAAGAGATACAAAGATGAATAATGACCTTCCGTTTGATAAAACTATTGGTATTGCAAAACTCATACAGTTAACAAGGAATAACTCCGAAATGATGCAATCCACAAAAAATGCATTTGAACATACCTTGTGTGTCTAACGAATCTATATTTTTATACAGTAAGATTTGGTCTATCTCTTGCGGTTTACCAATTATGCAAAAGTCATCAAGACTAAGCAGGACTACATGAGCTATAGCCAGAAAATTCAAAATATACATTTCCTTTGCCATTGAGATATGTTAAACATGGCATTTGAATCAAAATCGTTAGAGCCGTTATTAAGAAAATCAAAATTTTTGAAAATGTTTCCAAGTAAACAGTAGTTTAGGGTGCCACGTCCTTGAACACACACACACGCACGCGCACACGCGCGCGCGCACACACACACACACACACACACACACACACACACACACACACACACACGGCGCATTTTCTAAAAAGTATTTGTTTTATTCAGGGGACCTCAAAACATATTTCCGGTGAAATCTCGACACCTAAATTTAGCGTCCAATACAATATTTCCCCCACTTTGCGAATAGGGAAAGTAAAAATATTACTGGTCTTAGGAAACGCCGTTGCACTGTTTTTAAACACAGAAACAGAAGTAAGCTCATAGAATAATTTGTCTTTCTCACGTGGGCATGAAGTACATCTGGATCACCTCTTTCCCTTCGTTATCATCATTCCTGTCACAGTTGTCATCAGGTGTTGAAGTCCACTTGTATTTACTGCATCTCTTATTCTTTTCAGGAGAGTTTGAACTCTTCTTATCTCACTTCTGCCATTTTATAACACAACGATGGTCTGGTAACTGCACAACATTCTCCAATGTTCAAATATAAAAGTAGCAGTGTTACCACCTGGATAAATCTAAACACAGCCAAAATCCTCCATAAAAGAAGCTGAAGAATTAAGAAACATTGTAAATTATTTAAGGGGTATTTTATGACCCATATGAACAATTTTTGTTCATTATACCGACATCATTATTTAAAACGTGATTATTCATTTAAAGGGCATAAAAGTATTAAAAGGGCATATGTATACCGCCAATATTCCGAAAACAGAGCAGGGCATATTAATTGACTTTATAGCATCAATGGGGTCAGGGATGACTGAAGAAAAAGGGTAAAACGGTTAAACAGTTTTTACATTTGGAGTAATAAGGAGTTACTGGTTTATAGCGTGGACATCTGTAAAGAAGAATAGTAAAATATGCTTTGTACTTGATTATTTGCCAGTGTGCTTACTTTAGGTAACGAAAATTATTTTGCATGATGAGAAATTAGTGTCGTGTTGTGAAATTACAATTACGCTTCAAAACTCCGCTAATTAAATTAAATTGCCTAGTTTTCGTTGGATATAAATAAACATTGTTCAGAATAACGCTTGTAACAAGCTGATTAAGTGATTACTATTCATGTGATAATTATTGTAATAGATGTAGCGAAAAATATGAACATGTTCAGTTTTAATGTTAACGATTATGGGTGATAAGATGACAAAACATAGGCATGCAAATGCGATCGTTATTTGAATTCCAGTATTTGTAACTTTGTGGTAAAAGCTAAAACGGTTAAAAATAACAGTTTCAATAAATAACTGACATATCCGTTCTCGTTTAGAGTTAATGGTGAAATTATATACAGTTTAGCGTAGTTACACTTAACACAGCTATATAGTGTGATATGCGTTGAATCTAAATAGTTTAAGGTTGAGGAGTTCTGTGTGAGAGTGCGTATGGGGGTGGGGGAGGGGGTGAGAGAGAGAGAGAGAGAGAGAGAGAGAGAAAGGAGAAATGAAATGAGTGATGTCTCATAATTACTACCAAAGCTATGTCAGAAATAAGTTACTCTACGCATCTTACAAGTAACGAATTGTTATCTTCGTGCATTCTTGTGGAATTACGCTTACAATGTGGATAAAAAGACATTTAGTTTTTCGAAATTGGCTGATCAAAAAACAAAACACCATTGGACTTTTTTGTTTATAATGCTTCTATGAAGCACATATTAGAAGGAACGTAAGGACTTCTGTTCCACCCTTTGTGTGTGTGTGTTTCAGTTATACCAGGGAAACTTATTTCCATAGTTTCAATAAGATACATTCCCTATTGCATCCCAAAGAGCATTTTAAGTTCTGAGAAACGTCCAAAATGCTACAACTGAGGAAAACGCCGCGAAAGATCTAATGCTAAAATTTTACTTAGGTGTTTTTATCAAATAGTGTTAATTTATACTTGAAGTACATAGTTTAGTATCCACTTAACATGCGCACAGCAAATTTTGTGAAAAAGACTTCCAAAGTATTTTTTGAAAATGTGAGCAATATTATAAAAAGAACCTTAAATACCAAATCATGCCCCCCCTCCCCCCCCCCCCCCCGTCCCCGCCCTCCCCAGCAAAGAGTTATTTAACTCGTGTACCTATCTCACTTTTAGCTCAATAGCAAAAATATTTACACAATAACGGTGCTAAATAATCGAACATAATTGTAAATTAAAATACTTAAATTATATCTTTTTTATTATTTATACCAGTTTTCACCAATTGGTCTCCTTAAAGGATTCTACAGTTCCAGGATAGTACGTTATCTTTTAACGTTTATGAGTTAAAGAAAACTATACTAAATTCTTTCCGCAATAAAAAGACTATACCGGCTGTTCCCAGAAAATTCAAGATACACATTTCATTTGTGATCAAATATCCTGTACACATGGTATTTTAATTAGATTTTCAGGAAATCAAAATTGTCGAAAACGTTTCGTTTTTTTTTTTGGGTGGAGTAATTTTATTGAAAATTTTTGTGCTGCATCCTTGAAAGTCTGAACTTAAATACCAGGTTTGGAGCCTAACCGACTTTTCGCTTTTGAGTTATTTTGAGTTTTCTAAATGTCTATGTCAGATAGTCTCAAAATATTTATCTTTGGTGATATATCATTATGAGAATACAAAATCTCCTCTACTTACTGGAAGTACTTGGCAGCGAATGTAAAATTGAATATTGGCTTAGTTCTAAGGCTACTTGGCGTTTTAGCTTTATCTAGTTAGACTACTTTAGCCTTGCTTTAATAGCCGCTAAGCTATAAACAGAAGTACGTACTAAACCAGAGCCAAGTATATTAATTTCCTCCGAAGTTAATGTCAGCCATTTATACGCCAGTCATGTGTAGGTATCTACCATCTTAGACGATAAGCCAAGTCAAGTCTATATGGAACACGGGCTTTCCTAATCGAACTTTAAGCATAATAGTTGGTGAGAAATGCTGAGAATTTCAACATTTCGTTTAGAAAGAAAACTTCATGCTTCCCTCATAGTGGCATTTCATATTTAAGGACACTTTGTAGAGGCAGAGTAGCATTTATGAACCTCAATGGAGTATTGGAGATGGAAGACACTATGTTAACTATTATATGTCCAATACAATTATTGTCAATAAAGAATTGTTTCACCGAAAATAAATAATTTGTGTCAAGGAGCCATCTAATTTCTGGACCAGTGATTTTAAATGGTTTATTATATCCTAGGTGTAAACAATGCTATAATGTCTTTAAAAAATTTGAATGAATTTAGTCACAAATAAATGTTAGCATGATGTTGCCAAATCTCTCTTAGAAATTCACTTTGCATGACATTTTAACATTAAATTGTGATTACGTTAATTCGAATTATGGTAGAAATGCAGGGACAGATGATAAAATAAAAAACCGTTTATATTCATTCGACAAGAAGCTAGATGGCTCCAAATATATGACACAATTTTTTTTTGGCGAAATGGTATTGTCAATAATTGTATTGGACATTGGTTAACATACGGTCGATGCAGTACCTTCCACATTACCAGAAAGCTTTTAAATTTAAAACTATTAGCCGAAGAGACTTGCAAAGACCAATGGATTGTGGCCTAAGCCTTGCCAGGAAGAAGAAGAAGAAGAAGAAGAAGAAGAAGAAGAAGAAGAAGAAGAAGAAGAAATAAACATATGATGTTTCATAAATGGCCGAATAGCTGGCAATGTTTCCTCTTGGCTTCTATAATTTTTTCCAAGAGGCCGAAAGTATACACATAGTCGGTTAGAGGCAAGCTACAATTCTTCTAACAATGGTCGAATTATGAGACTTTTGCTGCACGTCAGACTGCCAAGTATAAGCCGATTTCATCACTAGAAAAAGCAACGAAATCTGCCATATCACAAATCTCTTCGTCGCCTCGCTTCATTAGGGAAAAGTAAAGCGGACAGATGGTCTCTGATAAAAGCCGTTTAGAAATGCTACGCTCTTACGACGTGTTTATCAAACACATTCAGATGTTTCTCGCTTGGCAAAATTGGTTCTGTAGTACCAACTTATCGCACTTGGAAAGAAGCTTTACACTCTCAACAACCCTGTTTCATCTCTTTATCTCGCACT